>LPNX010315164.1:37993-53269 GCA_001517045.1 Pseudotsuga menziesii | reverse complement strand
CAAAAAATATAGCGTGTATGTCTGAAGCAATGTGCTTCTCTAGCCAGGCCTCTGTGCTTAGTTTCGGACTTCTGTTCTCTTTCTTGGCGAACTCCGTTAAGTCTGAATCCAGCCACTGGTGAAATTTTTCTCGCGTAGGATGCCAACAGAACATGGACTCCCAGTCGTTTAAACCGGCAACGGAACCATTTGTTGATTGCATGGGCAGACCCGGGTTTACTATAATTAATCAACAACACCCCAAACTCACTGGCCCTTTCGGCAACAGACCGCAAAGCGATCTGAAGTCTCACCCGAAGTGAATCTAATGGGTTGGCCAAGACTCAAGTGTCTTGGACCAGGTTCTGGACATCCTACTTCTTCCCCCTTTCTCCTATGTGCCACTAGGTCGACTAGCTCTGCGCATCGCACGTCCCCTTCTACTTCGCAGCACTTTCTCCTGAGCGATGCTCAACCCCGCACCAGTTGCTCAGATTCCTCTCGCATCGCACAACTTCCACTTACTCGCAGCTTTCTAATCCTTACTAAATCTCTGTGCACCGCGGAACACCCATCCTCTCCTCAACGCTAAGCCCTCAGCTCGCAGTATCTCGCATGGCAGCTCCTCTGCCGATGCGATATCGCTTCTCTGTGATACCTTACCACTGCGACTTTACGCTCTTAACGTTGATTGCACCGATGTGCGACACTCTCCTTCTCAGAAGTCTATTATGAGTAACTGGTAATTAGTGACAGACGTGAAATAGTCCTTAAACAACCTACTGCAATACTTCGACTTATCCTTAGCCTTTTGCAATATTATGAACGAAACAATACATGCATTTGTCTACTGCCACTATCATTACATGCATAATAACTAGTAACAATAAGCAAATACAATCACATCCATTCAACACATAACACGTAGATTTAACGTGGTTCACCCCCGGGTTGGGAGCTACGTCCACCAAACTGTGCTTCTATTATATATCTTGAGGGAAGTTAGCACAGTTTGTTGCACTACCCTTGCAGCACAAAGTTTCTCCTAGATCTCTGATCTTCTCTCTATATCCCTTCCCTCTCTGTTCTCTCTGCAAATGATTACATACAGACTCAAATGACTCACAGATGACTATGTGTCTGGATCGTTACAACGCAGTCTATCTGACTGATTTCTGAATCTACAAGACTATCAACTTGATCGACTATCTACTGATTGATTAGCTACCCAACCAACCCTTTACAATACAAAAATGCAAGCTTTTATAGGCAGCCCGAAGGTCGTGCCATTACAACACTGTGGGCCTGTCCCAACAGCAAACCCATACCCTAAACAGTGACAGTCGGTCCTCTCTGTCCTTGAGGTAGCCGCTTCCCGTCACACCGCAGCTCTCTGCAGTCTTCCATGCTTCCCGGTACTGACCATGGGTACTATGTACCGCTTCTCTTTCTGTCCTTCGCCTTCAATGCTTGAGCCTCGTTGCTCCTTCTTCTTTATAAGGGTCGCTGAGCCCTCCTGTCTTCCGCCACTGCCTTCAATGCAGTGGTTGAGCTTTCTTCTCTCGGCCGCTCTAGTACCGTTGCCTCCTTGACTTTTCTATCCCAAAAGTCATGGTTTCCGGCTCTGCTCTCCAGCTGGAAACGTGCTACACCGTCGTAGCTCTGCCCTGTCCTTTTTCCGCTAAACTTCTCTCTTTCCGCCAAAATTAGCAGCTTCTTCTGTAGCTGCGGGGTCCTGCTCCAACATTTATACTTGTATAATTTCTTGTAGGAGTTGACATTTTATTGTTTTCGTTTCAGAGCCCAAGGAGAGGTGGTCAAAGCAGCCAGAAGGACCGAGCTTTCTCTAGCTCAAAGAAGAGGAAGATCTATTTTGGAGGTGCAATTGGGATCTTTGAGGGTGGGAAGGAGGATTGAGATACCATACTATGTACACTAGCCATGATGTGGCATTTTGGCATGAGTTTCCATATTTTGTATAGGGAACGAGTTGCCATTGTATAGACATTCCGGGAACGTTGTTCCATTTTTCAATACTACTGTATATGATTGGAAATTTGTGTATATGAATATATCATTTTTCACTTCTTTATATTACTTTGCCTTTGATTACATAATTGCATACATTATGTCGAATGCAATAGTAGATTGTAGTTGATACGCTTGCAATACTTATTCTTGACGAAGCAATAAAGTCTGTATGTTCACAATAAAATCAATAAAATTTTTAACACTGTAGGTTAGTTAACAAAAAAAATATACAACTGCATAAACATGTACAATAACAATGATAATTTTAAATAACAAACATTTCATATTGTAAATCATAGTGCAAATAATTTTTCAATCTAGAAAATTTTCCCATGAAGTATTCCTATTGCTACCAAATAACGTTATCAAGATCTTTTTCTAGTTTTTGAATCCTCCCTTCACCCCTCAACCCTTCCATTTGTTGTCTCAGCTTGTCATACCTAAATTTATCCTTTTTAGTGCAAAACTAAACCCTACGGACCTAGACCTAACTAGATACCTAACCTAAAACCCTAGCTTTCTACCCTTCCAAACCCATCCTCCCTTTTCCATCTCTTAACCTACTCACTTACCTTTCCACCTCTCCTCTCTCATTTCCTGATCCTAAGCTTGGAATATCATATTCATATCCTCTACCTATAGGATCATACCTTATCCCCCTTTCAAAACCCCTTCTCTAGCCTTTGCATCCCTCCTAGGACCATTACAAGTCAAGCTCTCTGAAACCCTAGCTAACAACAACTCCTAGATAAGAATCAATTCTAACTAAAGTTTGTCACTCATTCCATGAGTGTTTAATATTGTTTCCTTGTCTGTCCTCCACAACAAGCACACCAAGTAACCTTAGGGTTTCTCAAATTCCACAATCCCTATCCTTATTCTCTCACAAAAGCTACAAAGTTAAATACTTTCTTTGCTCCTCAAGGTGAATTTCATGAATAATTCCATCTAGACCTTTGTTTAACCCTAACTCCTATTGAACCCTAACTTCTATTGAATGAACATATTAACACATACCCTCTCCCTCCTCAACATTACCTTCCTTTGTGGTAGATACACAGTCCTATAGGACTGTGTACACAGTTCTAGAAGACTGTGTATATCATTGACATTTCCATCCATACATAAGAAGTTTTGACAATGATATATAAGTACATTGGCACTACTAAAATAATAAAAATACCTCTAAAAACATGTACAAGATACCATCTTTTTTTAGATCATATAGGTACTTGTTGGCACTCTTGGCTTGACTGGAAATTACTATTTGGGACAATCATAGTAAAAAATTTCTTGGATGGAAAATACATTTAGTTTGGCAGTCCCATTCATTGACCAAGTTGGAATTGACAATACTTGTAGTCCACTTTCATTTACCTAACAATTGTCTTCATCACTGCAAACTTGAAATTTACATAGCTATTGCATCTTTACTTTGACTGGAAGTAACATTTTGGGAAAGTCATACTTCTCAAAAATTTATCATTGGTTTGGCAGTCTTATTCATTGTCCAAGTTGCAATAGAAATCACTTGTTTGCCTTTGGTATTTACATAATAATTATTGTCTCATTTTTCAAGATAGAAATTGATATTGGAATGATCTTCTCTTACCATTTGATTCACTGGAAATTTCATAGTATTGATGAGCTGAGAATCTAATTGAACGTGGTTGTTGTTGGCTTGCATTTGCTACATCTACTAGGCAAACATAGATTTTGATAAATTTGCCAATTCATATCATTTGAAGATGAAGTTGACATTGCTTAGTCTCATTGAATACATACATATTTGTTATGCTATTGTTGAGCACATGCAATTTTAACAATCTCTTGTACTTGTTTATTTTGCATAAGCTAACTAAAGTTTAAGGGTTAGCATGCATAACCTAGGGTTTAGAATCAACGAGGAAACCCAAACCCTAACTGAATTTTAAAGGTTTGCATGCAAAACCTAGGCTTTATAATCAATGAGGAAACCCTACACCAAGCAGTGTTTTGGGGTTATCATTCATAACGTAGGGTTTAGAATTAATGAGGAAACCCTAAACCTAGGAGAGAAACCCTAACACCAACCCTACCTAACCATCTCTTGTGTCCTCTTATAAAGTAACTTTTTCTTTGTATATGAGCATTCCTAGGATTGTAGTCATATGTCACATATTCTTTATAGACTAATCAAATGAAATACTCTTTACAGTTTATCATGCACAAATTGCACAAGTTGATGTTAATCAATGGGGAAAAGTTGACCCTAACAAGGAAACCATTTTGACTTGGCTTGAAACCATTCTTAGTTTGGCATTCCCATCTTCATGAAAAGTGGATTTATTGGGGTCTATGTCAATGTATGTCAGTTTCAAAACCGGTTTACTTTGTACGATATGATGATAACATCCCATCAACACCAGTAACATGCTTCAACCACATGTGTAATTGAAAGGAAAATTAGATTCAATGTTATTTGCAATCAACCAACCAACCATTAAATAAAATATCGAATCATCCTATAGTGTTTGATCCCCCTCTTTCACAAGAAATATTCATACATAACAAAGAGAGAAGGTGTGATCTCCTTATCCTTGAGGGTGCATCGATAACCTTCACTTTCGTTATGGTTATTGGCTTGCAAGCATATATTCTAGGTATATGTTCTATTCTAGGTATATGGTCTATTCTAGATACATATATTCTAGGTATATGGTCTATTGGTTTCTAGTTAAGTGAGACCAACAAATCTAATTATCTAAACCTAATGAGTTCATAAAACTCTAGTTTGTAGTTGTATGTGTAAATGTGTAAACACTATTTTTTAGGTTTGTGGTTTGTAGCCCACTAAACACTATATTTTTGGCTATTTGTTCTTGTATATTAGGTATATGGTATAAGTGTATATAAACAAGTGAGACTAACATATAAATCGATCTCTATGTATTTGAATTTCTTTCAATTCATGAAACCCTGGTTGGCTTGATACTTGTAATCCATCAATGTGTCTCTACTTCTATTTCATACTATTATTTGTTTATACTTCTAATTCATAAAGCCTTAGTTTCTTTGTTGAAGTGAATGTACATATATTCTAGGTATATGGTATATTGGTTTCTGGTTGAGTGACACTAACAAATCTAATTATCTAAACCTAATGAGTTCGTAAACCTTGGTTTTTAGTTCCATGTCTAAAATGTGTGAACCATAGTTTTTAGATTTGTGGTTTGTAGTTCATGAAACCCTAGATATCTTGTAGTGTAGGTACATATATTCTAGGTATATGGTCTACTAGTTTCTAGTTGAGTGAGACTAACAAATATAATGATATAAACCTGATGAGTTCATAAACCCTAGTTTGTAGTTCTATGTCTAAATTTGTGAACCCTAGATTTTAAGTTTGTGGTTTGTAGTTCAAGAAACCCTAGATTTCTTGAAATTTGTTCTTATAGATTAGGTATATGGTCTAAGTTTATTTACATAAGTATATGGTCCTAGTTTGTAGATGTATGTATAAATTTGTAATCCTTATTTTTTAGGTTTGTGGTTTGTAGTTCATGAAACCCTAGTTTTTTTCTATTTGTGCATGTAGATTAGGTATATGGTTTAAGTATTTCTACATAAGTGAGACTAAAATAGCACATGATCTCTATGTATGTGAATTTATACTTCATAAAACCATAGTTTGTAGTTATATGTGTAAATTTATAAACCCTAGGTTTTGGTTTGTTGTTTGTAGTTCGTGAAACCCTAGTTTTTTTTTCTATTTTCTCTTGTAGCTTAGGTATATGGTCTAAGTGGTTCTAAATAAGAGAGACTAAAATAACACATCATCTCTATGTATGGGAATTTGTTTCTATCCATGAAACCCTAATTGGATATATACTTGTAATTCATGTATGAGTTTTTACTTATAATTCATACAATTATGTGTTTCTACTTGTAATTCATGAACTCTACTTTATTTTTTTAGTGTAGGTACATAGCTTCTAGGTATATGGTCTATTGGTTTCTAGGTAATGGCATTCCATGAGACCAATAGAGTCGGCAGTTTGTCGATCCGACCTCTGGTTACCAAGTTATGTCGAGTTGAAATTTGCATGAAAATGTCGTCTAGGGACACTTGGTGACTCTCGTCCTGGGAGAGAAAAACCAAACAGAGTAGCAATATTGAATGACATTGGATCCTTTAAGTGTGTATGGGAAATGTTGATATGGGAACACTACCAAGATTGGCATGTTGGAGGGTTTCGTAGAGTTTCATTGAAGGAAACTGAGCAAAACACTAGTTTAAGAAACCGTTGCACAATTAAGTCATTGGGACATGAAAACGCAGTGGAGAGGGATCCATAGAGTTAATTGCATTTCAGGAGACCAACGGATTCGACGGTTCGTCGATCCGACCTCCTGTTTCCTAGTTATGTCGAGTTGAAAGTCGGATGAAAATTTCATTCAAGGACACTTGGTGACTCTCGGTATGGGAGAGAAAAAACAAACAAAGCAGCAATATTTCATGTCATTGGCTCTGGAAAGTGTGTATGGTAAATGTAGATATGGAAACATTACCAATACTGGTACTATGGATGGTTTTGCAGAGGTGACCCACCAATGCGAGAGTTGTAATAAAGGAAACTGAGCGAAACCCCATTTTCCGAAACCGATGCACAATGAGATCATTGGGCCATGAAAACGTGGTGGATAGGCTCCCCTAGAGGTAATGGAATGCAAGTAGACCAATGGATTCAAAGGTTCATCGATCCGACCTCTAGTTGCTGAGTTATGTCTAGTTGAAAGTCGCATGAAAATGGGGTCCATGCAACCCTAGAAACGGTGCACTGGCCCTACAAAACCATGTGTCGTGTTAAATTATTGATAATTTCTTAGATAATATCTTAAAACAATTTTCCACAAGAATATCATGAAAGAACAACATGCACAAAAACACAAGAACACAAGAACACAAATATTTTCCTCGGGGAAACCACAAGGGAGAAAACCCCGCAAAACTTCCTTAGTATAGAACTCAACCAGTGCAGTGTAAAAACCAAATAACAACAACTTCCTCCTTCTTGGTGTGCTGCTACTTATTTCTCTTGCTAAAAATAGCTTGAGTGAGTGAGTACAAATGAAGAGGAGCGCCCTCCTATTTATATTCTTCTGTTGACTTGACCTCTAACTTGGTAGGGCCGACTTCACTAGCTGTCCGAGCCTTCATGTCCAACTGGACATTACAAATAGTATTTATTATATTGACACTTGGGTACTAATGACTTGACTTACATTCGTAAATTTACATTGCATCCTTCAATGACTCTAACAAGACCAAACTCATCTCCAATAGGAGGAATACAATACAATTGGAATATCTTCCAAAGTTACATTATTTTAACACTCCCTCTTAACTAGGAATGTATTCAACTGTAGTAGAAACTGCTACTATTACAACTGTACAACTGACTAGTGAGACTCTATATGTCAAAGGAAGTTTTGGTACAACATCATACATCTTCATCATCGATCTCGGTTGAATCTTCTTCTGTAATCATCTTTCTTTAATCTTCTTCTAGTCATCTTCTGGAACATCTCTTGCATTCATCTTCTGAATCATCCACTGCCCATCATCAATGTGTGAACATTGAACCATCATTTGTTTTATCATCATCTAAACTATCATAATTTGTATTGTCAATATGTGAACACTGAACCGTCATCATCTGCATCTTCAATATGTAGATACTGAATTGCCATCATTTGCATCTTCAGTATGTGAATACTGAACCTTTATCATCTACATCTTTAGTAGGTAAATACTGAACCATCATCATCTACTTCTTTAGTATGTGAATATTGAGCCATCTGCATGTTCAGTATGTGAATACTGAACCTTTGTCATCTGCATCTTTAGTAGGTCAACTGTATCTCCAGTATAGGAATATTGAATCACCATCATCTATAACTTTAGTATATGAATACTGAAACATCATCACCTATCTCTTCAGTGTAGAAATACTAAGGCATCATATCTGCATCAATAATGTGTAAGTACTAAAACAATCAACAATATCATTAGCATATTACTGCTATGGAACAAATAATCTGTAATGCTAGATCATTATATGAATTACCAGCATAGAGATGTCGGAACATCAAAAAAATCATCATAAGTATAGAAGTACTAAAACTTATTATCATCAATCAATCATTAATCAAGTATCTCAACAATCAATTGTAACTATCTCAACAATCATCTCAGCAATCAACAATGTGACTACACTATACACATCTCATCAAGCATTAGTATAAACAATAATGAAACATATATCTCAATCAGTAAAATAGTACTCAACAATCAGCATACCAATCAGCATACATTAGTATAATAATACTGTGCTAACATATCAATAGTCATCAATATAACAATACTGAACTAACATCTCATTGGTCATCAGTATAACAATACTGAACTTTAATTTCAACAATCATCAGTATAACCATACTGAACTAACATCTCATCAGTATAAAATACTGAAGGAAAACATCTCATCAATCAACAGTATAACAATACTATAACAACCATCCTGCCCTCTAACTATCTCAGAGAAGCATCAAGATGAGTTCTCTAGTAGATCCACTCGGGCATTTTTTCTAACTTACTAACTCTTTCGAGCCAACAATCCTAGTTAGACAAATGGATCTTCCTGGGTACCAACAGGCCTTGTCCTAGATTACAAACCCACTTGGGTTAAACTGATCTATCTAGACATACTAATCCCCCTAGGATCAATAGGCCTCATTTGACTAACCCTTCCGGGCTAAACATTCATAGTCAGACTTACCCTACTCTATACTGAGCTACTCATCACTTCATCCTTCTTCCATCTATTGTCACTCCCACTTTCGATAGAGGTCCTTTTGGACTACACTAAGCTTGTCTCAAAAGTATTCAAACTTTACACGAGGCAGAGGCTTAGTCAACACATCTCCCACTTGTTCCTCTGTGGGAACATACTTGAGCTTGATAGCCCCTTTCTGAACCATGTCTCGAATGAAGTGATATCTTACTTCAATATGTTTTGACTTATCATGAAACACTGGATTTTCTATTAGCTTGATACAACTCTGATTGTCACAAAGGATATTAGTAACATCTATCTCTTCATCAAATAAACCTGCCAACATCTTTTGAAGCCATAATGCTTCACTACATGCTGAACAAGTAGCAATGTATTATTCTTCTAATCTGGTAAGTGAAATATTGGTTTTCTTTCTACTGAACTAAGAGATCATTCCTGATCCCAAACTAAAATAGCCACCCGAAGTACTCTTTTTTTCTTTATCACTTCCTGCCCAATCTGAGTCTGTGAACCCATGTAAACTAATCTCACTATCTAAGGTATATCTAAGTCCATAATCTAAAGTTCCTTTTAGATACCTCATCACATGTTTGTATCCTATCAAGTGAATATTCTTGGGAATCACCGTGTACTAACTTATTTTGTTTACAGCAAAACAAATATCAGGTCTTGTATTGGTTAAGTACATCAGTGAACCAATAATCTGTCTGTATGGAGTAGCATCTATAAATTCCTATGTATCACCATTTAGTAACTTCAATTTTGTAGTCATCGGAGTGGTCATATCCTTACAATCTAGCGTTCCAAACCTCTTCAAAATTTCCATTGTATATTTCCCTTGGTTTAGGAAGATCTCATATGGGGATTTCCAAACTTCAAGACCTAGAAAGTAGTGCATCATTCCAAGGTATTTCATCTCAAATTCTGCAGCCAACTTCTTCTTGCATTCAATGATGAGTTTATCTTCTCATGTTAGGAATAAGTCATCCACATATCAAAGTAAAATCATAATCCCATCATTCTAAATCTTATAGTAAAGGTTGGAATCTGCCTTACTCTTGATAAAACCTAAACTCATCGGGAATCCATCTATTCTTCCATACCATGCGTTGGGTGCTTGTTTTATCCCATGCAATGTTTTCTTGAGTCTACATACATAAGATTCTTGATCATCGGTCTCGAAACCTTGCGGTTGTTCGATATACACTTCTTCTTCTATCATGCCATTTAAAAAAGTTGTCTTCACATCCATTTGATGTAACTTCCATTTATTTTTCGATGCCAAAGCAAGGACAGTTCTGATTGAAGTGTACCTAGCTAATGGAGCAAAGCTCTCTTCATAGTCAATTCCTTCCTTTTTGGAGAACTCTCTTGCTACAAATCTTGCCTTGTATTTTTCTATAGTACCATCTGCGGAATGCTTTGTTTTGAAGATCCATTTTGAGGATACCACTGATTTGTCTTTTGGTCTTGGGACTATTTCCCACACATCATTCTTTATTATGGATTGGTATTCCTTGACCATTGCATCGACCTATTATTTATGTTTTGTTGCATATTCAAAAAAAGTTTGTTCTTTATCAACTAGATCACTCATCAAGGCCATATAACTCGGATATGAATTTGGATTCTTTCATTCTCTAGTGGTTCCTTCTCAAACACCAAGTCTTTTTGCTTCTTCAATTACATCATGAGCCCAGGAAGGCTTTCTCTTTCAAGAAATTATTTCATTGGGAACTTCTCCAGGAAACTGAGGTTCATTCATGTCATGGTCCTTAGGTATATGAATTTATTCTTCCTTCCCAACTGGTTTAGGATTCTCTATAGATTTGATAGTTTCATGTTCCTCTTCATCTTCTCTATATTTCTTCAACTTTATAAAAGCTGAGTCTTCGTCAAATGTTACATCTCTTCTAAGCTCAATCTATTGGTATCCTGGGATATAGATCCGATAGGATTTTGACTGTTCACTATATCCCACAAACAATCCTTCTTTCCTGAAGGTTCTATATTTGTTCTTTTCTCCTTGGGAATATGAATATACACAGGGAAACCAAATGTCTTTAGGTGACTTACTTCAGGATTTTCTCTGGAGAACATTTCTTCTGGAGTCTTGTTCCTAAGGGCACTGTGGGAGATTCTATTCTCTACATATAATTTTAATCTAGCTTCTTCTGCGCACAGATACATTGGTAGATCTTGATCATGTATCATGGATTTTACTACTTCCATGATAGATCTATTCTTTCCCTCTGCCACACCATTTTGTTGAGGATTGTAGGGAATGGTGACCTCCCTCTTAATCCTAGCTTCCTTGCAGAAATCATTGAATTCATTTGATGTGAACTATCCTCCATCATATGATCTTAAAATGTTTATTTTCCTTTCAAATAGGTTTTCTATTAAGGCCTTAAACTCTTTAAACCTTTCAAACACTTCACCCTTCTTTTTCAAAAAAATATATCCAAGTCTTGCGGGAGTAATCATCAATAAAAGAAGCATAGTAAACATGCCCGCTTAATGAAGTTGTTTGCATTGGCCTGCATATATCCGAATGTATAATGTCTAAGATCCCATTTTCTTTGTTGTCACTCTTTGGATAGGGATTTTTAGTATTCTTTCCTTTTGCACATCCTTTGCATACACCTTTATGTTCTATCTGAATTTTTGGTAGACCAGTCACAACCTTGCTTACTATTAGAAGAGCTCTATAATGAACATGAGAAAGTATTATGTACCAAAGCTCACATGGATTTATTGTACTTGTTTCTAAAGATGAATTTGCATGTCCCTTCAGTTTATAGAGTCTTCCTTCTTCAATTCCAATTTCTACTGGATCATTTATGGTCTTTCCTTTTGACCACATGGGAACTTTTCCATCTATGAATGCAACTCCGAATCCTCTCTTGTCCAAGGCTGAAATAGACAAGAGGTTCTTCTTTAGTCCAGGGACATATAGGACATCCTTCATCTTCATGGATTTTTGAGAATCCAACTTATAGAATGCTTCTCCCATTCCTTTAATGGGATACTGAGAGTCATCTCCAAGCATTACTTTCTGTGGTGAATCTTTTTGTACAAGGCATGATAGTGAGTCCTTGTAACCTGTCATGTGTTTGGATGCACCACTATATATTAACCAAGTGTCATTTCCTGGTGAGACTGATCCTTTTAGGAAAGAACTCAATACATATTATTCACTAGAGTCTTCATCTTGCTTTGCTTCTTCTTCGATTTCTTGATCACTATCTCCAATAGCATGAGCTTTGAACCTTCTCATCTTTTTGACTCTTTATGCTTTCATGGGATAGTTGATGGCAATGTGTCCCATCTTATGACAAGTGAAGCACTCATAATTTGAGAAGTCTTTATTGGGTCTTTTGAACCCTTGAGTCTTGAAAGGATGATCATAACTCTTTCTTTTGTGTTTGCCTTTGGCATAAGCTGTCAAGGCTTGATATTCATTTTCATTTAGCTTCACTTCTCTGTTTAAGATTATTTCTTCTTCTTGAACACATTCTTCCCAGAGCTTTCTAAATTTGGTTAGCTTTCTTCTTGATCATATTCCTCAAATAAAAGATTCCCAATCTCTTGGGAGACCATTTAGAGTGGTCATCACAATTTTTGCTTCTTCTACTGTATCACCAATGGCTTCTAACTGATCTTTAATTTAAGCCACTATTGAGAAGTAAGATTGCATAGTCTCTAACTTTTGAGTCTTCACACTTTTGAGGTGATTCCTTAGAGTCACCTTCCTATTGATATTTATCCCTTCAAATAAATTGGAGAGGGACTCAAACATTTCTTTTGGAGTTTCTCTTGATGATACTTGAGGAATTAAGTTATCCTTGATGGAGTCAGATATGATCCTTTTGGCTATGATCATATCCTTCTTATGCTTGGACTTAGCTTCCTTCTCTTCTGGTTCTTTCACTTCCTCCTTGACAAATTTGTCTAGATCATTCTCTTGTAGGATGAGCATGATCCTATACTTCCATGCTCTGAAGTTTTCATCTACTTTAATCTTTTCATCTAGCTTGGTGTTCTTAGTCATCTTCAACAAAATGAGAACTTAAAATGGAACAAGGAGGAAGATTACTTACTTGAAGAAAATAGTTTATGGCTCACCTCCTTTTGTAAGACCTAGGGTTTGATGTAGAAACACTAATTTCTCAATTGGAAACCCTAATAGGCCTAAGAGGTGGAAGAGATGCACTCTCCTCAGGAAAGGTAGACTATATCTTCCTTTTTCTAAGATTGATGATGAAACCCTGGGAAAAATGAAACCCTAGTTTGTCCTGGCATCAGTAATAGGTCCAAAATTGAAAATTCTTGGAATTCAATTCTGTCACCACAGAAGGATGCGCCCTTCAGAGGTGAGTTGGATGAGCCCTCTTTTTTGGTTGAACTATCCAGGGATTTATTAAAAACAAAAAACCTTAGATGTGTAGTGTCTCCTTTCAGGGTGGCTCTGAAACCATGTTAAATTCTTTATAATTGTTTAGATGATATCTTAAACAATTTTCCACTAGAATATCGCTGAAAGAACAACATGCACATAAACATAAGAACACAAGGACATAGAGATTTTCCTCAGGGAAAACACAAGGGAGAAAACCCCACAAAAATTCCTCAATATAGAACTCAACTAGTACAGTGTAAAACCCAGACAACAACAAATTCCTCCTTCTTGGTGTGCTACTACTTCTCTCTCTTGCTAAAACCATCTTGAGTGAGTGAGTACAAATGAAGAGGAGTGCCCTCCTATTTATATTCTTCTGTTGACTTGACATCTAACTTGGTGGGGCTGACTTCACTAGGTGTCTAGGCCTACATGTCCAACTGGAAATTACAAATAGAATTTATTATATTGACACTTGGGTACTAATGACCCAACTTACATTCGTAGGTTTACATTGCATCCTTCAATGACTCTAACAAAACCAAACTCATATCCAATAGGAGGAATACAATACAACTGGAATATATTCCAAAGTTACATTATTTAAACATGTTGGGTGGTCAGGGGTGGCCTTCCCATAGCGGCCATTCCCAAACACACTTGTAGGAGACGATGAAATCGAAAATCCCCGCTCGGTTTGGTTTTTGGACCCTGACCTTGAATTGGCCCAAGCATCCCTGAACGACTTTTGCAGGGCTACTGGAACTCGCCATAGAACATAGATCGGGACTCTGATCGACAAACCGTCGGTTCCGTTGGGATCATGGCATAGGATTATGACCATGGTCGCCTCTCCCTAACTCCACACATCACGTGCATGACTCCAATCCATATTTTTGCAAACTAGGGTTTTTCCCCAGTGGGGTCCATGCAACCCTGGAAATGCTGCACCGACCCTGCAAAAAACATGTGTTGGGCGGATGGAGATGGCCTTCCCATGGCATCCATTCCTAAACACACCTGCAGGAGATGATATATTCATAAATCGTCTCTCGGTTTGGTTTTTGGACCTCAACCTTGAATTGGCCCACGCGTCCCTTAACAACTTTTGTAGGCCTAGTGCAACTTGCAATAGAACATTGACCAGGGATCCGATTGTCAAACTGTCAATTCCATTGGGATTGTGGAATAGGATTATGGATGAGATGGACTTCCCCTTAAATTTTCATGTCCTGACGATGCATCCAGGACATATTTTGAAAACTAGGGTTTCACCCTAGTGAGGTCCATGCAACCCTGGAAACAGTGCACTGGCCCTGCAAAAACCTATGTTAGGCGATTGGAAGTGGATTTCCCATGGAATCCATGCCTAAACACACCTTCAAGAGCTAATGGATTCATAAATTGTCACCTGAATTGGTTTTTGGACCCCACCCTTGAATTGGCCCAAGCGTCCTTGAACGACTTTTGTAGACCTATTGCAACTCGCCATAGAACGTTAACCAGTACTCTGATCAATGAAACGTTGGTTCCATTGGGATCATGACATGATATTATGGCTAGGGTGGCCTCCCCCTTGACTCTACATGACCTGGGCATGCCTCCTTGCAAGATTTTGCAAACTAGGGTTTCGCCCTAGTGGGGTTTGTGCAACCCTGGAAACGGTGCACCGTCCCTACAAAACCCTATGTTGGGTGGCTGGGGGTGGGATTCCCATGGATTCGATGCCCAAACACACCTGTAGGATCCAAAGAATTCAAAAATCACTACCCGGTTTCATTTTTGGACCCCGACCTTTAATTGGCCCAGGCGTTCGTGAATGGATTTTGCAGGCCTACTGCAACTCACCATAGAACATTAACCGAGGCTCCGATTGATGAACCGTCAGTTATGTTGGGATCGTGGAATGGTATTATTTCCAGGGTGGCCTCCCCTTGACTCTTCATAGCCCTAGCATGCCTCTAGGACAGATTATGCAAACTAGGGTTTCACCCTAGTGGGTTCCATGCAACCCTAGCAACTGTG
>LPNX010315164.1:20253-37772 GCA_001517045.1 Pseudotsuga menziesii | reverse complement strand
TCTCTATTGTTAATTGTCTCCATCAATTTATTGTGATATGAATGAGGAAAGAAGTAACATACCTTGGTTGAGTTCTTGTTTGACATTGTCTGTAAATGGATGTTCATGCCAACAATAAAGTTTGTGAAGTGATAGGCCACAAAACTTGGTCTGTAATCCACAAATACATGCCCACTAGTTCTTATTGATTTCCCATATAGTGTAAGATATTCACCCTCAACCACCATAAATCCAATAGGAAATTTATTACCTTCATCATCAATCAATGATCCGTTCAGGATTTTCTTACCTTGAATGCATTGTTCCAACCAATAATCTATGCCCCATTCATTGTCTTTTGAGGCAACAACTGCATATATGTGTCCTGGTTGTACAAGATTTGAGATATGGTTATAGTCCATCGAAATATATGATTGAACCTCCTCTAAGTGGGTTGTTTCAACAACTACACATGGGTCTACTGCAAGTGACACATGATCCCAATCATCAGCCCAATCCATGCAATCAGATTCATCCCATTCAGCACTATTATAAGGGATGCAAAAGAAAGCAAGTTTCTACGTCATATTTCAAATAGGGGGTTGTTCAAGCTTTGAACCGAATGAAATCCATTTTTTCCTTGTACTATGCCACAACTATAGGAATGGGATCGGTCTATGTCAACAACTTGCCAAAAATTACCAACTTCCCTTCCTACCCATATTGATGTATGTTTCACTTTAGTTCAGTCTGATATTGTTGCAGAGCACCATTGAACTATGGATTCTGCATCATTGATATGGGGGTTTCTAGTAAACCTCATCTTCTCCCTTCGTAGTGCGGTCTTGATGCACTGCATCGGCCTCATCATGATAACCTTTGTCGTGCCCGGTTTCAAAGTAGTTCCATATATGTGACACATTGTAAGTCTTATGCAACATACTCATCCATTGGAAGACTCAGGAATTTTTGAACTGGCCCGCACAACCATCTGACCATATCCAATGCTGATCCATCTGTATATCTCCCTCCTTTAGTTGATCATAGAAAATTTGAAAACATGTTGCACATAATGCAGATCATGGCATTTGTCATCACTTATGTAAAATTTTATCTCCTTTTGTATTATCCTGTTGTTAATGCTGCTCTCAGGGCCATGCTTATACGTAATATGTACCATGATGTTGACTTGGTTAGAATGGTAGTATTGACTCTAAATTTCATTTTGTGACTAAAGGCTGTAGTTTTTTGCAAAATCCACAATTTACAATATGGTCCCAATGGGAAAGTTGTCCCTGTATTTTTTGTACTGCTCATTCTTCCATCGCGCTACATGTACATGTTGAACATACTGCTTGGTTTTCTTGTAGAAATCTGTAAAAAAATCACATACCCATACATGTTTCCATGAAAAAAAGGGTCGTATTAGAATGTGACATTTAAAGAATGTATATGTAGAAATTGAATGTGTAAGAGGAAAACCATGCAATAATCATTTGCACCTGTGACTACACCAATGCAATATTTTTACTTTCCTTCGCATTATCTGATTAATATGTTACATACTTGAAGCTCTGCATATCCACGATCATACTGCCAAATAGATGCTCATCGCTTCAATGAATGCAATGGTTCAAAAGATAAAACCCACTACACCTGGAAGGATTCCCATATAGACATGAATTTGGACACATGACGATGCCGATGAAATATATCGATTCATTCGGTGGAGAGGACACATGTATCAATATCAACCTGGGCAGTCTAAGCCCCATGAACATAATATATAAAAAAAATTTCCTTGAAATAAAACATTCATAAGTATAAACAGATGCACAATGCATATACAGTGGAAGCAAATACATTAATACAATACATTATATCAAAGAATTTAACATGTTCATATAATTTCATAACAATATACAGTCATAGAATAAAATATAAGGGATTACTTATCTTTGAAAAAATCTTGTCCTACAACTAGCTATGTCACTGCAATGTTCCTCCCAACCATAGGCCAATGTGCTCTTTAATATCTCAGCAACAGTGCCACCCCCGAGTTGGGCATGATTCGCCCAAGGAATAAGGAGCACTATCAGATTTTCCCCGTAGCCAAGGCTACATTAAGACTCAGCCAAGCCAACAAAGTTGGGTTTACCAGACTCACACAGGAAGTGGGTTACACTTTAGCCAAAAAACATGAGACACAACCAAGCTAACAAATGGGTTTATCAGGCTATCAGCCAATACATCCTTCTAGTTGGGTTTATTAGTTCAGATGCCACACGAGGATGCACACACAGCGATCTCAGTCTGGGATCAACAAAACGTGACAAAGGCTAAGGATTACACATGCACACAGTAATTTATGATTTTTTGAGCATTTTCGGTGCCATACCAACTACTGCAAAATACCAAAATGAAAACGTTGCTGGTAAAATCAATCAAAAACACTAAATTGGATTCAAGGAATTCTTGTTCAGGAAAACAACTGGCAGATTGGAGAAAAATGTGAAAGAGAACAATGTCGAACAGAAAAACCAAAATCATGAAAGAAAATAGATTCGCAGAACTGGAGAGAATCGTCAAGGGTTCAGACACAAAGAGGTTTTTCCTTTTTCATGAATGAATATTGGGATCCAAAAAATGTTACCCCAGTCAAAATCGTAAGGGGAAGATGAAATGTCCATGCGTGAGGGAAAGGAAAACATTTTTGTGTTTTCTTGCTCAAGAAAATTTAAAAAACATTTTTTCCAAAAATGGTGCTCTGCCTATTTCGAATTTCTACCCCACTGTTCCAATCCCCCACTCCTTTATCGTTAGGAAAATCATTCCCCCATCTCATTTAGTTGTGTCCACATAGTTGGCTGTAGGTTTTTAATTAATATTGCAATTTTAACATACTGCCCAACTTTTAATGTTCAACTGGCATAAAATATCACCAACCCAACCTTAATTGCTGAAGCATAACATTGAATCAATGGTGTGGCTTTTTCCTTGCTCCACACCATTATTATTTACATCATTTTATTAAATGAAAACAGGGTCAAAACCAGGGTGTTACAATTCCCTCCCCCTTAGAATAACACCGTCCTTAGTGGTCCAATACTTAGGAATGCATATACAATTTATATGTCGAAAACTTCTTTTTTCATATCTTCCCTACATTTTATCATTCACTTTGAACCTTCAAGATCAAGTCCTTGGCTTCCCCAAGCTTCTCTTGCTGGTTCTGATCCTTCAGCTCATCCACAAGTCTGGTAACTTTATGGATGCTACCCTCTTGATGTTCCCTTGTTGGGCAGTCCCAGACGCAATTATGTCCTCCACATTTCCAACATTTCAATGGCTTCTTCATCTTTGCCTACCCAATTTCCTTTGAGCCTTCATGTCTAGAAATTTCCTTAATGGATCAATTGGATGACTGCATCATCACCGATCCACTTTCATTTCTCTTTTGGATTCCTCCCAACATGATTTTTACCTCCCTTTGTAGACAAATAGGGTCCTGCAAAATGTTTTGGTTCGTCTCATTTTGCCTCTTCTGTATCTTAAGCATCTCTCCAAGATTCTCTTGGGTCTTGGAAATTGTTTTAAGGAGACTTCCATCCAAGTCCAATAGCCTTTGGTATGCTGCCATGGTCAATGTGTACAACTTCCTTTCACTTTTCTCAACTATGAAATGCATCATTGTAATTCTGTTAGGCCAAGCATAATATAAATATTAAAATCAGTCAATTGATTGTCCAATTTACATGGGTATTCCAATTTTTTATCCATGAGGATTTCATATTTTTCATGCTTTCTCAACAGGCACATCAGCTCATTCATGTTCATTCTTTGATAGGAATTAACTACTTCAGCATTCACAATTTATTTCAAGCAATTAAACACACTCTACTTTCATCCATACATGCATTCAACAACAATTTTTGTTTTGTTTTTGTTTTTATAAATGCATCAATAAAGAAGGAAAGAGAGAGAAGTAAGAGTTTTCTCCTCTTCGTCTTGTTCCATTCTGGAACCCACACCACCATTGTGGTTTTCATGCGCCTAGCCTCTTTCACTTCATCGTGAATGATTAACCAACCCTTCTTGGCCATGACACTTAGTGTCTATGGTCTATTCTAGACCTCTCAACCATGGAGTTCCTCCACATGGTCCATCTACAACTCTTGGCTGTTAGGACCCACACAGTTCTACCGGCACCCTCTTCATTACTACTCATGTTGAGCTCTTTAGGATGATCATGTGTCCTCATGCATCCCTAAGATGCCTTCATAGTCCTTGCTCCTAACAATATCTACACGTAAACATTGAATTAATTCACATGTTCATTTATTCTCATAGGTTTGATCTCTAAGCAAAAAGTTTAGAAAATCATAACCAAATCATATACACATGTATGCTTATAAGAAAGAAGCTGCAAGATAACCAAATACTTATCTATATTGTGAGTTTCCTCTCTGGTCTACAGGGTCCCGCTTTGCTTTGTAGGACTTGGGATCGCCTGTGGACTTGGATGTTAGGACAGCATGCAGGCTACTCCACAACATCAAATAATTAATGTCCAACCAGTACACCTTCACGCTAATTTGGAAGGAAACTTCATGATGACCATTTCTAGGTAGAGCTCTACTATGGAGCCTTGGGCATATAACATCCCTTTCATCAACACCTTCACAATCCTTCATCGAAATCCCTACAACCTCCATAACATCCTCTTATACACATCAACCCTTAAACCAAAACCCCTCACAACAACCTTTTACTTTTGCTTCTTTAGTGTGCAACACCAAATTGCATCTGTTTAGGTTGAAAACACAAGCAGTATAAGCAAAATTATCAGCGTTATTTCTCTATAACTATAACCATATTTCATAGCATTCATTATCAAGTATTGAAACACTAGGAATGCATCCACTCCCTAGGGTGTATTTAATATTGAAAACCCTATCATGACCCAACATCAGGAAAGTGTGCAACCCTTTCTAATGTGAGCTATGTAGGCCCTACTCATACTCAAGCAGTCTGTCGTAATGGAAACAATATCAAAACTTGCTATGCATATTGACTCTAAAAATTGGACATTGTTGTAATCTCACAGATCACCTAAGGTTACCAATAATACATACCAAAACATACATACATAACAGAGACAAGAGATAAGAACAAGTAGAGAAAATAACAGATTATATTAACATGAATGGGTCCATACAATACAGAGAACTGAACCAAGTTCTCATTTGGCTCAACATCCTAATATGTATGATTTACAAACAGTTACAAAATAACTACCTGTCGGTTCGGTGAACCGACACGACCTTAGGTGGCCGACCTAATCTCCAGTTTAGTCGGAAGACCGACTTAGTCGGCTGATCGACTAAGTTGTCTATCATTCAAGTTGGCATACCGACTTGCTCCTCTAACATCTCCCCCACGAACAAAATTTTTCTTCGTCCCGAAGAAACAGGGAGGTACCAAAAATGCCTTTGTTTCGTGCTTGTCCTTCATGGGCTGTGACGTTCGATTGTTGGTATTTTCTGCATGCAGACTTTGACAATTGTTGGGGCCGTCATGGCTAAGTGATGTTGGAAATCTGTCCAACTCTGCAGTATTTTCTGAATGTCGAAGGTGAGTGTAGTCATATTTGATAGGATCAACATTTTTTCTGGCATGGAAATTTCAGCTATTCTTTCCATGTCAGGACCCATAAACTGGTCCTTCTCCTTTGCAGTCTCTATAAGTCATTTCATTTGCAAGCAGATGATGTTTACTTTTTCCAGATTGGGAATGGCTTGATGCACCCACTGATGTGCTTCCCGCTCGAGTTTCTGTAGCTTTCCTATCTTAAGCACTATTTGGTCTTCTATTGTGCTTCTGAGTGTCTCATCGGTGGTTTTCCTTTTTTCAAGTGCTTGGATCCCTTGTCGGGTCTGTTGAGTTTGTTGATAGACTTGCCCGTAGTAAGTAGGCTAGTCTTGTAGTACTTCCTTGGCGATGACAGACTCCTCCATGTGATCTTGCAACACGCTGTAAGCTTCAGAAAAGGTTGTGTGCTATGCCATCAGTAGTCAGATAGTTTCTTCTTTCTTCCCTTCCTTTGTTTCTGAATCTGTGCTTGGAGCGCCGACACCATGCTTTCAAATAGATGGTAAGATCTTTCGAGCGGTTTGTTGATGTCGACCTCTGCCAGTCCTAGTATTACTGATTTTACTAGGCTTCTGCATTTGTTGAGTAACTCAACTTGTTCTTTGTCCTTGTTGTCAAATTCCTTATGTCTCTGCTGGCTCCTTTCCTTTGCTTCAACTGCTAGGGTTTGCAGGAGTTGTCCTAGCTCTGCATCATTCAGGTTGGTGGAATCTTTCAATTTGATATGGACCATTGATGTCTGTCCATGATGATACTTCTTATTCTTCTCCTTCTTCTTCTTATGCTTGTCCATTTTTTCTTGTGTTAGCATGTGTGTACCTGCAAAAGTTGGGTCGAGGCTGCCTGTGGTGCAACAGTGGTTGATGGTTTCTCTATTTGTGGAGGTGGGGTGGCTGCTGCCTCTAGTTGATTAGATATAGGGGGTCCAGAAGTGGATGTAGTTGGTGTTGATGGTTGAGGTGGGGTTGGTTCTGATACAGATGGTTGGATTAGGGGTTCTGAGTCTGGGGTTGGTGGTGGTGGTGGTGATGGAGTTGGTGAATGGTCGGGGGTGATTGGGTTGGCGAAAGTGAGGTCAAGAGGTGGATTGTTGGTCTGAGGAGGTGAATCAAAATCGGAGAAGAGTTGGTTGAGTTCTTGATTTATATCCTCAATATTCTCTTCTTCCTCTCATGTGGTCGGTTCAGCAGCTAGTGGTTGGGGTGTAGGGTCGGTCAGAGTGATAGTCGTGGTCCGATGTCCTACAACTTCAACTTCCTTGTTAGGGTTCCTTTCGAAGACTGAAGTCGAAGTTGCAAAATTTTTTAGTCCCTGAAGGACTTGGCCAGGTTGTTGGGATCCATCAACTTCAAACAGGGGTGCTTAAGTGGATAGCTTCTGTACCGACATGAATATCTTAGGTAGTTTCTCAATGAATGCCTGCAGATCTCTGTCCCTGTTGAATTTTTCTTTCACTGCCTCTGACATAACACTCTTACATAAGTCAAGTGGGCTTATCGAGAGTTGTTCTGGTGCTAACTCTTCAGTTACTTTTGTTGGGGATAGAGGTGGGGGTGTAGACACTAGATCTACAACATTTTCAACTGTCGACGTGTGTGTGATTTTGGATTTCTTTGGTCAACCTTGTAATGCTCCTACCTCAACAAATCTCTAGAACTGAGTTTCCACCAGTACTTTATTTGCTGTGGCATATTCAATTATGTCGATGGCCGTAGCTCCCAATTCTTCTTCATCGTCTGATGACTCTGGAAGGATAAGCTTGCGCTTTCCTTTCCCTTGTGGTTGTTGTGTTATTTTCCTCTTTCTTGCAGCTGCTATCTCTTTCGACAATTTTCTTATAATTTCTTTGGTGATAGCATATTCTGGGTTGTCTGCTTCTGCCTCTCCCCTTGGCTCCTGGGTCAGGATGAGACTTTCTTCAACTGGAAGGATTTCCTGCTACTATGCATGTGTTTATTATATCTTTGGTTCTTCCCTCTATGCTGTTGAAGGTTTGATGATGATTGGAAGTCAGCCAGTTTGTTCGATTGGCATCTCCTTCGACACAAAGGTACTGATGTAGAGGTTTAGCTCAAATTCCTCTTCTTTCTCCTAGTCTTTTAACGACTCCTCGATTGAGAAGTTGATTTCCTTGGCCTTCACTGGTATTGGTATTTTTGTTCCAGCTTGTCGAGACAACTCCCGAAAGATCTGTTCAACCAATGGATAATAATTAAGGTTCTTTGCATTTTATTTAACGTCCTGCATGTAGCACACCGAAGTATGGTCGAGCTCTAAATGGATGTGGGAATTTTTTGGGTATACTTAGTCGGATGTTTTGAGGCACACTCCATATAGTCATGCGGACTTTTAGCTGTTGGCTCTAGTTTTCCAACAGAACTTTTCCATCTGCAAGTTCCTTCAATGTTCCTTTCTGGGAGAAGGCTTTGAATCTCCACATGTGGAATTTTGTCGGTTCTTGAAAACTTTTGTGTCCTTCAGGGAAAATAGAATACATGACTATCCATAAGATAAGGGATGGGAACCTAATGATTCCTCCCATCTCTTAGCATCTTTCACAGATGGTTTTGACCATTTCGGAAACATACGCAACCCATCTGTAGATCTTTCCATTAGTCGCAATGGTGTTGATTGCTTCTAGCATATCTAACTTGAGGTCGCTTCCTCGACCTGTCAGGGTGAGTGTGATGGCTATTATTTTAGCCATGATCTATGGCATACGAGCTATGATTTGACTGATCATCAACCCTTTTGAGTTTTTTCCCAATGGTGACCCGATTAATTCTTCGACATGTCCCTCTTTAATACCGACTGGTACTGGGTCTCCTTTGTTTGAGAGACCTGTCAGCTTGGAGATGACTTCTCTAGAGATGTCGACCGATTGATCGAAGTAAAATTGGTCATTGTGGTACCAACTTATGACAAACTTGACGGTTGTTTCTTTTGTGCCACCGAAGCTGGCTATAAGCGGTGCATTGACATAGTTGAATATGGTACTGTATTGTATTTTCTCGGCAGTTTGAGTAGGATTCTTATCAATGTAAGCCCACTCTTTTACCTCAGTCCACAGTTTTTTCCATGAACCCTCCTGTACCTTATCATTCTTAATGTTCTTTAGCGTCCTGACTAAATGTGTTTCTGCAGTCTATAATTCCTTGGCTTTGGCTGAGGCTCTAGTTTGTTTGGGTGCCATTTTATCAGTTTGGTAATCGATTTCACTAAGGTGCTTTTGCCTTTAAGTCGTTTGGTTGCTCTGCTTCTCTCTCTATTTGATTTGTGATGAATGAACCTTCAGCGGTCCATTATTTATAGGGGGCAGGTTGGATGTTCTTGTCGATGTATGTATTAATGGCGGATGTGATGTTCCAGGTGGAACACTTGAGTGTGCGTTAATGGCAAATTGGTTTCGTCACTTGAGGTCATGAATGCACGATGGGACTATCGAGGTCATCAGTCGATGTCAGTTGTGAAAATGGTCGATGGTGTTATGTCGATGGGCATGATGTCGGTTGTCGAAGTGGTGATTTCCTGTCATATTTTTCTGCTTATAACAGTATTATTTTTGCTTTGTGGGTTTTGTAGATTTTTATAGTTTTTGTCTAATGGTTATGGTCGTTATATATATATATTTTCAATATGTTTATTTTTAGTTTCTGTAGCGTTTTAGTCGGGCTCCATTAACGAGTTTCTAAAATACTATGCCTTGTAACGTCCTTAGTCGGACTGATCCATTGGTATGTATCTCTTCGACAACGTAGGGTCCCATCCATTATGTATGTAACTTTTTAGGTTTTCCTTTTACTTCACTATTGTATAGTAAAGCAAGGTCTCCTAGTGACAAGTTTTTGTTCTTGATGTTTCTGTCGTGCCATCCTTTTTGTTGTTGTTTCTGGATTTCTTGATGTTGGATCGTGAGTAGTCGGTGTTCTTCTAGTTTACTTAGTTGCAATAGTCGGTCCTTTCTTCATTGTTCGACATCGACGTGTAATATTTTTGCAATAATAGGTGTCTATTGTCGGAAGTGTAGTGGAACTACTACTTTTTGTCCATAAACAAGATGAAAGGGGGTTTGGACGGTTGAGCATTTATATGTTGTTCTATATGCTCATATTATTGCATGTATCTTCTCATCCTATTCATCCTTATCAACATTACATATTTTTGTTAAACCTTTTGTTAATGTTTTGTTAAATGCTTCAATTGCTCCATTCGACTGAGGATGGTATGTTGTACTCCGACGATGGTCGATTTGGAACTGGTCAGTTAGGGATTTGATAGTTTTATTGATAAAGTGTGTTCCCTGATCACTAATTAAGGTTAATGGACATCAAAATATGGTAATTATATTCTCATAGATGAACTTAGCAACTATCTAACTGGAACATGTGTCGACAGGTTCTGCCTCTGCCCATTTGGTCACATATTTGACTGCAGTTATGATATACCTTGCACCTGTCCTTTTTGCTGGTATAGGAAATGGTCCTATGAAATTTATGGCCCAAATTTAAAATGTCAAACTTGGGTTTACTGATATCAAAGGAATTTCTGTGCTAGGCAGGGGTCGACCTAGTCGTTGACATCTGTCATATTGACTTACAAAAATTTTGCAATCTTTGTAAAGTGTCGGCCACCATAACCCTAATTGTTGGATTTTCTTTGCAGTTGTGTTTGCTTGGAAATGTCCTCCTGCAGGTCCATAATGTGCTTCATACATAATGTTGTCTCTTTCATGTTCTAGTACACACCTTCTGAGGATGTCATCTAATCCCATTTTGTAAAGAAATCCATTTATAAGATTGTATGGTGCAGCCTTCATAGCTAGGATTTGTTTCTTCTTTGTACTCATTCCTTCTGGTGCTTGTCCATCTTCTAAGAATTGAGCTATTTCCTCTAACTCTATTGGGACTGCTTCTATCTGAAATAGATGTGCATCTGGTAAGTCATCTTAGACTCCTGTCGGTTCCTCTCCTGTGTCAATTTGGGATAAATGGTCGGGACCATTCCTAATGCTTCTCTTTCTATTGTCGAATAATTTCTTTCAGCCTTGTTTAATTTTCTGCTACTGCAAACTATAGGATAATACATTCCATCATCTCCTGGTTGAGTTAGGATTGCTCCTATTGCTAGACCTGATGCATCAATATGAACATGGAATTTGATCAACCAGTTTGGAAACCTTAGGATTGGTGCTTCGACTAGTTTTCTTTATAGTTTTTCAAATGATATATGGCACTCTTCTGTCCAGTTAAACTCTTTATCTTCCCTTAATAGTTCTTCTAGTGCATAGGTCACATCTGAATAATATCTTATGAATTTTCTATAATAGCATGTATGACCTAGTAGCACTTTGACTTGTTTTGAGTTCACTGGTGGATTTAAGTCGAGGATAATTTTGAGTTTTGCAAAGTCGACCTTAATACCTTCCTTACAGACAATGTGTCCTAGCAATATCCCTAAGGGGGTGACAAATATACACTTCTTGATATTTAGGGCTAACTGGATTTTTCTACATCTTTCCAACATAAGTCTTAGCCACTTGCAATGATCTTTTAACATGGATTATATTATCTAATCATCAAAGTATACTACCATGGTTTTGTAAATATACTCTTGGAATGTCTTGACCACAATTCTAGAGAATAATGTAGGTGTATTCTTAAATCCAAAAGGCATAAACTTGTAAGCAAATGAGCTGAATTCACATACAAATGTTGTCTTTTTCTGATCTTCTTTAGCTATTGGCACTTGCTTATAACTTGAGAATCCATCTGTAAATGAGTAGCATTCATGTCCTGCCACCTCATTTAAGATTTCATCTGCGTAAGGAGTTGGAAATAGGTCTGTCAGTGTCACTTTATTTAGCTCTCTGAAGTCGACACAAATTCTTAGTTTGGTAGGATCATGTTTCTTAGGTTGGAATACCATTGGACTTGCCCATTCTGATTCGTCAATAGGGTAGATGATGCCTGCTGCAAGCATTTTTTCAATTTCCTTGTTGACTATATCTTTGTATATGTGAGCTAGCTTATATGGCCTTTTCTTCACAGGTCGAACATCAAGTTTAGTGTCGATTTTAATTTCACCCATTTCATGGACTAAGCCTTTGAGGTCTTTATAGTCTCTGGAAAATACATCCTAGAACTCTTTTAGTAAGTTCACTATCTCTGTTGTCTGCTCTTCACTCTAGTAGTCTCCAATCTTTGCCATTTTTGGTCGATCATCATTTGAGATGTCAAATTCTTTAGTTTTGACTTTAGCATCTAGCCATTCTGGTGCTTTGGCTGCATTGATTGGTCGACTTCCTTCTTTAAACTGGGATAATGTGGTAGGGAAGTCGGTGGTAGTCATTCGGTCAGCTTCCTCCTTGTCGGTTGTTTCAAATTTAAACACTGTGCGAATAGGTTTGGTCGTTTCGACATGGTTTGATTTCCATCTAAAGCTTTTTCCTTCTGTATTTTCATTTTCTAACTATAGTCGTGTCGACTGTGGTATTGTCCCGGTTTGTATATTGTTACATTTCATTGTCTGTAGATTGTCTTTTAGGAGTTTATTTTCTATCGGTTGTATAAATTCTTTAATATGTTTTGCTGTTTCGACCAAATTTTTATTTTGTGGTATAAAGTTGAAATATTTAATGAAATTTTATTTGAATTCATACCATAAGAATGTTTCACCTCTAGCTTCTTCCATTTTATACCGTTTGTTTGGCAAGTCGGAGGGAGTTGATGGAAACAGGTGTGGCCATGCTCGTTCATCCTTGTACCCAAGTCTTCTCCATTCCTTTTCACATGTCTTGATATGATCTTCTGGATTCTGTCCTTGGATGAATATAGGTATCTGAGCCTATTTGGTTAAATTTTTTCCTCCAAACCTTTCTACAAAGTAAGTTGAAGCTGTTGTCCAGGTCTGCAGTCTTATCTGATGCGTATCCCACCATCTAGCAGCTTGTCCTATAACAGTTTCTACTAAACTTTGTAGTCGACCATGTTCACCAATATTTTTGGAAACTTGTTCTACATGCATGAATGGTGATTCTCTTTCCTTGTATCTTTCTATTTGTGTAGTATTTACATTTGTAGGGTTTAAAGTAGGGTATTCCCTAATTTTCTTCTCGAATATTTTTGGGACAATGGAGACTATGAAGCACTGTTGGGTGGGATTTTTATGTACTTTTTGGATATTCCAACACCCTCTTGCTTGTGTTTCATAGTTCTAGACTTCCCAATCATATAATTATGCGTTTGAATTATAACTAACTGAGTCTTGATTACCTAAGTAGAGTTCACCATATGTGTTAGGTTCTGTGTAATCTTCATTATTCTATATCTGATAAAGTTGTCGGATATCAACTTCTTAGTCGATAGGTTCTACCTAAGGTTCTCCTTGGGATGGATGAGTAGGTACAGTAACCTTTTGTCCATTTCCTTTTAATTTGATTCTCTCTTTGTCCAGGGATATCGATGCTTTCATATTTCTACCCCAAGGTCGACCGACTAACACTGGGAAGGAATTGGATCCTTCCTTAGGGTCAATGATTTCGAAGTCGACTTTGGTTGAGATTCCTTTTATAGTTGTATCAACATTTTTTCAGACTCCAATAGGTTTAATTAGGCCCTGGTCGGCTAGTTTTAGGTATATACCTGACTCATGTAGTCGAGGTCTGCCCAGTTGTTCCCAAGTGTCATGAGTCATGATGTTTACTTGTGATCCAAAATCAAGTACAACTTATCGGACATGGTATCCTTCAATTTCCAGGTTGACGAGTGGGTCGGCATCACTTTTATCTTTTTTATTTAAACTGCAAATATTCTTTGTTTGTTTTTTGATGTTGTTGTGTTTTATTTCATATAGAAAATCGATGAACTGAGATAGTGAGTTATCTTTTTGTATGAGTTGTATTAACTCTTTTATTGTGTTATGTCAATTATCATTAACCTCTTCTTGTCATGCAATTTCTATGAATACATTTGTTACCTCTTTATATGTTTGTTTTTCTTTAAGTGGATCAGGGTAGACATTTTTCTCTTTTATTTTGCTGATTCTTGGGTTATCACTTCCTATTTTTGTCCCTTGTTGGGTTACAATATGCAAATTATTTGTATTTAGTACATCATTTTTTTGCACACACGACAAGACATTAACATTTTTCTTTTTATTTATTTTTTCCAGCATGGTAGGGAAATCCTCTAATGAGTGATCCCCTACTCCACAATGAGTACAAAATTTGAGGTCAGTTTTGTCCTTGTATGGATAGCCTGCATGTCGATGCCCCTCCTTATAACATGTAAAGCATTGGATGGGTCGACGTGGTTGGTTGTCTCGATTTCCAGAGAATCGACCTCGACCTCCGTAGCCTCCACGTCGATTGTCATACTAACGCTCACATCTTCGACCGTCATATCTTTGAATTTTTTGATCATTTGGTAAGTTGTTTTTCTTGTTATTTTGTGCAATTGCAATGGTCTGGTAGACTGGATGATAATTCTGTCGGTTCTTTAGGTTCATATGGCAATCGGCCATGTTATGATTCTTTGTTTCACAGATTGCACACTAAGATGCCTTGCCATTCTTCATGTTGAATGGGAAAGCTTTTGTCGAGTGGTCTCCATACTCTTGGAAAATGTCACAAAAATTTTTTGTCTGTACGAATCGAACTTCCTGTCGTCTAGTTTCCTGTCGACGGTTGTCTTTTGAGTGTCTGGTCGTTGAGCACTTCGTGCACCAGATGTCCTGACCTTTGAGGTTTAATTATTTTAGAGACTTCTGCACGATCTCATGTTGTTCTTCTAGTCTGTGATTGGTGGAGTATGCTAGTATGTCCTCATCCATTTCCACTTGGAGAGCTTTTATAAGCGCATCTTCATAAGACTTGAATGTCTCCAGACTTATGTGTCGGCAGATTTTCTGAGATAAGCCTGCAAGAAACCACTGGATTAATAATTGTTCATCAATACAATAGTCTAGTTGGCTAAGAAGGTCTTTCCAATGTTTATCATAATTGTGGACAGTTTCTCCTAGCTTCTGCGATGTTGTTTTTAGTTTCTTTGCAGCCAGATGTTTTGCATCTGGAGTTTTGAAAAATGATAGAAATTGTGCTTTAATCTTGGCTTTGGTTGCTCGGGGTTGTCTTTCAAAAAATGTCATGCACCAAGTTAATGCGCTTTTCCTCGAGGCACTAGCAAACTGCGCCATTTGTCTATATTCATCTGTAACTTGGTTACCCTCCCAAGTCAACTCATAGACGAACCAATGTCATCTGGGATCCTCATCACCCTCATATAGAGGAATGTGTGCTGACCCGTGACCCATGTCGAAACCATTGTCACTGCTTTCAGGAGGTGGCGATGGTGGAGGTGGGGTTATTTGTTTTTTCTTCTATGTAGAACTATTGTCGACAGAAATCTCGTTCCCGTCGGTTTTTTTTGTCGTTTCGTCTTTGACCAGCAGTCGGTTGGTTTCAACCTCTACTGTCGATGTCCAACTGCAATTATTTGTCCGCAATTCTGAATGTTCTATTTCCTCCAAAGCTATATTTGGTAGGGGGGGTGCTCCTTCATATGTATGTAAAAGTAAGTGGATACTTTGGTTGGAGGGTACTGCTTGAAAGGTAACCCAATTTCCTTCTTTTGGTCAACAGATAATAAGATGTCTACCAGTGTATGTCTCGTCATCTAGTCGAATCCATATACCAAAGTCACGAGCTCCTATTCGGAGGTCCTCTTTGACAATGGCTTGTATCAGGGTACACGGATTCAATGGAGATAGAGTTGTTCCTTCTTGGGGAGCTTCTAATTGGAGAGATTCTTGCTGCTTTATCCACAATTCTTCTTCCATAGGGGATGCCTCTTTTTCCACGCCTTCTTCTAGTCGGTCATGACCTGACTCTAGCGGATTTCTTTCATGGTCGATCTCCCTAGTACTCATTCCTCTGTGAAGCACTAAGGCTCTTTCTCTTCTTTCTTCCCATCTTTGTTGTCTCTCCTCCCTCTCTATTTTCTGGAGGTCTGACATACCTTTGTGTGACACTGTCTTCTTGATTTCCTTTTAGTCGACTTCTCATTACTGGTGATTGGTATCTGCTTTTAGTCGACTAGAATCCACTCCACTTTATCCCGACATATGACCAGCTACCCCCCCATAGCCTACCAGACACTTTAGAAAGACCGGATAATTCGGTCTACTTGCTTAGGAAGTATTCCCACTCCCTTTCTGCAATGAATTTTTCCCACTTCTTTTGTTTTTCTGCCCAGTTAGGGTTTAATGGCGGTCCGCGAAGTGATGGACGAGGTTCGACAATATGACCTACTCCCTTCTCGATTAGGAATTTAAACAGCAAGGTTGGTAAGGAACACAAGAATTGCTCAGTGAGGTATATGTAGAATTTATTCTTGATGGTTTCCACCGAAGTCCTTTCTTTAACTATTTGTTCCTCACAGAATTCGTCGGCGATTTTTTTCGAACCACCCTGACAAGTTTGTTCTTCCCCCACGAATTAGTTTTTCTAGCAACTGTTGATCTTTAGTCCCTTCCATCTTTTTCATCCAGGAGTTTCTTCAGAAGTTGGGGCAATGATTCTACAAACTTCTCATGTGTCTATGTAAAGAATCTTTCTTTTACTTGTGCGGTCATTAATCTATTTCTTCGTGCGTAATTCTGCAAATAATTTGCAACTTTATGTTCCCACTAGTCCTTAATCTCCTGTTCTGATATCATCTATTTGCATACATTTCAGACATGTACTACCGACATCGGAACCAATGTTGTAATCTCACAGATCACCTAAGGTTACCAATAATACATACCAAAACATGCATACATAACAAAGACAAGAGATAAGAACAAGTAGAGGAAATAACATATTATATTAACATGAATGGGTCCATACAATACAAAGAACTGAGCCAAGTTCTCATCTGGTTCAACAGCCTAATATCTATTATTTACAAACAGTTACAAAATAACTACCTGCCAGTTCGGTGAACTGACACGACCTTAGGTGGCCGACCTAATCTCTAGTTTAGTCGATCGACCGACTTAGTTGGTTGATTGACTAAGTCGACATAATGAATTGCTCCTCTAACAAACATGCATATTCTTAGCTAGGGTCACAGAATGCTTATCCATTTGTAGATGTATTCTTTCTTCATTAATGAGGAATGGGGGCTTCCTTCTCTGAGTTGACAGTCCCTCGGTTTTCCATCCAACTCCTTTTTACATTCCATATCCCACGTATGTCTTACTAACATAATATTTACCATCTCACTCATATTGTTTACCAATCATGTAGTGCAGATTGGACATTACCAAAATATCCAATGGGGTTTCACCCGAAACCCATTTCCAAGGTATGGGATCATTCCCATGAAGTTTGGCTCCTGCAGGCCATCACACATGGTTTTCCTACAATGTGTATTCCTGGCACACTTATCGAGTAGCCAAACAATCAACATTATTTAAAAATAGAATTCAAATCTGATTGTTCCATAACCAATCAATGGTACTAACAATTAAATTCAATATGAATTTGCAACTTTGTCTACTACAGAAATGGATTTGCTTAGAAATAAGGCTATCCTCATATTGATTGTCTCATGTAAGTGGAACCACTCTTCCCATTATAATTTTATGCTTACTAGCATAGCATGAACATGCACTTACAATACGTCCTCCTAACACAATTCTATGCAAGCCAATGATGATTAGTAATTATCAGCAAATTCTCAAATCTGAAATCTGCCAGTCCAAATTGATAATCCGTTCTGCACATAAACTAGTTTTACAACCATGAGAATATTCTCATGAGGTTTGGTTCTTTCACATGGTAGATTCCATCCTTTGTCATGGACTTAACCACATTGCTATGCCTAAAACAATCTACCTGCAATTTG
>LPNX010315163.1:472103-515906 GCA_001517045.1 Pseudotsuga menziesii | reverse complement strand
CAAAAAATGGTTAACTACCTCATCTACCCCACTACATGGCTCATTTGTCTATCTGCCTACCATATTTCCCTGAAAATCCCACTAAAAATCCTCCAAAAGGCCATAAAACCATCTAAAAAGCCTCCAAAAGGCCTAAAATGCCTCCAAAAGGCCAAAAAAACCCCCTTTTTTCCTCCAAAAATGTCCAAAATTCCTCTAAAAATATCAAAATCCCCAAAAGGGAAGAAAAAATATAAAATAATGAGGAAAAGGAGGAAAAACCCTAAACAAGCTGCCCTAAACCATATGGTTTCCAAAACCATGGGCCAGCACTCCACCACTAAAAAACTATAAATAAGTGGTGGAGACCCCTCATTTCACATCCACAGTCATAAGCATCCTGCCTCTGCCGAAATTATTATTGAAACCCTAGCTTACCATCAAGCTACTTTCACCATTGAGAACTCTTTTGGCCCATTTCCACCACCGGAAAAGGAAAAGAAGCATCTTGGAGCTCGAAGCCACCGACATCGGACCAGCGCAACGGACTCCATCAACCTCCTCATTGGAGGTAACATCAATAAAAACCATTATTCATTTCTTTACTGTCTTTGCTTCATGTTATTTACTTTTTACTGCTTTAGCTTCAAGAACGTATTTAGATTAATCTTTTGTTTCAGTTTATCTTTATTTAATTCATACACATCATTGAACTGCTACTAAGGATTCCAGATTCCTTAGTAGGTGCTCATTCGCACAAGCTAGGGTGAAAACCCTAGCTACAGTGGAACGTTGCAGTGACGTAGCTAGTTGCGGGGCGATTTATTCATTAAAAGATAAGTACTCCTGACTATTCCATCTTTGCAATTATATCTATTGTTTCATGAGAAATGATGAAAATGTTGAATGCTGGAATGTATATGTTTGCTTCCGCTGAATGTTGAGTAACTATGTATCCTTGTATGTTATATGCATCTTAGTATGTATTATGTTAAGCTTTTTAATATCACCATTTATCCCTATTCATGTTCATGGGGCTGTTTACCCGTTTGTTTGGTGTTAGTAGTGTCCTCTTTGCTAGTCAGAGGGTTGGGGACATTACACATTCCCTGTGAGCAGCACTGTGCAATGGTAAGTTTTTGAGTTTAATATTTAAACTTATTCATTGTTTATGAGTTTAATATTTAAAGTGAGAAATTTATTTGTGCTAGATATAATGAAACATTTAAAGGCTATAAGCTCTACAACAGGAGAATAAATGATGTGATCATTGAAAGGAATTCTAAGCTCTTGATAATTTTACCGAGAATGAGTAATGGAAAATCTTCTTCATCGTGTCCTATTTGATATTTTCAAACACTTAATTATAATGATGACCATGACAATGAGCCTTCAGATAATGGATTTTAAATTTTTGAAATGATAGTGGATATTCTAGTCTTGATAAGTCTACTCCAACCCTAGGCCCATCACCCCTGAGCCAAAGGATACTATGAATTATGCTCTCAAGTTGATCAATCACAATAATGCCCTCAATTTTGAAAATGAGTACCATTCAAAACCTTGCTTCAATTTTGGTCCTTCTCAAATTAGGTTATGCTTCAAAATTGGATGTATCCATACTCCTAGTGACTATTAGGGACTCTCAACGATGTTTACCCATCACACATGCCTCGCAAACACTACTAGGAGATTTGATATGGGAAAACCCTCAGTTATGTGAAGATGACTCATGTATCTCAAGGATCCATAATTGGTGTGACGAAGATGAAAGTGTGCTAACTTATTGTCATCATTAGCATTGGCCACCACTGCAGTGAATTAGCATTTTACTACATGGAACCAAAGACAAGTCCACTAAACCATCAAAAAGATACCAAATTTCACCCTACTCTTTGACTACATGCCATTTGCAAAATATAGACCTATTAAAAAATAGACATGCCAAATGATGGTTCTATTGCTCATGCCAAGGACATCATTTCCAATGGTAGTGATAGGTTTCATCATTAATCATATTGATCAAAGATATGTAGTAGGCCAGTACCTTGTAGAACATTGTGTTTTCGATTGCAAAGGCCATTTAAAGGTTGATTGAATATGTATTTTGTTTCACTTATGTATTACAATCGGTGCCATTTTGATATATTCATCCTTACATGGAATATCCATGAGCAGACTTTACCTATTTTGACTCTAATGGTTTGGATCTTTAAGATAATTTGTATCCATTAAATTTTGTATATTTTATGTATTTTGTAGTAAATCAAGTCATTAAATTCAAAGTGGTCTGAGTCTGAGTTTACCCTTGATCAATTCCTAGTCCGAGTTACAAAACATTGCTCCAAATACAACATTTTGACTGTAAACAGTCTTATTAGTTACTAGCTTCTGTTACCCCCCTATTTGCATGGGTGGTTACTTGGAGGTTTGCTGAGCTAACCTGGGTTGATTCTTATATTGTTTGAGCATGAGGAAGGGTTAGTGTCACCATTATGAGCATGTCTGGCCACTTTTTGAGAATTTTTTACGGTGGAAATGACCTTGTTCCTTAATTTGGACAGTCTTCTGGGCATGTCACGGCACTAAAAAAATAATGAACAACATCAAAGGACAAGATATTCAATGTTGGGCATAGTCTGGGCAGATTAGAAGGATGAAAACAGTCCCAAAAGTAATTGTGGGCACTTCTTAGCCCTCAAGAAACCTCCTCTTTCATAATCGGGCATTATTTGAGGCCATTCTTCCAAGCAACAGTCATAAGCAAGCGTAAAGAATAACTGCTTGAGTCCTGAGCAAAGTTGTACCATTTTGAGCATGTCTGGCCACTTTTTGAGAAGTTTTGAGGGTGCAAATGACCTTGTTCCTAAATTTGGACAGTCTTTTGGGCATGTCACAACACTAAAAAATAATGAGCTGCAGCAAAGGTAAAGATATTCAATGCTGGGCATAGTCTGGGTAGGTAAGAAGGATGGAAACAGTCCCAACAGTAATTTTGGGCACTTCTTAGCCCTCAAGTAGCCTCCTCTTTCATACCTGGGCATGATTTGAGTGTACCAGCAATGTAGATGAATTTTAGGTTATCATTCATGATCAATCTGTAAACAATAGCGATGAAGAGGGTCATATATTAGATATGAGCACAACTAATTCTATTCTAAGCATACATCAACCCCTGACTGTCCTAAAAAAGAATCAAATAGAAACCATAAATAGTTTTGGGCACATTTGGGGACTATCATGTTGTCAACAAGCCCTAAACAACCATAAATATTTGATGTTGGGTGTAATTCCTGGGCATTATTGTGTGTGGAACAACTCTGTGCTAATTTCTGGCATGTTTGGGACCTTTTACACCCTTATAACAGCAATGGTGAGCAGCTAAAGGACCTTATTCTCAAATCTGGGCACATATCAGCATGTAAACACATCACTCTGAGTGAGTTCCATATAATATTAAATTTATATGCATTTAGCAACCAAGCAAGTCAAAGAAATATCATCTCAAGACTTCTTTGTTTTGATTGAAAAATGGAAATTGTTAAAAATGATGGGTGTTATAATGTAATGGACGAGATGGCAATGAATGAAAAAGAAATGCATCAAGGAGATCTCTTCTAAATTCTATTTTATGCATAATGAGACCATGTGCCATAAGACAATTCATAAAACAAAGAGAATTACATTAATGATTCATATCAATTAATTAATAAATCATGTTAATTATGATAGCCATGGATTGGAAGTGAAATAGTTAATATTACTAGTCATTTCAGGGGTAAATGAGTATAGGGAATGATATTTTAAGCACAGATTTTCTCCTGGGATCATCATGTTTTACACAATGCTTCCAAATTCCAGTATCTTGGCTCAACATAATGAAAAACACTTAGCCTTGGACCCATACCAATAGTGTTAGTGAAGTATCATGCCTAGACTGGTCTTGGTTCCCACAAGGAATTGTGCTTCACTCCCCAAGGATAAATTGATGTCTCCAGAGGAAAAATTAATTGCAACAAGTGTGTGCTCACTCCAAATCACTTATTAATGTTTCCATCGACAAAAAGATCTCTGGATATTTGGGTTACTTCCTACTCTATAGGATGACACATGGTGAGTATGGGAAAGTGTCAGGGAAAATGATCCCACTAGTAAGAAAAATTATACATAGGTATCCCGAAGGGAAAAACACATCTCTTGTTTCTCTGGTACAACTCCTTCACCTTATATTTGTTTCATGGTCCTGCCTATATGGAGTGTGCATTTGTTAAAAAAAGGCCCTACGGGCAAAACAAAGTGCTTACTTTCATGTTGTATACTTCTATCTTGTTTGTTTTGTCTTTATAAATAATTTGAGCATATGAGGGGTCGAACAAAGTTTCTCTAAGGTAACTGCCTAACTTACGTGTTTTCACTTGCTAAGGAAAAAATTAATCACTAGCTATTTTGGTCCACTGTTGTAGATACCTAACTGATTTGATTTGCATTTAATTTATATTTTTAGTTTTTGTGGGGTCTATCAAATAACTCCTAAGGCATAATCACATCCTTTGTTTCCTTGACACTCTAGTGCAACTACCCCATTGTGAGTCTAAGCACTGACAAAGCCTTTACTTCAAGCAGATTTGACATACTTGAGCTATGTGAAAATATTCCAAATAGTTAGAGTTGCATTCATTCTCTCATCTGCACATTCAAGATGGTGAACGTGTAAGATGTGAGGCTCAAATGGCCAATATATATGCATCAGTAAACTAGTCTTCAAAGGAAAACTGATAAATGCCATTAACACAGTCAGATCGAATATAATGCAGACACCATAGGATTGTGAAGACTTGAGGCTCCACAAACTTATTGGGCAGTCTAGAAGTGGTTTTGGACATCTGAGATCAAGAAACATGCCTACCAAAGACAAACATAAATGTGTTTAAGTTAAGAAATGGGAAGATGCAACTAGTGGTAGGAGAGGACGTAGTTCTAATTTAGATCATTCCAATGCAAGATAAATCCATAGTAAGGAGGTCCTAGGGAAGCAAAAAATGCACATGTCTCATGGAAAAGAGGATAAAGGCAATTTAGTTGTCTCATCCAAATGGTTGTATAAGATAAAGCATGCAGCTGATGAAAGTGTTGACAAGTACAAAGCAATATTCATTTCCAGAGGCTTTGTTTCTAGATGCTTCTTTGCTCTAGTAGCCAGGTATACTACTATCCGATCATTGACATCTCTTGCTTTAGTACTTGGTTAGGAATTACATCAGATGAATGGAAAGACTACTTTCCTTAATGGAGAAGTAGAACATAAAGTCTATGTAGAGCAACCTAATGGATTTGTTGTGCATTGCAATGAATCTCATGTCTGCAAGTTAAAAATGTCTTGTACAATCTTAAGTAGGCACCTAGAGTTTGGTATGACAAGATCGATGGCCTTCTGAGGAGCTTCGGATTCAATAAGAGTAGTTTTGATCCTAATATTTATTTCAAACTTGTTGAAAATAAACCTCTGATTTTGGTTTTGTATGTAGATGATCTTTTTCTGACAGGGTTTCTTTCCATACAGGCTTGAGAGGATGTTCTCTATGAGGACCAACCCTTACATGGTTGCTTTCCATGCGAGCTTGAGAGGATGTTCTCTATGAGGAACAACCCTTACAAGGTTTCTTTCCATGAGGGCTTGAGAGGATGTTCTCTATGAGGACCAACCCTTACAGGGTTTCTTTCCATGTGGGCTTGAGAGGATGTTCTCTATGAGGACCAGCCCTTATAGGGTTGCTTGCCATATGGGATTGAGAGGATTTTGTCTATGAGGACCAACCCTTACAGGGTTTATTTCCATACGGGCTTGAGAAGATGTTTTCTATGAGGACCAACTTGACAAGGTTGATTGCCATATGGGCTTGATAGTATTTTCTCTATGAGGACCAATCCATACTAGATTTCTTTCCATATGGGCTTGAGAGGATGTCATGACTCCTATGTAAAAGGACCAACCCATACGGGGTTGCTTTCCATAAGTGGCTTGATGGTGGAGAATATTTCCTTACAGGTATGATGATGTTCGAGAGACCATTATAGTGGCTTGATGATGATATGGAGGAACTTCCATAGATATGTTCGGAGCCACAGATGATTGTAACATACAGGTATCATATGATATATATATATATATATATATACTTGGATTTTTCCAAATAGGTCAGGCCAGTTAGAGTCAACATGTCATGTTATGTTTTATGTGGTTTCACATGAAAAAGGGGCTTCTTTGGAGGAGTGCTTGGACTACTATATATAGAGGGAGCTTCAAGCTCATTCTTACACACTCTCATCACTTGTGTTTCTCTTATGCCATGTTTTGGTAAAGAGGTGTGCAAAAGAGAAGGAGGGTCGAAATTTCTAGAGGGAGACTTTTCTTAGGTTTTTACTCATCTTTTGTTAGGGTTTCCTCTCACCTTGACCTTAGGGTTTGAGGAATACCTTTAGATATTGTATGTGACATCTTGGCATATGTATTTTGTGGATTACATCTTTTGGTAGCACTCTTGAAGTGCTTCATCTTGGAGGAAGACATATCTAGGGTTTCATCTTGAGGATTTGGATAGCAGGCTTTTGGATCAGCTTTGTACTTGGTTTGAACACATCATTAAGGAGATATTTTGTTGGGTTTTCTTCCCCTTGAGGGTTTCCCAACGTTATATTGGTGTCTCTTGTGCTTTTCTTATCTTGGCATAGATATTTATGTATATGTTTTACATGTATGCTACATGGTGATATTGCTACATGCTTGAAGTAAAAGAGGATATATATATTTGGGAAATATTGTGAATAAATTGTGAAAAAGTATCACTGTCTAAATCATGTCAAGAAATTTAACATGAAGTGTTGTAGAAAGTGAGGAAGGCGAAAGGAAATGGTTGTAGAAGGTATTCTCAAATCTCAATTGCCCCTTGGAAGCTAGAGCATTCTTATCGCTAGCCCTAGAAAATAAAGTACTGACCTAAGATAATTTCAAGAAGAGGTCATGGGTATGTCCAGGAAGGTATGTGTTTTGTAAAAAATGAGAAGTCAGTGGATCACCTATTACACTTCAATTTTAAAAAAGAAATGTGGGGAGGTGTTCTCACAATAACAAATGAAAAGGGAAAATTGGAAGGAGATTCCATCTCTAGTTGTTTCAAAAACTGATGTTTGGATATAACAGCATCAGTCTTCAGAGCATGAGACTCTGCATTGGACAGTTACATGGGCTATTTGGTTAGCTAGAAATGAAATGATATTTCAATGAAAAGGAATTATTGCCAATCTAGGTTAGCCACTTCTCTTTGTTTGTCTACAATTCATCATATTTCCTTCAAAGAATCCTTTGTTCTAGGATCAAATAAAAGAGCTAGAATGTGTTGCTTATGGGTGCTATTAAAACTCGTCGTGAATAGAGGCATAATAAGAGTACAAATATTAGGAGACTCAAGCTTGTGATTGGCTAGGAAAATGGTGTTGACACGATAGAAAAATTAATTCTAAATCCCATAATGGAAAAAATCAGAGAATTAAGAAGCAGGTTTGAAGACATCTTGTTCCAACATGTGTGCATAAAGCTAAATGAGACAGCACACAAATTATCAAAAGAAGCTCTAATATTGCAAGAAGGAAAGTTGGTGACAATGGAAAGTTGAAACAAATGAAGGGAGCACTCTTCTTGAAGAGACCTCATTCCTATTTCAAAAGAATCTTGTCGTTCTGTTGAAGTGTTCCAGGTGCTAGCTGTAGGATCACAAGTCCTTGCAGAAATTTTGTTCCATATTTTACAAATGAAACTGGCACCTGTTGCCATGCATTTTGTAGGAACACTGTAATATGAAATCGATCATGATGTTTGAAATAGAATAGTTCTATGAGTGTTAAGTTTTTGTTTGTGATTCCATCAAAATGTCAAATATAGCCAGGTATTATATGAAACTTGCAGTAATAGGTCTATCTTGACTCTTGAGTCTGGATGAAGAAAAGTAGCAAGTGTGGTGAGAGAACTTCTATTACGTCACAGAAATTTGCTGCAATTATTAAATGTGTGTAGAGTCAATCCAATAGGGGCAAGTTCTTCCTCGAAGGGAGTAGGTGATTGAATGAAAATGTTAGAGATATGGTTCTATTGAGTTTAATATTATATTGTTATTTTCCATGGGCTATTTTATGGCAATAATTTGCAGAATGATGGAAGGCTTTGAGCATATGACTGTATTGATGTCGACTATGGAATTTAGAAGAAAATTATATTGCAAACGATATTATAAGTACTATAAAAGGAATGAAAATTTGTGATTTTATGGACTATATCGTCATATTAATTATTCAGTTGACAGTAGAATAGAGGCTGCAGTCTCAAGCATCAAGAACAGAGATACTTTTCAATACATGGTTGTGAGATCATAGGAATTTAGAGATGAGAGTGGCATAGCAGAGGTGTGGTTGAAGATTCTAGTACCACCTAGAGAAAGGTAAATCACAGGTTTTCAGAAAGAGAATAGAGCAGGCTGAGACCATAACAGAGGAAGGAAATCCAAAAGGAATAAATCAGAAAAGAAATTGGGGTTTGTTGTAGACAAACAAAAGAAGGAATTAGAGGAAGAGAGAAGTAGCACCAGTAGGCATGTAGGTATAGGAAAAATAGATTTTTCGTAAATGAATTGCAAAAAAATAATGGCCGCTAAGGTAATTGTTCAACAAGAGTTGGGAAACGTATTGGGACACACCTATAAGAAATAAAGTTTGATGATGGAGTGTTTAATGCAGGATGAAGCAACAATGGACATGAAACTGGATCGACGAAGTGCAGCTGAGACGCTATCGGTGAAGTGCAGCTGAGATGAGATCTGTTGCAGCCTAGGGATATAGGTGAAGGAAAGCAGTCGCTGCTACTGGTTTCAAATGCTCATAATATTCCCTTTGAACCATCCAAACTTCCCAAAGCATGCCCCTGGAAATCTCAGATGATTGTAATCATACTCTATCGGTCAATAATCAAATGTCCTAAAAAAACCACTTCAACAATCCTTGGCGCTAGTGATCAAATTTGAAAGGTGGGTCTTAATTTCAAATGGAAGGGAATTTATTTTTGGAGCCCTTCAAAAATAAAGGGTAATATAAGTAATTATATTTCAATTGATAAATATAAATTAATTAAACTCTTCATAAAAAAATGCAAAAAAATAAATATTGTTCTTTCAATTTTTTATAATTTTTAATAATTGAGTATTCCTTAATATTTACATGAAAAAATGATATATTTTCAATAAAACTTATTTTGAACACATTAAGTTGTCATATGTGTATCATTAATTTTACAGTTCAGTAATATAATAACTATTCTATTGTATTTTTTCAATTTGGAGCACACTTCATTATACAAAAAAAACTACTTAGACTATGTCATAATTATATTGGGGCATCCAAGCTCAATTTCAAGCTTGAGAGATATAAGAATGATAAGGATTGGGCACCTAAGAAAAAATAATACACAACTCAGAAAACATTAAAACAAATTCCTACATACCAAGCAAGTTAGCAAAGCTATCATAACCAGGGCCAGGGCATCAAAAAATTTTGTTCAACATTTGTTGTGAAAGAATACATGTATAGGATGGAGGGGAAATGGAATCAAGCCTAAGTCAATTGAATCCTTGAAACTCACTACATGTCTGAGTCTCAGCTATACACCTTTTAAATTGAACCAAAATACCAAAAGAAGTTTATTAATGGCTAGATTTGAGAAAGTTCTAAGTGTGAGTAATTACAGGTTGGAGGCTCTAAAATTTGTTGTGTTTTGTACAAGTCCACGATTTAGTGAATCGATAGTCACATGTAGTAATTTAAGTTATTTAATGAAAACATCTAATGCGTATACCTCTATGTCGAAACCGTTTTCCATGCTGATGTAGGCCACTACCCTCTTTATTGTCTTATCAAAAGGCATGATAATGAGGAAGAAGACCTAAAATTATGGACTTCACCTTCAAAAGAATGCCTTTCAATCACATTGGTAAGGAGTGATGAGAAGATTGATGGAGAAGATAAAAACAACAACAAAGCTAAAGGGAAAGGCAGAGAAAACTTTAGGGTTTTGAAGGGTATGGAAGCTTAGGGTTCTTCCTGACAGGTAAATTCAGACCCATCACTATTTGCAATGTTATATTCAAAACCATTACCAAAACCATTACAAACAGACTCGAGCCTCTGTTCCCCGACCTTGTTTCCATAGAGCAGTCAGGGTATGTTGAAGGACGCCAAATCCTAGATAGGATTATCCTGTACAATGAAATTATCCACTCCCTCAAAATCACCAAGTTCTCTGGAATGCTCATTAAGCTGGATCTATCCAAAGCATTTGACAAGATCAATTGGAAGTGTATGGGAAAAATTCTCTTACCCTTTGGTTTCGACCAACTCTGGTTCAAATGGATTCTCACCCTCACCTTGTCAACGGAACACCTTCACCCACCTTCAAGCCAATGAGAGGCATTCGCCAAGGTGATCCTCTGTCACCTTTCATCCTCGTTCTTATGATGTAAGGACTTGGATGACTTATCAATCCCAAAATCACCTCACAGGATCTTAAAGGTTTGACCTCCCATGGAATCGACCCCCAGTCTCACTAGTAATTTGTGGATGACACCATGCTCATGGGAAAAGCCTCGGTTGAGGAAGCCATATCCATTAATTAATATAAACACCTTCCTCGCATCCAGTGCTCTGGACATTAAAAAAATCAAATCTCACATTTACTTCTTTAACACATGTCATATTACGAAGAGAAACATCTGTCGTGTCCTAGGATTCTCCAAGGTCACAGTCCCTTCAAAATATTTAGGGGCTCCTCTCTCGGACTCCTTGCTAAAATATGACTCTTGGAAAGATCTCCTAGATCGTCTGAATCTCAAACTCTCCTCATGGACCTATCGCTCCCTTAACCTACCTAATCGTCTAATTCTTCTCAAATCGGTCCTCCAGACCTTGCCCCTTTACCTCTTCTCCATCCTTGCTGCACCCAAATCCATCCTAAAAAAAATAAAAATCTTGCAGCATACTTTTCTTTGGGGAGGCTCGGTTAAACAAAATAAATGGGCCCTGGTGGACTAGAACACGCTATGCAGACCCAAGACGGATGGAGGACTAGGCCTCAGAGACCCCCATATCAGCAACAAAATTGGTAATGCAAAAATATGGTGGCGTTGGGTTACCCACAGCAACGAACCTTGGGCGTTGGTCTGCCAAAGAAAATATGCACCGAACTATTCCAAGCCCAATCTCATTAGATTCAGCAATGATCCCAAAGACTCACACATATGGAACTCAGCTAATTCCAATCACAACATCATCCAGACCTTCAGCTTATAGGAAATATGAAATGGTGACTCTACAAACTTCTTCCAAGACTCCTGGAATTAGCTCAGCCCGCTAAAAGAAAACCACAATCTCCCGATTCAAAGGGACAAACTCCACAATGGAAATTTTGGCAAGGTAAGCACATTCTGGGAGGATACAAACCAAGAAGGTCATTATAGGACCTGGAAAATCAAATACTGGTGGTAGGAAATAAGCCCCCATGAGGATTTATAAGCATTCTAAGATGGACTCCAATCACAAAAAATAAGAATCAGCAAGAGTGAGGATAATATCAGGTGGGGTTTCTCACAGTCAGACTCTACAACTTGAAAGTAGCCGCCAAATCTCTTCTAGCTCCAATGGAAGAGGATCATGACAATAAATGGAGGAAGGTCTGGCAAGCAAACATGTGGCCAAAAGTATATGCCTTCTTATGGCTCCTTCTCCGCAATCAAGTGCTGACAGGAAAAAAAAAAAGAGGAATCATTGGCCCGCATTGGTGCTGCCTGTGCCAAATGCATGAAGAAACAAATAACCATATACTAGATGAATGCAACTTTGCTGGCAAGATATGGAAGGAAGGGGAAAGGATATTTACGAAAAAGGCGAAGAAAAATGAATGTCCTGATATCACCATAGCCCAATGGAAATATCAACCTTTTTCTAGTAAAATCCTTAATCAAATTTGGGAACTCTTCCCAGGGTTTGTATTATGGGAAGTGTGGATCGAAAAGAATGACATGGTTTTCAAAGACAAAGCCGGAATTGAGAAGGAGGTTTGGGACACTCTCAAGACTCACATTCAAGAAACTCTAAAGTTGACTTGCTGGAAGGACCAAGACTTAACCACCAACAGCAATGAAATGCAAATACTCCAGGATTGGGGTCTTTGTGTCGTCCCAGTCTACAGAGGGTGGGAGGAGGGTATGCTTCTCGATAGGAACCTCCACCAATAACGCGGATGAATTGGAGGGTATGCTTCTTGACATGGATTGAGCTATTAAACAAATATGGCTCCCACTAATATTATAAGGGGACTCCCTACTCATCATCAACATGGACAGAAGGTTACAAGTGGGATCTACAGTAAGAAAAATATCCAATAATTGGCATCTAGAGAGCAAGCCCAGAGCATTAAATGACATCCTCAATGGTCATCCAGCTATCATATTTCAACATGTGAAGCGAATAATGAACAAAATCACAGATTCCATTGCCAACAAATGGGTCTTGACCAGTACCACCATTCTTACTCACAATTGGCATGATCTATAGGCCTTTGAAGATTGCAATCACAGGAGAATTTTGGCTTCTCAGGATCTGCACAACCCGAATGCCGGTGACGGGAGGTATACCCACGTAGCAGAATTCGGTGAGGATGCTTCAAACACTGAGAAAACGACGATAGAGGATGTCTTGATAACTACACAAGGGACGTTGGACAAGATCATGAGTACAAAGCAAGGGAGGACACTTGGTCGACATGTGGGGAATGATGCCTGTCAACTCCACCCACAGGAACCAAGTGAAAAGGGTGTACTAAAGAATGAAAGGGAGATCCACCACCCTTGGTTATGATACAGCTGAGAAACAATGGTCTGTGAGCAGCATGAACTCACCTCTTGCCATGGATTTGTAGATGCAAAAGCAACTGAGCAAATCCACAGGTGAGCCAGCCGCGAGATATTGGACCTAGGTCTGCATAGCTAACCTTTCCTGCTGGGTTCTGAGTCGTTACTTAATCTTGGACTTGAGAGAACAGATTGCATTCGATGTTGTGCAATGTGTTTTGGAAAAACACCATTGGGATAGCATGAGCAGAGCCACCAATGAAGAAATTCACCATGAACGGACAAGGAATAAAAATAGCAACAAGCCTAGGCACAGGAAAATAAGACGTCGTTCTCATTGCTGGAGGTGCGGGATGGCCATTAGTAGAGGAAATAATGAGGAGGACTGGGAGAGGTTATTTCAGGAGGAGACCCCGGAGCATATTCAGAATTCAATTAATATCATGGAGGAGGAGGTGAACAATGAGTTTCAGCTTAGAATTGGAGGAGACATCGTGATGTCTAATTATTGGAGGCTTAAGTTTATTCTCGCTCGTTCTATGAACGAGCAAGAAAGCTATGCTGAGATGGTCAGGGTGACTGTGGGCATCTTCAAGGAATATGTAGAGAACAACCTGTGCCATATGAATGAGGTCCTAAGACTCTCGGCACCTCCCTTCATTCATGAGCTAAGGAGGGACATTGTGGAAGCCACCGAAGCTAGTCAAGCAGGTTCAAATCAAAGCACAGGGGAAGCCAATGAGGCCTTGGAAGAGGCTGATTATTCATGTAGGTGGTAGTTGTCTCATTGTCTGCTCTTTTGTTATCCATATTTTGAGATTTTATATAGCTTTTCGCTATCTAGTTTCAATTTCCTGTTGTCTCTCTGTAATCATGATCGAGCGCCTACGCTCAAAGGCTTGGCGGCTCTCATGTTGTCACACCTCACTCTATGGCCATTTCTGTTTCTTTTCTCAGATGGTTACAGTAGCAATGCCTGAATCCATGTTTCATGAGAAGGTTTATGTAATTTTCCTTTTTTTATTTACGCAGTAATAGAGAAAGTCCTATCTAATTTACAAAAAAAAAAGTGATAAGAAGATCACAACAATCCAATGTGTCAAATGTTAGTTGAGAGTTTTAATTAAAGACTTATATGGTAAATTCAATATATGACTTACTTATAGTTGTCTCTTAATCTTTGAGTCTTGCACATTTAATATTTTATGGTTGTCTCTACACCTTGACCCAATTCGTATTATAAGGTGAGGATGTGCATGCATAACAATTTGTAGTTATGACTATGAGATGAGGATTTAAAGGGAAGAGGATGTAAAGACAAGTAATTTTTATATGTATTTTGGTGGCGCTGAGGAAAAATGTTGTGAGAAACCACAATATTTGGAAGGACGAAGGGAGATTACATCACAATCATGCCACCCATCAAATTGAAGACTATTCTTGAGCCAACAATTGTTTTTTTAATTATAGCAATGCATAAATCGACCTCTGCACAGTTTGTGATCCTAGCTACATGTCATTATTTTTATTTGCATGACATTGATTTTTGTTTATATTTGTCATGATTCCATGATATTCATGCAAGAAATGAAGTCGTATAGAGGAGGACTCATCAAACCGACCTTTTGAATTTAATTTTAATGAAAAAAGAGTGGACATTGGTAGCAAGGTTCACATAGGTAGTGGGCACAAAGTTTTGAACTCATTTTAGGCCTAGTAGTAGACTAGTAATTCTTTTTTGTTATAGTCGTAGTTGTTGACACATTGTCACACTTTAGATTGCATCCCTAAGTGACTCGGGAGTCAGATCCACATTTCGATGGCTAGTGCGTTGTAGTCATCAATGATTACTGGTCATCTTGCATAACTAAATAGTGAGTGAATGACATGAGTGAGTGGGTTATTATAATTTATCATATTTCCATGAATGACAAGTTGAACTTTATAGCATAATAATTTCAATGTATTGAGAAATTTATATGTATGGGTAATTTCAAATCGTGCCCTTCTTTTGAAATGTTGATATAAATTATGCCCTTCTTAATTGGAAGGGTAAAATTCAGATTTTAAATTTTTTTTGAAGGGCAATTTTAACTTTACACTTCTGGGAAGGGATGGAACCCTTTGGAAGGGCTGGGAAGGGTTCAATTTTGAACGCTGCTTGGCACTTTTTCACTTTTTCCCCTGCTTTATAACTATAAGCTTTTACTCCCTCGCTAGCGGGATCTACTTCTTATTAGGTATAACCAACTTGGATAGAGATAAGCTTATCAATTCGTTTAATGAAAGAAGGGTGAGGTGTATCGAAAGAGAACCCTGATGAAGTTAAGGGTCTATAGGCTGCAAAAGGGGGTTTGAAGAGGAAAGAGTCAGCGCACGTTAATCTTGGGAAGCGAGTGATAAAATGTGTTAAGCATAATAAGCTGCATAAAAATTGTAAAATGGTTTATTTGAGTTTTTGAAAATCCTTGGCACCATTTACAAACTTTACAAACTTTTGAGTTTCGATAGTATTGTAAAATGATTTAGTTGAGTTTGGAAGGGATTTGAGCTAGTCTAATATGCTATCAAACATGGGATCCAAAATATGTTTTCACATTTTAATAGTCGTAAAGCACTATTTAGTGCTAATAGGTCCATGGGGTAAGATAGGCTTGGAAATAAATTCTAACCAATCTTGATGGTTGCTTGGTATTCATTGAGGCTTGGTATCAGCACTCTTTAGAATCATTTTGCCATGATTTCACAAGACTAACTAGTCAAAGAGTCTGAAACTAGTTCAAATGTTGCCGGAGTTGGTTCTTTCCAAGTTTAGCATCCATTCCATTCATGATTGGTTATAGTTTATTTAAACTAAAAGTCTATCCTAAATAGAATATCACAACTTCGACTCTATATTTAAGACGTATTTGCACATTTCAAATAATACAAGACCTCTAGATAAACTCACAATGGAACTGTCTCAGTGCACTTGATTCCATAGTGACCGTCATAAAAAAACCAATATCTAAACCTTGCATGCAACCTATCATGAACCAATGAAGATAAAAAATAAAATGTCCTCATTGCAAATAACTCTAAATCTAATTGTTACAACTTTAGGGATGATTCCCCCTAATAATTATACAAACAAAACCTTAGCATTAATGCAACATCTTGTTGCCACTCATGTAGTCGCTCCCCGCCCCAAAATTGAGGGCACGCAAAGAGTTTTGCAAAAACTATCAATGATTTCATTGATTTTTAGAGGCCCATACAAATGAAGGATCCTCAACAAATTGTAATGATCATTGCATTATGAATAAAAGAAATGCTAACAGTCTTAATAGTTTTATAACAAAAGCTAATCCTTCCCTAGCAAATAATCAAAATGGTATTGATGACATTGTTATGGAATATTAGTTTCAATTGCACTAGGTACCACAAAGCGAGAAGCAATTTTCACAATTTATAAATGTCGAGTTGTTTCAAAAGAAAAATAAATGATAGTGCGAATGTTGCAAACCATTGACCTAATGATTCAATCTCACCCCTCGCAACTGTTATGGTCTTATGGGATAATTCTATTTTTGCAAGCATGGATGTTTATGGCAAATAAAGAGGAGATGAAGGAGAGAAAGAAAACAAATCTCATGTAAGTCCATTCTTAACCAAATGTGTAAATCATTATCATTATACTTGTAAAATTCAAAAAGAAACAAACACAGTTCCTATAAAACTCGACATTAATGCCAAGAAGAGTAAATATGAGTATAATAAAGGCAATGTTTGTCTCCTTGACACCCTTATGTTGATGTACACAACCACCCATTGGGATTGAAAAAAACCAAAACCACGAGTTAGATGATGGTACAAGAAAAACCTAATAAATCATCTCCACTTTGTGTGTAGTAAAAGCCACCAAATAAGATTAGATTGTGTGGAAAAAAAATAACACTTGGAGTAAAAATTGTCACCGCATGCCATAACCTAAAAAAAATCACATATGCAATGTGTTAGAGGTCCTCTCAACCATATCATGACTTACCATCATGTTGAAAAATCTGTGATATCTGGACAGTTGAAGTGCATGTAATGCAAGGCATTGCCTACAATATAGATCACCCCATTCGCCTGGACTCCGATGAGAAATAACGAAAATCACAATTTTAGTTTGAAAATTTTGTGTTTACAATTTATATGTCATTTAATTATACCTTATTTATACATAATAAAGAGCCAGATATGTGTGTGTGTGTGTGTGGTTAGCCTAGTTTTCCTAATGACAAATTAGCCATATGATACTTCCTATCTATGTACATTTCTAATAAATATAATTAAAATTGGCTTTAAATCAATTTATAACTTATTATCACATTTTTTAAATTTATTTTCCTATAATTTATTATTCTCACACTAAAATTTATTACAATCACTTTCATATAAATTATGAGAAAATGAAAATATGTCATATTAGTATATAATATTTTAATGTATATTGTTTTTAGCAATAAAAAAGTTATGTATATTGTTTCTCAGCAATAAAAAAGTTACAAGTAATATATCCTATTAACTGAATAAGTCAACACTGGTGTATAAATTCTTTTAATTTATTAGTTGATTTTAATGTATATTAATTTTTAGCAATAAAAAAGTTGTGAATAAATAATATATCATATTAACTTAATAAGTGAAATGGCGGTGCATAAATTCTTTTAATTTATTAGTTGAAGCATAAATTATTCTAATATTTTTTTATACACAAAAATAAATTATTAAAAAAATATTTATACATTTTGAAAATATTTTTATAATATAAATACTTATCTAAGAAAATTATCTCCATTCCTTGCAACTAAAAAAATTATAAATACAAAATATATATGTAAAAAATCAATGTTACTAATTATTTAAAAAAATGCGTCATAATACAGTTTTACACATTATGTTATAATTTCAAACTAAATATAAATGATTTTATTAATTTTATTAATTTTTTAATCATTAAAATTTTAAAATATTTTTATTATTAAAACTAACATGATAACATTTATTATAATTATTATCATAATGACATTATTATGAATTAATATTTAACAAGTTATAACAACATAATTTGCATATTAGTCTATAAAATTAACTATTAAAAAATTATAATAATTTTTTTGTTAAAAAAAAATTCATAATAAAGTTATAATCATATAAACATTTATCATATCAACATGTTGTTTTATACATTCAAACATGATATAAATGAATGTGTATGATTCAATATATATATATAACACATCCATAATTAACAAAAATCTTTCATATTAATATTATTCATGAATTTAATTTATATGCATAACTAACATATTTTTTCATATAAATATCATTCATGAATTTAATTTATTTTAAAAGTACAAAATTATATATATACATTAGTTTGACATTATGATATTAAATAAAATTGAGTGAATAAAAAATTTAAAATTAAAGAACATGAAAAATGACTATATTATTTTATAAAAAAAATGTGAAAAGACATTTTTATGAATTTTACTTGAAAATGACAATAATATTATTTTATGATAAAGTGAATTGTGAGTACTTTATTTGAAAATAACAATAATATTATTTTATGAGAAAGTGTGAAATGACTTTTATTGTGAATAATTTACTTGATGACTTAAAAGTACTTGTAACACTACCTTGGTTAACTATGGGTTTTCATCCACCATAGAAAATGTGACAAATAAGCATTCTTAACTCATACAATGCCACCTCAACCATGGGGGATGATGTCATCTACTAGAATGTAATTGGTTGATTTTTATAGTACATTTTTGTCCTTTTGAGGCTCATTTTTTACCTCAAAATCTCTCTAATGGAAAGCTACGCGGACGAGGAAAGATGCGCAAAAGATGTCACCTGCGCGATAAAGGGAACTGCATGGAAGGAAGATGCCAGCAGGGTAAAGCTGTAACACAAGTGTAGAATAACGGCCAAAAGCGACAGGACGATTGTGGGTGTTGAAGTTGGCTTAAGTCGGCGGATGCCACACGAGTGAACGCATGCTGTAAGTAAGGCCGTTAGTGCCTCGTGTCAAGTCATGATCGCCACAGCTATAGCCTAAGGGGAGGTTGATGGTGACAGTTAACAAACTTCATGTATGCATTCGACCTTGCATTGTCATGTAAAATAGTATTAATAGGAGGGATTCAATAGTTAGAATGTTGCTTTTTAGATTAGTAGTTGATGTTAGCTACTCTGTGATAGCTTGGCGATCACTGTTAGTTTCTTTAAGTGATTTAATAGAGGAAAGATCTAGTATGAGAGAGCCGAGGGAAGCTGTGAGATCTTAGTGGTAGAGTAGTCGAAATTCTGCAAGATGCAGTCAAAGGTAGTGCAGTAGAAGAGAAGTTGTGCTAGAGAGGTGCAGATACTAGAGAGGTCGATCCAAGCTGTGTGTGGACCAGTAGATGGTAGCAGTAGATTAGGAGAAACAAGACAGAAAGCATGAGAGCAAAAGAGAGTTTGAGCATAAATCTAGATCTATAACAGTCTACAGTCAAATGTAGGCGGAAGGCACCATATATTTCTCATGCCATATGAAGAGTGCCTTGTGGTTTTTTCCCGGATGGGTTTCCACTTGAATTCTTCTGTGTGTTGATGATTGCATGTGTATGTTGTTTATTGTTTGTGTTCATGCTTATGTTTATGACGCAAGTCCCATCATGATTGAATGAATGTCATACTCTCAATAGAAGTCCGAATGTATGAATAGGTTCTTATGCATAGCAGTTGAATATTAGTTTATGTTTACGACACAATCGTTGTTGCACATCTGTTATATTGCGCCTGTCTACTAGCTTGCTTTTATATTCAGTTATGTTGAAGTACTAAGGCCAAATTTTGTGTCACGTCGTTAGTAGTTAATGAAATATATGCGCAGTGCATGCTATAGTCTAGTGGAAATGACTCCATCCTCGTGCCTCAGTCGAGCTCCTTGGACGCACATCGAGGGTCTATAATCCCTCAACAATTGCGGAAACATGGTTCCTACGGTTACCCATCGAAGAGATATCTTGGGTGAGACTATGCCTACTCTGTGGTCGTTGCCAACAGTGCTTGCTCTATTGGGTCGGTATCTCGGGTGTTTGTTGGCTTGACGGGCTGCACAAAACCTAGGTCGCATGGGTTAGGAAAAGTGTACAACAAATGGTTCCATTTTCAGGACCTTATTGATCAAAATGAGGGAAATGTTGTGGCACCCGACCAAGAGTGAAGTCGAGGATTGGTAGGAGTCAAAGACATTGATATTCGTGCAGAAGGAAAGCGAGGGTTCACAGCTGAGCCCTAAAAACTGCCATTACAGCGATATCTATATTCGGATATCCATGAAATTTTTTTCATAGAATTATTCGTTGTATTGCAAGAGTGGTTGTCGAAGTTAGCAACCCGGCAGACTAACTTCCAGTGAAGAGGAGTAGTTGAATGGACCGACCTATTGATACAAGAAGTAACGCAAGTAAGTAACAGTATTTCAAGAGTTGTTGATTTTTGGATTGATATCATATTAGAAGGATATGTTACTGAGTTCATTGTTGAACCAATAACCTCGTATAGCGAGGCAAAGAGACATTTTTTCCAAGGACCTTGGGGAAGGTACCTTATGTCTGTAAACCTATGGATTAAAATGATCCTTTATGTAAAGGGTATTTTACAACTCAGCGATTAAGTCGCACAGTCTGTGAAGGGGATATGCTATGTAAAATTTAGGAGTAATATGGAAGGTAGTAAGAAGAAATGTTCCTAGAAAGATCAGCAGACGAGTTGGACATTGGAGTCTTAAGAAGCGGAAGGAGGTTCCGGTCAGGAAAGAGGAGGAAGGTAGCAGAAGGCAGGAGGGCTTATAGCCTTCCCAGGGAAGGTGGATATGGATGTAAGTCACACCTAGACGAAGGGTCTCGCGACGAAGAGGAGGAGTATAGTCCGATTTCTAAGAGAGAAGAATCAGAAGAGTCGGCAGAGATGCCAAGGACAGAATGTGACTATGACATTCCAAGAAGATCACTTGAAGTGAGACCTAGAAGTTCCTCACCTGAACCGCATGTGAACACTAGTAGTCCTAGTGTTGGGACTAGTGTGCAAGGAATCCCATCAGTGATCCCAATAAATCCAGAAAATTCCAGGAACCCAGTGAATAACCCCAGCACCATCCTAATGGCAGGGACAAATGTTAGAACAGCATTGATTCCTCTGCGAGGTGGTATGGATGATTCGCCTCGTTAACAATGATGACATCCAAAATGTGCAGATGATTATCACTCTGTGGGGCCGCGCATTAGATTGGTATATGTAGTACTACGTAGTACCACTAGGGAAGCCGCAGAGGACTCTTGAGGATATTTGACTTGCAATGATCTCGAAATTCATAAAGCCACAATATGAGTCCCAATGTATAACTGATATCAAGGAGATTAAGCAGGCTCCAACAGAGACAGTATGGGACTTTAATTAGTGGTTCAAGATGCTGATGGCCAAAGTAAGCTTCCAGATGTCAGACGTGTAGCATAAAGAGTGGTTTATTGTTGCGCTACTGACACACATTAGAGGGCCACTAATGCAGCAAAATATTGCGATGCAGACATAGGCATTAGAGTTAGAAATGAAGCTAGAGGCTTTACCTATTGGAGATGGTACAGTAGGAATGATACAGATTCAGTCACAATTGGCTAATCTGACTATTCAGCTCCAGGACATAAAAAGAGGGAAAGAGGTGCAGGAAGACCTTTGGTGTACATGATGCCGGACCAATGGACGTACCAAATATGATTGTCCATTATATGAACTACATCTCATTTGGTGCACAAAACCCATTGAGTACCCAGGGGATTCCCTGGTGTAACATCTTCCATACAAGGGGACACCGTGACGTAGAATGGGCGTTCCTGCAGAAGATGGTATGTACCCCAGCTAGTCTGTATTGTAAATTTTCTAGATCTATAGGCCATGATGAAAAAGATTTTAGGGCCTACCAACTTAAGAAAGAAAAAATAGTACATTCCTATCTAATGAAGAATTAGGAGCAAATAAAGATTGAACAGGCTCGAGCTCAGTTCCAGGCTGCGCCTCAGTTTCATCTAGCACAGTAGTTCCAGGCTGCACCTTAGTTTTAGCCTACACAGCAGTTTCAGATGGCACCGCAGTTTCAGAATGCGGCCCCGTATAACTCATATGAACAACAGTATCAGCAACCACAATAGCTTCCACAACAGCCACACCCTCAGTTGAGGGGGACAGAAATTATAGGGGCCGAGGAGGAGGAGGATTTGGCCAAGGAAGAGGACCAGTGGTATGCTACAATTGTGGAGCGCAGGGCCACTATGCTAGAGACTTCCCTGAACCTACAAAGGCTTGCTCATATTGCAGACAAGAACACAATGTGGTGCAATGTCTGCAACTTATTGCTATATGGCACTCCTGGACAGTTGTAGCAGCTAACCCAACACCAAATCCTGCGCCAAATGCTCCCAACCTGAATGCTAATGCCAATATACAGATGATAGTTGCAGAACCACAAGAACCAAGTGTAGTTGTGGTAACAAGGGGAGGTGCCACAACGGGTGCAGATCAAGCGATGTAGAAAGAGCCTGTGATGCAAACACAACCATAGGTACGACCCACTGTGCAAAAGAAAGCACCATTGGATGTTCAAAATTAGAAGCACATATTCATGGATGTATGCCCAGAGTTTGTTGGAACAGAGCATCCATCCACCTCAGGCCAAGTGAAAGATATGCATGAGAGATTCCAGAAGATAATCGAGCAACAAACCACAAACAAGAGTGCAGATAAGGTTAGTAAGCTCAAACCATTCCTGTCAAGTTGTTTGGCGCTAATCCAGGATAAGGATGCACTTGCAGAGTTGGAAGCACTAATAGAAATGCTCCTGGAGGAATAGAAGGTTAACAGTGTCAAGACAAAGTTCAAAACGAGACGTGAACTCAAGATGTCTGTGCAAATTGGTGATTATGACATGGACTATATCATCCTCGACCTGGGCTCCGATGTTAACATCTTAACACGCCATACATGGGAAATAATGGGCAAGCCACCCCTATAATGGTTCCTAATTCAATTAAGGCTTGCTAATCAGGAAAAATTCCTTCCCATTGGTATACTGAGTTAGGTCCAAGTGGATATTGAAGGATTGCACACTTTTACAGAATTCGAGGTCATCAATATAGTAGATGACACTAACCCATATCCTGCGCTGCTGGGGATCTATTGGGAGATAGGAAATCAAACCATTATAAACTTCAAAAGAAGGATCCTATCATTTGAAGATGATGAGATGAGGGTAGTTGCGCCCCTTGACCCACTGAAAGGAAAGATATACGTGGAACCTATGTTCAACCAAGGGAAACATGATCACCTTGATAACATCTATAATGTCACTTCCCTTAGGGATGATTATATTAATCCTACTGTGGATGGTAACTTGAGCTTGAAATGTGCAAGTTCATGTACATCAAAATCAGGAGAGGCACTTTAGAACTTGAAGAACCAATTACATGAATTCTCTATGAGGAAATGTGCCAGGATAACTAAGTCTGTCTTAAGAGTGGGAACTCAGTCATGACCGCTGCCCACATATGAAGGACTTCCTAACTTGGCAATGTTCTTGATGGAGTTTGAGGAGCTAGTAACAAAGCCGAAATGGCTGTCTGCGCTGGAATTTGTGCTAAAAGCTACACCTGTGCGATGGTGGGGTACGCACAAGAGCTTGATAACTAAATGGTCATAGTGCAGACAACAATTGGAAGTAAGGTTCAGAGATGAGGTCACAACTATGGCACAAAGGTATACATGGCTATCAGACCCTATTGAACACTTGGAGTAGTGTTTCATGGCGTTCTCAAACTACCCGCACTAGGAGTGGGTCCACCACTTCATTCATACTCTCGAAATGGTAGCCAGAGGTTGGTACGCATCTATGGAGTTGCACCAAGAAACAAGGGAATGGGAAAAGGTTGCACAGAATTTCACTTGCACATTCCAGTTTGCAGATGACAAGTCGGCTAAGAGACAGCTGGTGGTCAGTGCTAGACAACTGGCAGACACTGACGGATCATTAAAGGCACAAGGATTCAACAAGATTTGGCGCTCGCGACAGCTCAGTAGCATTAATTTGGAAATTTTGAGAAGAATGGAGGTGTGATTTTTGGTCCCATTCGCTGTATTAACCTTAATTTCCTTGACAAGTACAGACCTGAACCTAAGTGTGCGAGTAAGGCGACAAAGGATGAGCTCATATGCTCCATCAGATGGCCCATCATTGTGTCCAGTCACCACCTGGATGCTTAATCACCTATAAATATCAGTCGCCTCTATCATGGTAACACTTACATTACCTTACTAAGCCAAGAGACTAGATAGTCGAGCTAACTAAGCTAAGAAACCTTTAGAGTGAACCAGAAACCGACCTCAGCGTCGAAGCCCATGATTTTTTAGTTATCCAATGATAGTGAAGACTCCACTGTTTCACCAGCCTCACCCTGCCCAATATTGGAAGTTCCATACATCCCTGAACCTAGTAGGTCAACCAAGATGATGAAGAAGATGAAGGCTAAGCCGAAGGCACCCCGGAAGCTGAAGGCACCCCGGAAGCCGAAGGCAGTGTAAAGGCCACCACTCCTGCCATCGGCAAGAGGCTAGTTGACGCATGTACCTGCAACCTGGCCACCATCACAACTGGTTGGGGTACAATTGTTTATGGCCAAAGCTCCAAACAGTTCAAACCTCCCTGCTTTCTCTAGCCCCCTAGCGAAGATACCCAAAGCCCGTAGAGCCAACCTGGTTCCGCCACCACCACCAGCGACACCAGAAGTAGAGCTGACTGATGAAGAAAAGAACTTGCTTCCTCCATATGTGTCACCGAGGAATCCAGGCACCGCAAGAGTGCCAGTGGATGCACATGAACTTCTATAATTTCCCACCATTCCAGAAGGTGTCCCACGATCTCAGGATACCATCATTCCCAAACTTCAAGACTTGAAGTTTGAAGACTATGACACCAGGAAAAAAGAAGAGCTGGCCAGAAATAAATTCATGGTTGCAAATCCTGGTGAGGCGCCAAATGAAGATGTAATTTTTGCAATGGAGTGGGCATGTGGATTGGAGCAGTCAAGCATCTTAAGCCTGCTCTTTATGCCACATTTCGACCGCACTGCCCCGATCGGGATGTATGTCAAATAGATTTTTGTATGCTTCCATGGAGGCTACCTCTAGCTGGACAAGCCATATGAGGTTATACTGGACCTGGTCTTGGCCATCATGGGTCTCCTATGGAAAGGAATCGACCCAGCCCCATGCATGCACAAGGACAGGGAAAAACTGGACAAGAACAACATGAATAGAAAGTACCAGCTTGTCCGCGGTGCAAAGGGCTTCCTCATTGGCTTTATCGATGACAGTTTTGTAAGGGCTACAACAAAATTATTTTGTAGTAAGGTTATGCACAAGATGAGGCCTACTAAATGTACTGTCGCAATAGTAGAGCTAGCAGAATAGTGTGCGCAAGGAGTGCACATTAACTGGTCCCAGTTCCTCTTAAATGAACTGATGGACGACGCGGTTGACACGCAGGAGCTTCCCACGGTGAAGTTCCACTTCTCATGGATTTTAATTCTAATATTGTTTGCAACATGGACTCCTCCACCATATTATCAACCCATGGATATCCCAGTAGAGCTCCTTGGCATGCCATTCCAGAACCTTTGGGACCACAAAGACAGCAAGCGCAATCCTGATACAAATCTTACATTCTTTCTCCAAGGAGAAAGGCTTAGACAAATTGTGCACAAGCAATATCGAAAGAAACCTGTGACGGTGGCCAGGTATCCATTCATTCACTTCCAGGAGGGGCTGCAAAACATCATCTTGCATCCGTGCAATGACCCCAAGAAGCGAGCACACTTGACTTTCTTCATCCTCGGAGATGCTGATATCGAGAGGGAAATCAAAGACTGGCCCAAAGAGTGGATTGGCTAGCATGTGGAGGTACTCGAGGAACAACAAGCGCATTAGGGGGTTCTAAAGCAAAACCCTCCATAGGACCGTGCCAATTTCTCTCTCTCCCCATTCCTGCTTTCCCCCTTAAGAATAGAAATGCCTGCACAGGCATTTTCTACAGAAGAAGCAAAAAAAGAGGCAAGTGTCGACACATTAACTTTGGATTTCTATAAGCTGAAGTTGCCACAAATGTATTTCATTCAGCATTCTACAGCTACAGAGGTGAGAATCTGAGAGAACGTGGTTGCATATCAAGTATCCATGAAGGTACAGAAGTGCAAGCAGGTCATCAAGCAACAACAAGAAGACCTGGTAGCACAAGTGCAGAAGTAGGATTCATTGGAAGAAGCCATAAGGGAGGTAGTCACAGTGTTGTTAGAGGATGAGGAAGAAGAGGAGGCAGAACCTGTCCAAAAGCTGAGGCGGATATCCAAACTGGTTGCAAATCTGACAAAGCAGGTTCAGAAGCTAAAGGCCAACAAGTAGTCAAGCACACCCTTCGAAGTTTTACAGCAAAGGCAACAATCCAAACATCAAGTTGTTGGTCAGCTTAGGGAAGCCGAAGAGGTATGCATAGAGGCCATGGAAACAAGTGTCGCAGTATGGGAGCAAATCATCAAGGATGATACTGCGGAGCAGCTTTTCGAGCAGGCTCAGAAAGCAAAACAATAGGTAGTGGCAGTAAAGGTAGAAATTAAGAAGCTGCCAATAAAAGAGAATATTTCCAAAGGCACTGAACTCAAGCATCTCGAGGAGCAGGCACAAACCCTACGTGAGAAGGAAAGTAAGCTCAACCAAGAGACGACTGAGAAACAATCCAAAGCTGAAAGAGTGATAGGTCTAATTTAGCATGTCCAACAGAGGATCCATGATCTGATGCAGGCAGTGGCCAATGCATTGTTAGAACACCCTAGCTCCGACCAAGTGCAAGAGTTAGAGCAGCAGACAGAAGAAGCCCATCGGGAGATAGAAAGGCTTACTCCCATTTTTGGCCAATTCCAATAGAGGCTTGGAAGCACAGAGAAATCTATGCCAGGATATGTCCAGGAAGAGGAAAAGGAAGAAGACGAGGAGAAGGCAGCTAAAGAGAAACCTATGGAAATAAATTCTTCAAGTGAGGCTGAAGAAGAAATTGTATAACTCCAAGTTTCATCATATAAAAATTTTCTAAGTATGGGATGAGCTCGTGGTGTAGGAAACACCACCAAAAAATCAAAATCAAAATCAAAGAAAATGTCGCGCGAGTTGCGCCACCTACTACGTCCATTGCTTAGTGGCTCAGGATGAGCCACATGTGAGTGTTGGGGGCCTATTGGGCATGGGGAAAGTGCATAGGAAATAAGCACAAGTGAAGAAATGTGCAAGAATCAGTCCATGGTGCAAGCATACAGAAGGAAACTGCGTGGACTGCATGGACAAAGGAAGCTGCACGAACGAGGAAAGTTGTGCAGAAGAAGGAAGATACGCAAAAGATGTCACCTGTGCGGTGTTACAGAGAAAACTTCCTATGGCTTGGGGTGTACCACAACAAAGAGAGAAACCATAGAAATCAATCCCTTCCCAATATGCAAGAGAAATAAAACATCTAACACTAAAGGATCTTGAAACATACCTTATTCCGAATGGTTGATGTAGATCCCCATTGAGCTTTTTCCAGTCTTGCTTGTGTTAACAATTTTCTCTCTCAACAATAGAAAACAATACAAGCATGCTATATAATGGTGTTAGACCTACTCTAGCATATATAATCAATAATGTATAAGCAATTAAAATCATCCATGGATTCAATATTCATTTAAATGCACATCATTAAATAGGAAAAGATTCTTCTATTAAGATAAATCAAAGATAACATGAATGAAAACCTCTGTTGGCACATCTGCGAACCGGAGAAATCGATTCCTCCACCACCTCAATCCTCCATGTTTTGATAGAAAGATCACAAGCAAAGGAAAGCTTGGGAAGAACACCAAGTGCTCCAAGGGACAAAGGGATGCAGACTCAAGTATAAGCAATCTACGGCAATAATGGACTATAGTTTTCTTGCTCTTCAATTCTCCTCCTTCAATGTATCCAAAGGGTTCCTTATATAGTGCTTCACTGGGGTAATGGAAGGTCAAATATGAGTGATGTCGAGGCATATGGAAGGCCAAGAGACAAGTGACTCGGATACACATCAAGGAAAACTCCAAAAATATTTGGCCTTTTGCACACATCCAAATGTATGCTGGTTTAAGGGTTATATCTGCGTGTATACGCAAGAAAGGGTTTAAAAGTTGCGTACAGCAAATAATGAGTGCTTTTAGGGATGATCTTGGAAACATCAAAGGTACAAAAATGGTCCATGGGGTCCAAAGAGTCTACAGAGGGACAGGGAAGGCCATAAATGTGTGATCTACCATGTGTGGGAAAATCATCTGTAACACAAGGAAAAGGGAACTGTGTGGAAAAAAATGCCAGCAGGGTAAAGCAATAACACAAGTGTAGAATAACGGCCAAAAGAGACAAGACGATCATGGGTGCTAAAGTCGACTTAAGTTGGTGGATGCCACATGAAGGAATACATGCTATAAGTAAGGTCGTTAGTGCCTCGTGTCAAGTCATCATCGCCATGGCTGTAGCTTGAGTGGCGGGTGATGGTGACAGTTACCAGACTGTCTGTATGCAGTCGAATTGGGTGGTCATGTAAAATAGTATAAATATGATGGATTCAATAGTTAGAAGGTTTCTTTTTAGATTAGTAGTTGTTGTTGGCTACTCTGCAATAGCTTGGCGATCACTGTTAGTTGCTTTAAGTGAGTTAATAGAGGAAAGATTTCTGAAAGAGCCAAGGGAAGGTGTGAGATCTGAGTGGTAGAGTAGTCAAAAGTCTGCAAGATGCAGTCAGAGGTAGTGCAGTAGAATAGAATCTCTGCTAGAGAGGTGCAGATGCTAGAGAGGTCGATCCAAGCTGTGTGTGGATCAGTAGATGGTAGCAGTATATTAGGAGAAATAAGACAGAGAGCATGAGAGAAAAAGAGAGTCTGAGCAAAATGATATATCTAGGACAGTCTGTAGTCAAATGCAGGTTGAAGGCACCATATATTTTTCATGCCAGATGAAGAGCGCCTTGTGGTTTTTCCCAGATGGGTTTCCACGTGGACTCTTCTGTGTGTTGATTATTGCATGTGTATGTTGTTTATTGTTTGTGTTCATGCTTATGCTTATGACACAAGTCCTTTCATGATTGAATGAATGTCGCACTCTCAATAGAATTCAGAATGTATGAATAGGTTCTTATCCGTAGCAGTTGAATATTAGTATATGTTTACGGCGCAATCGTTGTTGTGCGTCTATTATATTGCGCATGTCTGCTAGCTTGCTTTTATATTTAGTTATGTTGAAGTACTAAGGCTGAATCTATGTCATGCCATTAGTAGTTAATGAAATATATGCATTATGCATGCTACAGTTCGGCAAAAATGACTACATACTCGCGCCTTGGTCGATCTCCTTGGTCGTGCGCCAAGGGACTATAATCCCTTGACAATCGGGGAAACATGGTTCCGGCGGTTACCCATCGAAGAGATATCGTGAGTGAGACTACGCCTGCTCTACGGGCATTGCCGACGGGGCTTGTGATGTTGAGCCGGTATCTCAAGTGTTTGTTGGGTTGACGGGTTGCGCAGAACCTGGGTCGCGCGAGTTAGGAAAAGTGGCCAAAAAATGGTTATGTTTTCGGGACCTTATTGATCAAAACGATGGAAATGTTGTGGCACCCAACCAAGAGTGAATTCGAGGATTGGATGGAGTCAAAGACGTTGATATTCATGTAGAAGGAAAGCGAGGGTTCATGGCTAAGCCCTGAAAACTGGTTACAGCGATATCTATATTCGGATATCCATGAAATTTTTTTTGTAGAATTCCCCGTTGTATTGCAAGAGTGGTTTTCAGAGTTAGCGACCCAGTAGACTAACTTCCAGCGAAGAGGAGTAGTTGAATGGACCGACCTATTGATACAATAAGTAACGCAAGTAAGTAATACTATTTCAAGATCTGTTGATTTTTAGATTGATAGCATATTAGAAGGATATGTTACTAAGTTCGTTGTTGAAGCAATAACCTTGTATAGTGAGGCAAAGAGACATTTTTTCCAAGGACCTTAGGGAAGGTACCTTATGTCTGTAAACCTATGGATTAAAATGATCCTTTATGAAAAGGGTATTTTACAACTCAGCGATTAAGTCGCACAGTCTATGAAGGGGATATGTTGTGTAAAATTTAGGATTAATATGGAAGGTAGTCTTAAGAAGCAGAAGGAGGTTCCGGTCAGGAAAGAGGAGGAAGGTAGCAGAAGGCAGGAGGGCTTATATCTTACCCAGGGAAGGTGAATATGGATGTTAGTCACACCTAGACGAAGGGTCTTGCAATGAAGAGGAGGAGTATAGTTTGATTTCTAAGAGAGAAGAATCGAAAGAGTCGGAAGACACGCCAAGGACAGGACGTGACTACGACATTCCAAGAAGATCACCTGAAGTGAGACCTAGAATTTCCTCACCTAAACCGCGTGTGAACACTAGTAGTCCTAGTGTCAGGACTAGTGCGCAAGGAATCCCATCAGTTATCCTAGTAAATCCAGCAAATCCCGAGAACCCAGTGAACAACCCTAGTACCATCCTAATGGTGGGGACAGATGTTAAACTACCTGTGATGTCCCCAGTTTTGACCCCAGTTACATTAAAAGATACATGATGTATATATTGTAATTAATCATGGTGAGGAGCTAAAGGCAAAATCCCCACCATTGATTTGGTTGTGTATGTTTCGGCAATAGGGATCGTTGCCGATGGTATATCGTGTTATCTAGCACATTATAGTTTTGGGCATCATGTAAATATGCACATCAATTAAAATAAACCTACAGCCAGCTACGACGGTGCAACGTTGAATGAAAAGGGCATGATTCCTAAGGTTAAGGGGGGGTTTTCCAACCCGTGGGGGCCATTGGGAGTTTTCCATGTGTCAGCCACCCATTAAAATTATACTTTCTATTAGTTGGGAGCAGTTATTGTTGAGTAGTGGTGGGTGTGGTAGGACTGTCATTCCTTGCCCATGTGCCCATTCCACCAGCAGACTCTTCTTGTTCACGTCGTTGGGGTAGGGGAACATACGGAATTCCCATTCACCCCACTCTTCCACAATGGATGGTTCTCTTCACATGGAGGTAGGAGATCTCTGTGGTTACCCTCACGTAGGCAGTCGAGTGGTTCCCCACTTTTTGGATGACTGTGGTTTGTTTAGGTTTTTCCTCATCGCTTTGTTCTTCCTCCCACAGTGAGTTGTCCCATTCACTCTCCTCATGATTTCCCCATCGTTTTACTGAATCCTCACACACAGGCTGGAAATGGGATGGTTTTCCTCATGTGAGAGTTGGGGACTATGATCTCACACAGCGAGCTGGAAGGTTGGCCTGAGAGGCATGATTTTGCTATGTGCATGCTTTCCCTGTCAATGCTGGGAATCCATCTTCTTCCCCATCTGTGGACTATGTAAGGTTCTCATTGTTTCATTATAAGATTGGGGCTACTATTGATTTACCCTATGTTGGGACCATGTAATGTTTCCATCGTTTTCATTGTGAGTTGGGGCTATTGTCTTTCCCTAGTTTTGGGTTGCTTCTTGGTTGCTGAGGCTGTAGACGTCTTTTGGGATTGTTGCTGAGTTGTTTTGGCCACGCTAGGGCCAAGAACAATTATGAAGCATTGTTTGACTCGAACTGTATTTCACCTTTTTGTTTGGGGTTGTCACCCCATTGTCTTTACCTTCTTCACAAAGCTGTGAATTGTTTGTTTTACTGCAGCATGCAGTGGTTGGTCTTCGGACTATTGAGAGTAGGATTAGAGGCCGAGTATGCTTGAGAAAGCTGGTGTTTGGGGCCACTCGGACAGAGTTAGACTACTGGATTTCTTCTCCACAACCCTTGAAGAGTATTGGAAAGGGAAGTCAGGGCCTGAGGGATTGTGAAGCAGAGAAAGGACTGATTCCTGGTGTTGGGTGTGTGGATGCCTTAGAAGTCATGTTAGCTCTAGTATAGGCATCCTTAGCTCTCCATTAAGACCACTATCTTAGCATTTAGCCTTTCCTAACTCCTTGACGGCCTGATAAACCCTGCTGTGTGGGCTTAGCTGATTTGTGTACCTTGGATATGTGTAAGCCTACTTTGACCCTTATGCCTTGGGGAATCATGACCAACTTGGGGGTGGCAGTGTTGCTGAGAGATTGATGAGCACGTTGGCCTATGGTTGGGTGGAACATTGCAGTGACATAGTTGGTTGCGGGATGAGTTCTTTCTAAGATAAGTATTCTTGACTATTTCGTCTCTGCATTTATATTTACTAAATAATGAATATGATGAACATGTGGCGTGATTGAATGATTGTATGTTTGCTTCTGCTATGTATATGAAGGATTACGCATCTTAGTATGTTTTATGTTTAAGCTTTTTATTTCAGCATTATATGCCTATTCATGTTCATGGGGCTATTTGCCTGTATGTCTGGTGATAGTAGCATCCTCTTCACCGGTTTAAGGGTCGGGGACGTTACACTACCCACATTCAATGGGAATGGAGCAGAGGATCCAAAAAAGCATTGGTTCCTCTACGAGGCGGTATGGATGGTTCGCCTCGTTAACAATGATGACATCCAAAAGGCGCAGATGATTACGACTCTACGGGGACGAGCATTAGATTGGTATATGAAGTACTGTGTAGTACCACTAGTGAAGTTGTAGAGGACTCTTGAGGAGATTCGACTTGCAATGATATTGGAATTCATAAAGCCACAATATGAGTCCCAATGTATAACCAAGATCAAAGAGATTAAGCAGGCTCTGGTAGAGACAGTATGGGACTTTCATCAACGGTTCAAGACGCTGATAACCAAAGTAAGATTCCAGATGTTGGATGTGCAACATAAAGAGTGGTTTATTATTGTGCTACTACCACACATTAGAGGGCCACTAATGCAGCAAAAGATTGCAACGTAGACAGAGGCATTGGAGTTGGAAATGAAGGTAGAGGCTTCACCTATTGGAGATGGTGATGTAGGAATGATACAGATTTAGTCACAATTGGATAATCTGACTATTGAGCTCCAGGACATAAAAAGAGGGAAAGAGGTGTAGGAGGACCTTTGGTGTACACGATGCCAGACCAATGGACATACCAAAGGTGATTGTCTAGCTTATATGAACTACATCTCGTCAAGTGCGCCAAACCCATTGAGTACCTAGGGGCTGCCCTTGTGCAACATCTTCCAAACAAGGGGACACCGCGACGTAGAATGCATGTTCCTGTAGAAGACGGTATGTACCCTAGCTAGTCTGTATTGTAAATTTTGTAGATCTATAGGCCATGATGAAAAATATTGTAGGGCCTACCAAGTTATGAAGAGAAAATGGTATATTCCTATCTAATGAAGACTGAGGAGCAAATAAAGATTGAACAGGCTCAAGCTCAGTTCCATTCTGCGCCTTAGTTTCATCTTGCATAGCAGTTCCAAGCTGCACCTTAGTTTCATCTTGCGTATCAGTTCCAGGCTGTGCCTCAGTTTTAGCATGTGCAGTGGTTTCAGATGGCAGCCTAGTTTCAGAATGCAGCCCCATATAATGCATATCAATAGCAGTATGAGAAACCACAATACCTGCCACAACAGCCACACCCTCAGTTGAGGGGGCGAAAATTATAGGGGTCGGGGAGGAGGAGGATTTGGCCAAAGAAGAGGACCAGTGGTATGCTAAAATTGTGGAGTGCAGGGCCACTATGCTAGAGACTACCCTGAACCTATGAAGACTTGCTCATATTGTAGACAAGAACACAATGTGGAGCAATGTCCGCAACTTATTGCTAGATGGAAAGCCAGGACAGTTGTAGCAGCTAACCCACCACCAAATCCTACGCCGAATGTTCCCAACCTGAATGTTAATGCCAATATACAGATGATAGTCGCAGAACAATGAGAACCAAGTGTAGCTGTGGTAACAAAAAGAGGTGTCGCAACGGGTGCAGATCAAGCGATGCAGACAGAGCCTGTGGTGCAAACACAACCACAAGTGCGACCCACCGTGCAAAAGAAAGCACCATTGGATGTTCAAAATCAGAAGCACATATTCATGGATATACGCCCAGAGTTCGTTGGAAAAGAGCAGCCATCCACCTCAGGCCAAGTGAAAGATATGTGTGAGAGATTCCAGAAGATATTCGAGCAACAAACTGCAAGCAAGAGTGCAGATAAGGTTAGTAAGCTCAAACCATTCCTGTCAAGTTGTTTGGCGCTAATCCAGGATAAGGATGCACTTGCAGAATTGGAAGCACTGATAGAAACGCTTCTAGAGGAAGACTAGCCAGTAAACAAGGTTAACAGTGTCAAGACAAAGTTCAAAACAGGACGTGAACTCAGGATGTCTGTGCAAATTGGTGATTATGACATGGACTATATCATCCTCGACTTGGGATCCGATGTTAACATCTTAACACGCCATGCGTGGGAAATAATGGGCAAGCCACCCCTAGAATGGTCCCTAATTCAATTAAGGCTTGTTAATCAGGAAAAGGTCCTTCCCATTGGTATACTGATTCAGGTCCAAGTGGATATTGAAGGATTGCACACTTTTACGGACTTTGAGGTCATCAATATAGTAGATGACACTATCCCATATCCCGCGCTTCTAGGGATCGATTGGGCGATAGGAAATCAAACCATTATAAACTTCAAAATAAGGATCCTATCATTTAAATATGATGAGATGAGGGTAGTTGTGCCCCTCAACCCACTAGAAGGACAGAGATACGTGGAACCTGTGTTCAACCAAGGGAAAGATGATCACCTTGATAACATCTATAATGTCACTTCCCTTAGGGAGGATTATATTAATCCTATTGTGGATGGTACCCTGAGCTGGAAATGCACAAGTTCATCTACATCAGACTTAGGAGAGGCACTTGAGAACTGGTAGAACCGATTACATGATGTCTCTATGAGGAAATGTGCGAGGATAACTAAGTATGTCCGAAGAGTGGGAACTCAGTCATGACCGCTGCCCACATATGAAGGAATTCCTAACTTGGCAACGTTCTTGACGGAGTTTGAGGAGCTAGTAACGGAGTTGCAACGACTATCTGCGCTGGAATTTGTGCTAAAAGTTAGACTCACACAATGATGGGGTACACACTAGAGCTTGATAACTGAATGGCCACAGTGCAGATGGAAACTGGAAGTAAGGTTCGGAGATGAGGTCACAACTGTGGCACAAAGGTATACATGGTTATCAGGCCCTGTTGAACACTTGAAGCAGTGTTCTACAGCATTCTCGAACTACCCACGCCAGGAGTGGGTCCACCACTTCATTCATACTCTCAAAATGGTAGCCAGAGATTGGTACGCATATATGGAGTTGCGCCAAGAAACAAGGGAATGGGAAAAGGTTGCGCAGAAATTCACTTGCACATTCCAGTTCGCAGATGACAATTCGACTAAGAGACAGCTGGCGGTCAGTGCCAGACAACTGGAAGACACCGATGGACCATTAAAGAAACAAGGATTCAACAAGATTTGGCGCTCGCGATAGCTCAGTAGCATTAATTTGGAAAGTCCGAGAAGAATGGCGGCATGATTTTTGGTCCCATCCAATGTATTAACCTTAATTTCCTTGACAAGTACAGACCTGAACCTAAGTGTGCGAGTAAAGGTGACGAAGGATAAGCCCATATGCTCCATCAGATGTCCCATCATTGTGTCCAGTCACCTCCTGGATGCTTGATCACCTGAAAATATCATTCACCTATGCCATGGTAACCCTTACATTACCTTACTGAGCCAAGAAACCTTCAGAGTGAACCAGAACCCTACCTCAGCACCGAAGCCCATGATTGTTGAGTTATCCAGTGATACTGAAGAATCCATTATTTCACCAGCCTCACCTTGGCCAATATGGGAAGTGCCATGCATCCCTGAACCTAGTATTCTGATCAATAAGATGAAGAAGATGCAGACTAAGTCGAAGCCACCCCCAAAGCCAAAGGCACCGCAGAGGCCACCACGCCCGCCACAGGTAGGAGGCCACCATGCCCGCCACTGGTAGGAGGCTAGTTGATGCAGGTACCTGCAACCCTGCCACCAGCACAACTAGATAGGGTACAAGTGTTTGTGGCCAGAGCTCCATTGATTGTAGACTTCCCCACTTTCTCTGGCCCCCCAGAGAAGATACCAAAAGCCCGCAGAGCCGACCCGGTTCCGCCACCACCACCACCACCAGAAGTAGAGCTGACTGATGAAGAAAAGAACTTGTTGCCTCCATATGTGTCACCGAGGAAGCCAAGGGCCGCAAGAGTGCCAGTGGATGCACATGAACTTCTAGAAGTTCCCAACATTCCAGAAGGTGTCCCATGATTTCAGGATACCATCATTCCCAAACTTCAGGACTTGAAGTTTGAAGACTACGACACTAGGAAACAAGAGGAGCTGGCCATAAATCAATTCATGGTCATGGAGCCTGGTGAGGTGCCAAATGCAGATGTCGTTTATGTAATGGAGTGGGCACACGTATTGGAGCAGTCAGGTATCTTAAACCTGCTCCTTATGCCACATTTCGATTGCACTGCCCCGGTCGGAATGTATGTGAAACAGCTTCCGGTATGCTTCCACGGAGGCTACCTCTGGTTGGACAAGCCATATGAGGTAATAGTGGACCTGGTCTCTGCTATCATGGGTCTCCTGAGGCAAGGAGTCAACCTGGCCCCATGCCTGCACAAGGACAAGGAAAACTTGGACAAGAACGACATGAAGAGTAAGTACCAGCTTGTCCGCGACGGAAAGGGATTCCTCATTAGCTCTATCGATGACAGTGTTGCAAGGGCTGTGGTAAAAATATTGTGCAGTAAGGTTCTAAGCAAGATGAGGCCTACTAAATGCACTGCCGCAATAGTAAAGCTAGCAGAACAGTGTTCGCAAGGAGTGCACATTAACTGGTCTCAGTTCCTCTTGAACGAACTGATGGACGACGCGGTTGATGCGCAGGAGCTTCCCACAGTGAAGTTCCACTTCTCGTGGCTTTTAATTTTTATCTTATTTGCAACATGGACTCCTCCACCAGATTATCAACCCATGGATATCCCAATAGAGCTCCTTGGTGCATCATTCCAAAACCTTTGGGACCATAAAGACAGCAAGCGCAAGCCCGATACAAAGCTTGCATTCTTTCTCAAGGAGAAAGTCTTAGACAAATTATGCGCAAGCAATATCGACTGAAACCTGCGACAGTGGACAGGCATCCATTCATTCACTTCTAGGCAGGGCCTCACAACATCATCCTGCATCCGTGCAATGGCCTAAAGAAGTAGGCACTCTCTACTTTATTCATCCTCAGAGATGCAGATATCCAGAGGGAAATCAAAGAGTGGCCCAAATAATGGATTGGCGAGCGTGTGGAGGTACCCAAGGAACAACAAGCGTAGTAGGGGGTTCCATGGAAAAACCCTCCCCAGGACTACATCAATTTCAATGCCCAAGAGCATCAGGATGATTCCCAGGAAGAAGAAGAAGAAGAACATGAGCAAGCGCAAGACCCATCCAACAATAGTGACAAAGACATCCCTGGTGAGGAGGTGGTGCACACTGAAAGAAGTAGAAAAACAAAGGGCAAAGAGCCCATGGAAGAAGATGCGAAAGCTTTGGGAATCCTGCATAGGAAAAAGTAGTAGGCTAATCGACCCCAAGTCCTTAGCATAGAAGAAGAGGATTTGACTCTTCTTAGAGAGTTGGTCGCCGAAGTATCCAAGAAAACTTTGGGTAAAATCATGAGCAGGAAAACCAACTAGACGGCTTTGCTCACTACGAAACTTAACCAACTGGCAGAGGCTGTCACATAAGTGTGTGACACCATGCAGGCTGAGACCTACAGTTTATACCGATCAGACACTTTGGTGACACCGGTCCTGCTCTCACCCTTAAGAATAGAAATTCCCACACAGGCATTTTCTACAGAAGAAGCAGAAAAGGAGGCAAGTGTCCATAGCTTGGACACATTAACTTTGGATTTCTCTAAGCCGACCTTGCTGAAAATATATTCCATTCAGCATGCCGCAACTACAAAGGTGAGAATCCGAGAAAACACGATTGCATATCAGGCAGCCAGGAAGGCACAAAAGCACAAGCAGGTCATCAAGCGGTAGCAAGAAGACCTGGGAGCACAAGTGCAAAAGCAGGCTTCACTGGAAGAAGCCATAAGGGAGGCAATCGCAACACTATTAGAAGATGAGGAAGAAGAGGAGGCAGAACCTATCCACAAGCTGAGGTGGATATCCAAAGTGGCCATAGATCTGAAGAAGCAAGTTCAAGAGCTAAAGACCAACCAGTAGCTGAGCATGCCCCCTGAAGTTGTGCAGCAAAGGCAACAATCGAAACATCAAGTTGTTGGTCGGCTTAGGGAAGCTGAAGAGGTATGCACATAGGCCATGGAAACAATTTCCATAGTATGGGAGAAAATCATCGAGGATGAGACTATGGAGCAGCTTTCCGAGCAGGCATGGCAAGCAAAAAAACATGTAGTGGCAATAAAGGTAGAAATTAAGAAGCTTCCAATAAAAGAGAAGATTGCCAAAGGCACTGAGCTCAAGCAGCTCTAGGAGCAGGTACAAACCCTGCGCAAACAAGAAAGCAAGTGCAACCAAGAGACAGATGAGAAAAAAGCCAAAGAATGGGTGCCAGGGCTAATTCAACCTGTCCTGCAGAGGATCCACGAGCTGACGCATGCAGTGGCCAATGCATTGTTAGAACACCCTAGCTCCGAGCAAGTGCAACAGTTAGAGCAGCAGACAAAAGAAGAGTTAGAGCAGCAGACAGAAGAATCCCGTCGGGATATAGAAAGGCTTACTCCCATTTTTGGCCAATTCCAATAGAAGCATGGCAGCGCAGAGCAATCTGCACCAGAATATGTCTAAGGAAGAGGAAAAGGAAGAAGATGAGGAGAAGGGAGCGGAAGAGGAGAAGGGAACTGAAGAAGAAGAGGAGAAGGCAACTAAAGAGAAACCTCTAGAAATAGACTCTTCAAATGAGGCCGAAGAAGAAATTGTATAACTCCAAGTTTCATCGTCGAAAATTTTTCTAAGTGTGGGATGAGCTCGTGGTGCAAGAAACGTCGACAAAAAAAAAATCAAAGAAAACGCCACGCAGGTTGCTCTACCTACTACGTCCATTGCTTAGTGGCTTGGGATGAGCCACATGTGAGTGTTGGGGGCTTGTTGGGCCTGGGGAAAGCACACAGGAAATAAGTGCAGGTGAAGAAACATGCAAGAATCAGTCTGCAGTGCAAGCACACGGAAGGAAACTGTGTGGACTACATGGACAAAGGAATCTGCGTGGACTAGGAAAGCTATGCAGAAGAAGGAAGATGTGCAAAATATTTCACCTACGTGCAAAATGGAACTGCATGGAAGGAAGATACCAGCAGGGTAAATCAATAACACAAGTGTAGAATAATGACCGAAAGCGACAAGACGATCATGGGTGCTGAAGTCGGCTTAAGTCGGCGGATGCCACACAAGTGAATGCATGCTATAAGTAAGGTTGTTAGTGCCTCGTGTCAAGTCATCATCGCCATAGTTGTATCCTGAGGGGAGGGTGATGGTGATAGTTACCAGACTGCATGTATGCAGTTGACTTGGGTGGTCATGTAAAATAGTATAAATATGAGGGATTCAATAGTTAGAAGGTTGCATTTGAGATTAGTAGTTATTGTTAGCTACTCTATGATAGCTTGGAGATCACTGTTAGTTGCTTTAAGTGAGTTAATAGAGGAAAGATCTCTAAGAGAGCTTAGGGAAGGTGTGAGATCTGAGTGGTAGAGTAGTCGGAAGTCTGCAGGATGCAGTCAGAGGTAGTACATTAGAAAATAAGCTCTGCTAGAGAGGTCGATCCAAGCTGTGTGCGGATCAGTAGATGGTAGCAGTATATTAGGAGAAATAAGACAGAGAGCATGAGAGAAAAAGAGAGTCTGAGCATAAATATAGATCTAGGATAGTCTGTAGTCAAATGCAGGTTGAAGGCACCATATATTTTTCATGCCAGATGAAGAGTGCCTTGTGGTTTTTCCCAGATGAGTTTCCACGTGGATTCTTCTGTGTGTTGATGATTTCCTGTGTATGTTGTTTATTGTTTGTGTTCATGCTTATGTTTATGACGCAAGTCCTGTCATGATTGAATGAATGTTGCACTCTCAATAGAAGTCAGAATGTATGAATAGGTTCTTATGCATAACATTTGAATATTAGGTTATGTTTACGGTGCAATCATTGTTGTGCGTCTGTTATATTGTGCATGTCTACTAGCTTGCTTTTATATTCAGTTATGTTGAAGTACTAAGGTTGAATCTGTGTCACGTCATTAGTAGTTAATGAAATATATGCATGGTACGTGCTACAGTTCAGCAAAAATGACTCCATCCTCGCACCTTGGTCGATCTCCTTGGTCGCGCGCCAAGGGACTATATTTCCTCGATAATCATGGAAACATGGTTCCGACAGTTACCCATCGAAGAGATATCTTGGGTGACATTGCGCCTACTCTGTGGGCGTTGCCGATGGGGCTTGCTCTATCGGGCCAGTATCTCGTGTCTTTGTTGGGTTGACGGGCTACACAAAACCTAGGTCACGTGAGTTAGGAAAAGTGGCTAATAGGTGCTATTTCTAGTTTTCAGAAGGATAAGATTCTAGGGCCTGATGGATGGACTATTGAATTTTTTCTGGGATTATTTGATCTTATTGGGGGAGATTTTCTGAAATTTGTGGAGGATACTCACATATCAGGAAGCAATCCTGCTAATTTTAATACAACCTTCCTTGCACTGATTCCAAAAGTTGATAATCCCACTTCTTTGAATGAGTTTAGACCAATTTATCTATGCAACTGTGTCTACGAGGTTGTCATCAAGATTATTTCCTGCAGATTCAAGAACATTCTCTCCAATCATATCTCTAAAGAACAATTTGGGTTTCTGGAAGGAAGACAGACTCACAAGGCCATTGGGGTGGCACAGGAGGGTATGCACAGCATGAAGACTAAAAAGTTAAAGGGGGCTATTTTGAAGATTAATCTGTCTAAATCATATGATAAGGTAATTTGGTTATATATCCATATTATTTTGACTCATCTTGGTTTATATATAGGTTTTATCATATGGGTTATGAGTTGTATCACAACATTTTCCTTTTCGGTTCTGTTCAATGGGGCAGCATCTCCCTTCTTTCATGCTAAGAGGGGGTTACGCCAAGGATGTCTGTTATCACCACTACTCTTTTTACTAGTGGCCGAAGGTTTAAGTAGGGCCATCAAAGAAGCTACTATGCAGGGATACCTTGTGGTCATCCAAATATCCCATCTTTTGTCCTTGACACATTTACTGTTCGTAGATGGCATTCTTATTTTCTGTTCTAACTCGGTAAGGGGTATTCAGACTTTAAAAGATATCTTGGTGATCTTTTCAGCGGCCATGAGGATGGGGATTAATGAGGGGAATTCAACGGTGACTGCACATCTCTTCATAGTGGAAGAATATTGTGCACTTAACAAAACCTTTCCTTTCTTGTTGGTGGATATTAATGTTAGTTTGAAATACTTAGGGTTCTGCCTAAAACCAAATGATTACCTAAAGCAGAACTGGAAATGGCTCATTAAAAAATTGGAAAAAAGACTGAAACTTTAGAGTCATAAGTGGTTATCCCAAGCTGGGCGTCTGGTTCTAGTGAAATCAGTTATGGAAGCTATTCTAGTCTATTGGATATCCCTCACCTGGATTCCTAAGAACATTTTGGAAAAAGCAAGGAGAATCTGCTTTAGAATTTTGTGGAGTGGGAAACAAGAGACACAGGTGACTCCTTGGGTTTGATGGAAAAGGAATGCGGTTCTGAAAGGTTCGGGAGGCTAGGGACTTATGAATTTTTTTCTTTTTGCTAGGGCATTAGTGGTTAAGGGGGCTTGGAGTCTTATCAGTTCGGAAAACCTATGGGCAAAAGTCTTGATACAAAAGTATCTTGCACCGGATACTATAGAAGAATGGATATGGAACCCAAGGAAATCTCATGCTGGTGACTCGGTCATCTAGAAAGTAGTGGTGAAATATTTTGATATCATTGGTACAAATATTGCTTTGAATGAGGGAAATAGAAGGCGGTTTCGGATCGGGGTGGATCCTTGGGTTGGCTGTGAACAAAAACATATTCTCCCTGCTAGAATAATTGAGGCTCTAAGGGAATGAGATATCGTATATCTTTATCAACTTGCTTATCTTGCACAGGGACATCGATGGTTTCAATCATGGAATTCAGCATTGACTTTTGAATTATATTCTCTAGATGAAAGGGAGTTGGGCCACTACATAGGTGACTTGAATCGATCCATTATTCAGCTCAGTGACAAATTGGACGAATGGGTTTGGGATGTTGATCCAAGGGCTGTCTATACTCCAAAGGGGGATATATGAAATTTGGTGTAGATTTTCTTCTTAGAGAACTAGTCTGGTGGTGGAAGAAGCTATGGAAGATCAATAGCCCACCAAAAACCATACTTTTCCTGTGGTGCGTTCTAGAAAACAAGGTCCCAACCTGGGATAATATTGAGTGCAGGAGTTTGCATGGTCCTGGGTGGTGTATCCTTTGCAAAGGTGAGGAGGAATCAGTTCTCCATTTATTCTTAAATTGTGCTTTCATCAAAGCGGTTTGGGGAGAGTGTGTAATTTCCTTACAGGATCCCTATGTTTGGGACGGGGAGTCGATTTTACAAGCTTGGATGAACTGGAGGGTGAGGGCATATTCTATGTTGATGGAATCATTTCCTCTATTGATTCTTTGAGGTGTATGGTTGGCACATAATAATTTTTGTTTTCAAGATAAAGCTTGCACGCCTGCAATTACGGCTAGTAATGCGTGTGCTTTTCTTAGTACTTTTCCACATCATATTAGAGCTACTAGACAGAAGGAAGTTCTTGTTGTGGAATTGGACAGGTCGAAGCCGTGGGGTTTCTTTGATGGAGCGGCACATAATAATGTTTGTGGGGGTGGTTCCCTTTTGTATCTATCAGAGACTCATTTATTTGAGATGATAGCTAGGTTAGGGGAAGGAAACAATAATTTTCCTGAAATCATGAGCCTTAAACTCTTTTTGGTCCTTGCAGCAGAGAAGGGTGTAAAAACACTCAACTTCATGGGTAACTCATCCAATGTTATAAACTAGATAAATGGCACACAACTGTGCAAAAATATCAGACTTGATATCATCCTTCGATCAGCTAGAGAGATTTTTCTCAAGTTTGATGACTTTTCTTGTCGACACATTTACAGGGAAAACAACAGGGAAATAGACTCTGCTTCGAAGGAGGGTTTGCATCTGGCCATGGGACAGTGGAAGATAAGAGAACACAGAGATGGGAATACTCATGAATATTTTCACAGACCTTTTATAGATTGAAATCTATTTTTTGTTTGTGTTTACAACATAATATATTGTTGTAGCTAGTCTACCCAGTTATACATGCTTATATTATAGGACCATATGGTTTTTCACTCAAATGACTGAACCTTTTACAGTCGTATGATACTTGAATTACTGAATTATGGGGTTTGATGGTTAAGACTGTTTCTTGAATTACTATTTCTATGAAGGTTAGATTTAAAAACCTTTTATGGATGGGAATTTGAAGATCAGACTATGTGTTTCATCACAGAAGCTATATGCTATACTTGAGATACACTTTTTTACAAGTGTATCTACCGAATGTAATTTTGTTTTGAAGAAATAAAATTACTCTTTTT
>LPNX010315163.1:397244-471796 GCA_001517045.1 Pseudotsuga menziesii | reverse complement strand
TTCAAAGGTTTTAATTAAAGGTTAAATCGAAAATAGGGCACTTTAGGGTTTCAAGCCTGGTAGAGTGAGGTGCGGTTGCGTAGGTCAACAAGAAGCCCGCAGGGCTAGGCAATTTGCAAGCCCCCCTGTGGTGGGTCATGGCAGATCCGGACCCTTAGAACCCTAACTCAAGGAAGGGGGTGGCAGGAATTGGAAGCGAGAGGCAGGAGAGAGAGACGAAAGGCCAAAGATCTAGACCGGGGGGTTGTTTGCCTAAGGCCTTAGTGATCTCGATGATTCAGATCATGTCGAAGCAGGTGAGAGGAAAGATTGAACTTTGGAAGGAGAAGGCCCTTATTGGGAAATTCGTGGGGGTTTGGCCCATGGAAAGAGATCTGGTTCAGTGGATTAGTAGTGTGTGGAACTCGAGTAGTCACTATGATTTACAGCTTGGATCCAAGGGATTCTTCACCGTAATATTTTTTAACCAAGAATACATGGATCGAATCCTGGAGGGGGGTCCATATTTTTTCTTCTCTGATGGTTTGTATTTACGGCCATGGAAAGAGTGTTTTAACCCAGAAACGGAAGACATGATGGTTTCCCCAGTATGGATTCCCCTATTCTCATTGCCAGGAGAATATTGGGATCTGGATACCCTGAAGGATATAGGGAACACCCTGGGGGAATTCATAAAGGTGGCTAAACAAACTAGGGTTCATAGATATACATCTTTTTCTCGGATCTATGTTTACCTGGACCTTTCCAAAGAACTCCTGGAAGCAATCAGCCTAAACTGGGAAGACGAGAAATGGATCCAACCCATTGATCATGAGCAATTACCTTTCCGATGCAGGAATTACCATGAATATGGACATGTGGGGAGGGGTTGTCCCAAAATGAAATCAACAGCAGAAAATCCTGGCCATAATCCTGAAGGTGGAGCTGAGAAGGACGACTTCACTCAGGTAAAGAACATGCAAAGGAACAAGGGAGGGAGGGTGTCCAAAGAAAAGAAGGAGCCTAAGAAAAAATCTCCTCGTTCCAACAACCCCTTTGAGGTGCTAGGGGAGGGCTTGTCTAAAGAAGACAACCTTAAGGAGAAGGGCTTAGTGGAGCCATAGGAAGAAAAGGAAAAAGACTCAGAAGGATATGGGGTGCAGCTGATGGAAATAATTGAGGAGGACGAGGGGGATGAGATGGAATTGGGTGAGTTGGATCTGGACACGATTGAGGAATAATGTGGAAAGAAGGGAAAGGGATATGTGTCTCATTGCCAGATTGAGCTTCTCCGGGAAGCTATCATTAGAATTGATGCTCACCAGAGCCTGGGGATTGACCCAGATCCACAAAAAGTTAGTAAAAGGAAATCGCTAGAAGAAGAGCTTTGGAGGGGACAGAAAACAACAAGCAACGCATAGCTGTAGTAGGTGTAAAACTCATTGATTTAGGCCAATACCCCACAATTCGAGTGGCCAATGAAGCTTATATCCTGGAATATAGGGGGTGCAGCAAGGTGTGCCAATGAATATTATATCCTGGAATATAAGGGGGTGCAGCAACCCCAGGAAATGGAAGACTCTAAATAGGAAGTTAATGCAGGAAAAACCTGATATCTTGTTCCTGCAAGAAACAAAGTGTAGCTTCGAGGGTTAGGAGAAAATCAGAAATAGGATCTGGAAGGGAAGTCAGCTAATGGCCCTAGATGTTGTGAGACAAGCAGGTGGTATTGCAATCCTTTGGCAACCTGGAGTGGTGGAACTCTCATACTGGCATGCTAACAAATTTTCAATGATGTTGAATTTCACCTTCTGGACTACGAAGTGAAAGGCTCATTGGGGAATGTCTATGGCCCTAATAGCTTCCTCGAGAAACATGCCTTCATAGATTTCCTTGGTTGGATCAAGGGTCAATCTAAGGTGGGGAGTAGGTAATAGGAGGGGATTTCAACCTCATAGCCATCTTAGGGGAGAAGAAGGGGGGGAGATGCACCCTGGATAAATATCAAGAGACCTTTTGGGACTTCTTGGCTCAGAGCCCCTTAGTGGATCTGGAGACAAGAAATGGGTGGTTTACTTGGAACAATAAGAGAGGGGGGCATCATCTAGTGGCCTCCCAGTTGGATAGATTCCTGGTTTCGGAAAATATCATTCACCACACGGGTGAGATAATGGAAAATGTTCTCTCTATAGCTGGGTCTGATCATTGGCCTGTTTGTCTCAGCTAGGATTGGTCAAGTACCAATCTGAGCAAACCGTTCAGATTTGAGTAGTTCTTGCTGGAACATAAGGACTTTAAGGAATGTGTCATGCAATGGTGGGATTTGGTTCCCCCTCCAAGAACCGTTATGTACCATTTTCAGTAGAAGCTTAAAGCCTTAAAAGCCAAAATTCGCACGTGGAACAGAAAAGAGTTTGGGAATATCTTTGAAGATAAAAAGAGGCTGATAAATGAACTGGAGCTTATCACTAGAGAGGGAATGGAGAACAGATGGGATGAGGATGTGAAGGAAAAAGAAAAATACCTCTGGTGTCAACTTGAAGTGAAGGAAATACAGGAAGCAATCTTTTGGAAGCAAAAGGCAAGGATAAAATGGCTCGGGGAGGGCGAGAGGAACACAAATTTTTTCCATATAACTTGGTTATTCAAAACAGGAGCAGTTCAAGAATCTAGAAGCTTCGAAAGGTTGATGGAAGCCGGGTGGAGACCATACAGGAGATAGAGGAGGAACACACCCAGCACTTATCCGAGATCCTTAGTGAATATGTGGATGACAGAGGGAGGGCCATAGAAAGGATTACTAGCCTGATTCCCAGGTCTGTCACTAGAGAAAATAATGAGATGTTGACTAAGTCGGTGACCATGCAGGAGGTCGAGGAAGCAGTCAACCAGATGGCCCTGGGGAAATATCCTAGTCCAAATGGCTTCACCTCTAACTTATTCCATCATTTATAGGATAGTAGAAGAATCTAGAAACAAGAGGGGAGTTCTAAAAGCCTTTAACGCAACCTTCCTGACTTTAATTCCCAAGGATACTGGTGCTGACAGTCTGGACAAGTTCCATCCCATTGCCCTTTGCAATGTGATTTACAAGATTATTTCCAAAGTGATAACCAATCGGCTAAAACCTCTCCTACCAAGCCTCATCTACTCTGAGAAATTTGGGTTTGTGGAAGGATGATAGATCCTAGATGGTATCATCTTATTTCATGAGGTGATCCCCTCGCTGAAAAGTACTCGACAGCTAGGCATGATGATCAAGCTTGACATAGCAAAGGCCTATGAAAAATTAAGTTGGCAGTACATGGGGAAAATGCTGGAGGCCTATGGATTTTTCCAAGGATGGGTTGAATGGGTCGTGAACCTAGTCACAACCCCATTCTTTAACATCCTCCTAAATGGTGCTCCTACCCATGTTTTCCATCCTTCCCGAGGTATCAGATAAGGGGATCCCTTATCCCCATTTGTCTTCATTCTCATGCCAGAGGGTCTAAGTCACCTTATTAAGACTCAAGCTGAAAATAGAGAGCTATGGGGGATAAAAATCCATGAAGGAATGGATCCTCAGACCCATCAATAGTTTGTTGATGACACCATGCTCATGGGGCACCGTTCAGTCCAAGAAGCGAAAAGCTTCAAAAGGAGCTTGACTCTCTGTGCTAAGGCTTCTAGCCTCACAATCAATCCCAATAAATCCCAAGTCTTTTTCATGAACATGGACAAAATCACTCACATGAATATCATTAGGATCCTAGGGTTTTCGAAAGGTACTATGCCCTCCAAATATCTTGGAATCCCCCTAAGGGTGGTGCAACTGAAGAAAAATTCCTGGCAGGATCTTTTGGATAAAAGGAAACGAAGGATTTCTAGTTGGGTTCTTCTCCCCCTAAATTTACCTAGCAAATTGATCCTGGTAAAAGTGATTATGCAGGCTATGCCCATATATCTCTTCTCGATTCTCTCAGCCCCAAAGTTGGTTTTTTGAGGTATGCAAAGGAATTTCATGTATGGTAGCAGGGAGGCGAAAGTGAAATTTTCCCTGGTCAACTGGGATGAATTTTGCAGACCAAAGGAGCGGGGGGGGTTAGGGCTGAGGGATCCGAAACTCATGGCTGAGGTTCAAGGAGCGAAAGTTTGGTGGAGGTGGGATAATCACTCAACGGAACCTTGGGATAGACTTTGGAACATCAAATATTCTTGGGATAGACCCAATCACCAATTGGTAAGATTCAATGAGGAGCTAACTGGCTCCCCCATATGGTTGAAAGCGTTGAGCGGAAGGCGCATCGTGCAAGACCGCAACTTCTGGGAGATAAGGGGAGGGGACTGCTATGTTCTGGAAGGATTCTTGGAACTAGTTCCCCAAATTAGGGATGGACCCAAGATGGCGACATATCAAGGAAAAAGCCACCGAGGAGGGCAAGGAAAAGGTGGCCCAATTTTAGGAGGTCCGGCACTTGGAAGGGAAGCGACAGTGGGATTTCCCGACAAAACCTAACCTAACAAGTGAGGAGGATTGGAGAACCTTTCAGGAGGAAATCCACCAGAGATTCATAAGGGTTAGGGAGAGCCCAGACATTCTAAGGTGGGGTTACAACGAAAAAGTTCCTTTAGCATAAAGGAATCCTATAACCTTAGGATAGGCCCGCAGAGGGACAAATAAGGAATATGGAAAAAGATATGGACTTCAAATCAGTGGCCCAAAGTGACCCTCTTTAATTGGATAGTGTTCAAAGGAAGAATCCTTACCAGCGAGAACCTCCATCACCGTGGTGTTCAGTGGCCTTCGTAATGCTGCCTTTGTTATCAGGACGAGGAAACCATGGGCCACCTCCTAGCTAGATGAAACTTTACTTCAACCATATGGGATAATGGAGAAATCAGGTTCAAGAGGAGTTACAAGAGGAGAGGCCGACCGATCCAAACGTTGATTGATTAGAACCCCAAAGCTTTCAAAAATCGAATCATTTAGACGATTTGGGAAGCCTTTTCGGGCATGGCCAAGTGGTGTATATGGAAAGAGAGGAATGTTAGGATCTTCTGAGATAAACACAGCAACACTGATTCATTCTAGACAATGGTGAAGAATAACCTACTATCCACCATCCAAAGTATGCAATGGCAGGATCAGGATAATATAATCCCACCAGAGGAATCCCACATTGCATAGAGTTGGGAGCTTGACATATCCCAGATGGAAGTCCTGTGCAGTCATGAAAGGATTTGCATGCCTTCTAGCCCTCCCTCATGGTCTCCCCCCCTCCCCAGGTGTTCAAGCTTAATTTTGATGGGGCTTCTAGGGGAAACATGGGGCCCATGGGCTATGGTGGGATATGTTAGGATCACAATGGGAGGATCATCTCCATCTACCTAGGTGCTCTAGAAAATGACACCAACAATTATGTCGAATTAGAAGGGATGATCTGTGGTTTTTAGTGTCTGATCAGAGCCGGATACTTCTCAGCGATCATTAAAGGAGACACCTGAGTTTTGATCCAGATGGCCAAAAGTATGGTGAGTGGGTAGGCCTATGAGAATGGTTCCTCGAGCTCGCACATAGCCAGGAAACTAGACTCCCTAAGATCCCTGCTCTGCGCCCACTCGGAGGACTCTTTTTGCCACGTAAGATGCGCTGCCAACAAGGTGACGGATCTGTTAGCTAATGCTGCTGTGGAGGGGGTTGTGGGGTTCCAAAGTGGCAGCTTGGAGGTATTTAGTGTTGAAGCATGGGCCCAGCAGTGCAGGAAAGTGGCATCTAGGGACTATGATGGAAAACCACAAGTGGAGTTTCCGGACGACAAAGGCGTGGGAGATGATAGGGGGCATGAGCACACCCAGACAGACCTTTCTTAAATGATACACGGTGCCACATGGTTAATTGTTTGGACCATGAGCTGTCTGTCCTTCAACATCATAATGGGTAGCATTGCAGGGTTGGATGGGACGGGCAAGGAAGAGCAGGCTCGTCAAAAGGATTGGGTTTTAATTATAGGAAGGTGAAGGTACAAGGGCCATCATTGTTATGATTGGTGTGACACAAGCATAGTACTGGACTAAGAAGACAATCATGCCTCCTCCCTCCTTTTATTTCGGGCAGATTCTGTGACCCTTCATCATTCTTCTATGCGAGGTCTTTGTGCTCTACTATCTCGCTCTGTCTCTAGTTCTCTTCGGGATGCTTTCCCGTCAAGTTGAGTTTTTCCCTAATTCCCTGTGTGCACTTCATTTCCCTTCTCCCAGACGTATGGTTCCTAAGCATTTGCTAAAAAGTGTTTCAAGCCTAGGAGAAGCTTATGATGGTCGAGACAGAAAGGAGAAGGGCATAATGCATCGGGCATGGGAAGTGACAAGGGTGCAGGTTCAGGTCCAGGAAGCAGCAGATTTTTACAAGGAGCATGTGCGTCTGGGTATTCGATTGGAAGTGGAGAAGGTGGTCAAGGATCTTTGGGAAGAGGTGAAAACCATGTCTTCGAAGGACCTCCACAAGGAGGTGGCAGACTAGGTCCTCGACCCTGGTACTACGGCGGGCAGAGCCTCGGCCTACGATTATCTGTTAATGCTCTACTATGTGAACATGCGCCTGGTTGGCCACTCCTCTGTCGCAAGGGAAGCCAAGTGTGAGGGAGTTGAAGAACTAGTGAAGGTCTGGAAGGACCACGACAGCAAATGCCATTTGATACACCAAAAAATTGATGTTATTGCGGAAAAGTTGAACATCCCCTTCTACCCAGCGGGAAGGGGGCCAGAGGAGTTCGCTCAGACAAGGGTGAAAGGTAGCCACCACTGCAATGCGCTCTGTGGATGCGAGGGTGAATCTACCCCCCAGGTCACCTCAACTATGTCGGCCTCTACTGCTTGTCCTAGAGTGGGAGCTGGTCTCCAGGGTCCGTTTTGAGATCTGGTTTCTTTCTCTCTTGTCTTTTGTCTATCATTTTTCCTAATTAGACATGTATAGGGTGCATCCTGGTTATGTTTTGACCAAAGTGTATTAGGGTGGGTATGATCATTTTGATTGTAAGGGGTTCGAAAGAAATAGTTGCAGTAGTTTGGGAATATGTCTCTCGGGGATGCGAACTTATGTGAGCTTTTGGGGAGGGAGGTTAGGAATGGAGCCGGGCTGTCTCAGGGAAGCCATGGGTGCTCTGTCATGAAGACTGTCTTTTATGTAATTTTGGCTATGTGAAGTAATATATTGTTTTATTTACAAAAACAAATTAAAGGTTAAATCAATGTAATACTTAAAAAAATTAATAACATATATTTTTACATCATATATATATACATTTTTACATTAAATTAATAATATACTTATATACTTAAAAAAAATTAATCATATATATACATTTTTATATACTTAAAAAAATTAATAATATATATTTTTACATCATATATATACTTCAAAAATTAATAATATACATATTCAAATATAAAATAAAATTAATACAAATACATAATAAAGGTTTGAAATATAATAATCATTAATTTCCATTGTAATAATCATTAATATACTTTTCACCACTTTTCCACATATTCACCAGGATCTCAGACCCAGCACCATAAGTAGAGGCAGATAAAGAAGCAGTGGTTGAACCCATTGACTTAGTCCCAGCTTACCTTTGCTCAATCCCATACCTAGGAGTATAAGGTAGTAATACCCCATCACTAGAACAGAGCGAAGCAAGGAGCTAAGGGCGTAGAATCCATCCGATGACATTAGACATTTCATTTATGCCATATAAATTTTTTTAAACTTTATTCAAAAAAATGAAATATAAAATTATTATGTAATCATATTAAAAATGGTAAAAAAACATATTATCAATTAATGAGTCAAAATATTCAATAATAATTTCAATCATATTAAAAAATTTAACAAAAATTTATTAATTCAAAATATTACATGCTATAAATAATCATACACAAAGACATCAAAGTAACTAAAATTTAAAACTTCAAATGTGTTATTTAAATTAGTTAAAATTATATCATTAAACATTCATTTCAAATTTTAATCATATTATATTAAAATATATAGATAAAAAACAAAAACACATTTATTACATAACTATGTAAATTATTAATCTTATTAATTAAAGGTTAAATCAAATAATACTTAAAAAATATTAATAATATACATTTTCATATCATACATATTCAAATATAAAAGATAGTTAATATAAATACATAATAAAGATTTGAAATATAATAATCATTAATTTCCATTGTAATTGATAATATCAATTCAAAATTATCTATTAAAACATTATTTATAAGTTTAATTGTATTTATATGTATTTTTGAAATGTATTAGGGTTATGTTATTGTTATTAAAACATTATTTATAAGTTTAATTGTATTTATATGCATTTTTGAAATATATTAGGATTATGTAATTGTAATTAATAATATTAATTCAAAAATATATATTAAAGCATTATTTGCAAGTTTAATTGTATGCATTTTGAAATATATTATGGTTAATCAATATTGATATATAAAAACAATCAATATTAACTTAATAATATACATTTTCACATCATACATATTCAAATATAAAAAATGTTAATACAAAGGTTTGAAATATAATAATCATTAGTTTCCATTGTAATTGTAATTAATAATATCAATTCTAAAATATTTATTAAAGCATTATTAGTAAGTTTAATTATATTTATATGCATTTTTGAAATATAATATGGTTAATCAATATTTATATATGAAAGCAATAAAATATTACCTTTTATATTATTCATAATTATATTGAAAATTCAAAATATTAATAGATAACATTTTAATAAAAAAATGCATAATAATTCAAGAATTCATTTATTTAATTCATTAAATAAATATAAATTTTGTGATGAAATAGTGTTATGTAAAGTAATAAAATTTATTTTAGTTAAACATTTATTTCCAATTTTATTAACATTATATTAAAATAGTGGAAATGCAAATACAAAAGAAATCTCAATCCAACTAAAAAACCATAAATGATTTCAAAATTCATTTATTTAATATCAATTTTTAAAATATAAAGTATGCAATGAAAATAAATTTTGTAAATTAATTAAATTTATTTTTATTAAACATTTATTTTTTATTTTATTAATACTATATTAAAATAATGGAAATACAAATAAATAAAAAACAAAATCTTATTGGCTACATGGATTAGCATAATTATTCGAATTGATATTTTGGACTTTTTAAGTAATCACATAAAATTAAAATTAAAATGAATTAAAATACACACTTTTGACTATATACATGTTCAATACAAATAAATAATAATGTTTGATTGACTAAATCTATTAATTGAATGCTATTGCATGAATGTTTGTATTGCAAGAATGTGAGTCCATTTTAGAGCTAACAAAAATCAAATTAAATATATGGCTCTATTGTATAGTTGTATTTGATAATCTGGTTTTTAAGCTAAATAATACAAGTAAAAAATGTGCATTAATAGATTTTATGTGCATTTAGTGGTATTTATATGTATTTGATAATCTAATCTTTAAACTAAATAATACAAGTAAAAAATGTGTATTTTAGTGGTATTTATATGCATTCAATCTATTAAGTCCATGTAGATTTTTAAAACTCTATAAAAAAAAAGTACATAAAACTGTATAAAAAAATGAAATATAAAATTTTAAATATAATCATATTAAAAATGTAGAAAGACATATTAATATTACATATGTGTAAATAATAATAGTTTACACACAAACATAACACAATACAACACCTTACAACATACAACAAAAACATAAACACATAAATTCTAAACTCTAACAACACCTTACAACATACAACAAAAACATAAACACATAAAATTTAAACTCCTTTTATTATATAGAAATTTCTAAATTGTGAAGTTTGTATTTAAATTTGTATTTGTGGTTTAGTATATAAAAACTAATTATTTAAATTATAAATTTAAATAAAAACATATAATTGTGTGCAAATCAATAAATAAAAATTGTTATTAATTTTATAATGAAATTTTATAAAACAACTTAATAAATATGTGCAAATTTAAATAAACATTGATGATGATGATGATGATGATGGTTAACGTCCACTGAGACCAAACTTTGATCTATCGAACCCAAAGAAATGAATTAATTAGTTTGTTTAAAAATTGTATTTCTATGCTCAATGAGCTTGGAGAGAAGCATCCCGAGCTCACTATAATTTCAACAAGTTAAAAAGGCTAGGAAGGTCGGGATTGCAACAAAGATTATGAAACTGAGATCTAATGTGGGTGTAAGCAAGGAATTCTAAGACGAAGTGTTTTCATCCTCAATATTCATATTCTCATAGAGATGGCAGATCTTTTCCACCCATGGTGTTTTAGGAACTGCCCAACGACCAGTTTCACTATATTAATTTTTTTCTTTGAAAAAGTTAAAACCGAGAGATACTTTTGATCTTTTAGTGTAGGGTTGATGACTTCCTTATAATACCTTAATTTTCTTTTATCCTCTAAATCTTTCTCACACCACAATTTCTCCTTAAACTTAGAAGTGACAATATTTTTAATGTTATTTAGATTTTGCAATGCAGCATTTTCGTCAATCTCCCAACGGTTTAACCAAGCTCTGGTATCTTTATACCAACCTTGCTCGAGCCTTTGGTGGTTTTGGATGGAATTTAAAGCTAGTTTAGGAATTCTATGGTCTCCCATGTTATTAATTTTTTGTTTGTACAATAGGAGTCTAGTCATAGTTAGGCTCTCGATAGGGGAAAGACCCACTTCTACAAAGAGAATAGGATAGGGTGTATTTATTTTAATTTTTTGGTTATGCGTTATAAAACACTTCTGGATTTGCTCAATATTTCTCACAGATTCTCTAGGGATGCTACAACCCCAAACCTCACACCCATATAAGATAACAGGAGTGACTAAAGTTACAAAGAGGATCTTCTTTTTATCTCACATCATAAGGTTCGCTGCTATACAATTATTTTCAAAACCAAAATAAGTTTTCCATTCTCCATTAATCCTTTTCTTAATGCTATAGTTCCAATTGAGCTTGTGATGAATATCAATTCCTAGGTATTTGTAAGAATACACTTCCTCCAAGTTGCTATTGTCAAACACAAAATTAGCGTAAGTGTCCTTCTTAGATTTGATAATCATAATTTTTGGTTTGTCAATGTTAACAGTCATACCCATGGTAGAGCAAAATTCCTTAAGAAGTCTTAGTTGCTTATCAAGATCACATGGGCACCTTGCAAGAAGAACAATATCGTCAGCATAGAGAAGAAGGATGATTACTATTCCAGCTAAGATCGTGCCAACACAACCTGCTTCCTCTAAACAACCTTCTAGTTTATCTATGTAAATGCCAAAAAGGGTGGGGGAGAGGGGGAAACCTTGTTTAACTCCGATATTACACTTAATATCTTTCGACCACCCCTCGTTGGTCTTAAACTTGGCAATGACATTCTCGTATAACCTTATTGCGATGGATCTCAACTCAAAAGGAACCTTTAACTCTTCTAATATATTCCATAGGTTATTTCTAGGTATCGTATTGAAATCTTTTCTAAAGACCAAAAAGCAACAAAAGAGATTGGATTTATCATTACGACTCTCCTCCACAATTATCCTAAGCGTAACGAGATGGTCTCTTGTTGAGTGTTGCCTTCTAAATGTGTTAATCTAAATAAATAAAAATGTTGTTAATTTTATTTTGAAAATTTTGATAACTGCTTTATAAATATGTACAAATCGAAATAAAAAATCAACATCTCAACCCAACCAAAAAAACATAAATATATAAAGATTTAAAAATTCATTTATTTAATATCAATTTTTCAAATATAAAGTTTGTAATGAGAACAGTGTTATGTAAATTAGTTAAATTTATTTTCATTAACCATCCAAGAATGTGAGTCCATTTTTTGACCAAACAAAAAACAAAATAAATATATGTTTCCATTGTGTACTTGTATTTTATAATATTATCTTTAAACTAAATAGCATAAAGTTAATTTAAATTTATATTTAAATTTTTGAAAACTAAAAACTGCTTTATAAATATGTGCTAAGAAAACATTGTTAATTTTATTATCAAATTCATAAAAACTACTTTATAAATATGTGCAAATAAAAAAAGTTAATTTTATTATGAAATTCTTGATCACACACCGGCTTGACCGACGGGCTACATCCACGGAATAATTTCAAGAGGGCCCACCCGAAGGGGCCTCACTCTCGGCACACTTCATGCCTAACCCAAGAGCGTCGAGGAGAATGGATCCCCCGACCTCACTTGCCGGGAGGCCTAACTACGGTTGCTCGACCGATTGAGCTAACTCTTGGGGCTATTTTTTTTAGTAAACATTATATTAAAATAGAGGAAATATAAATAAATAAATAAATAAAATCTTATTTACTACTTGCTTAGCATTCAAATTAAATAACAATGTTTAATTGAGTAAATCTATTAAATGAGTGCTATTGCAAGAATGTGTCTGTTATAAGAATGTGAGTCCATTTTTTGACCAAACAAAAATCAAATTATATATATGTTTGTGTTGCAAGAATGTGAGTTCATTTTTTGACCAAACAAAATTCAAAATAAACATATGGTTCCATTGCGTACTTGTATTTGATAATTTTATCTTTAAAGTAAATAGTATAAAGGTTAAAACAATGTACATTACATTTAGTGATATTTATATGCATTTTCAAACTATTAAGTTTTTTTTTGTATCTGGAGTAATCAGCAACTAATCAATTTCGTACTCACGTGACACGGGGTCTATTCTGACCGCTACAACTATAACCTCCATGAGAATACGTTGACCCCCACAACGCATCTCAGACTGCAATGAGGTTTGAACCCTTGACTTGCTTAACAGCCCGTACACCTTAACAAGTGCACAATTGCCAATTGGTTTACACCTCGGGGGTTCCAACTATTAAGTTTCATCTAATAGATTTTTTTAATAATTTATAAAAAAAAATATGACATATAAAATTCCTATGTAATCATATTAAAAAAATAGAAAATCTTATTATCAATTACTCACTCGTAATATTTCTATGTAATCATATTAAAAATATAGAAAATCTTATTATTAATTACCCACTCAAAATATTACACGTGTGTAAATAATATACACACAAACATAACATAACATAACATGGTACAATATACAACAAAAACATAAACACTTACTTTAATCTCTCATTACTATATATCAATTTCTAAAATGTGAAGCTTATAATTAAATTTATATTTGTAGTTTAGTGTATATATTTTATTTCTGTAAATTTTAAATTTAAATAAAAACTTACCAAATCCAAATAAAAAATAGTTGTTAATTTAATTATAAAATCATTGAAAATTGCTTTATAAATATGTGTAAATTTAAATTTTTTAAAAAATGACAATTTTATTACGAAATTTTTGAAAACTAAAAACTGCTTTATAAATGTGCTAAGAAAACATTAATTTTATTATCAAATTCATAAAAACTACTTTATAAATATGTGCAAATAAAAAAAGTTAATTTTATTATGAAATTTTTGAAAACTGCTTTATAAATTTGCAAATCAAAATAAATAAATAAATAATCTATTAATTTTATTATGAAATTCTTGAAAACTGCTTTACAAATATGTGCAAATCTAAATAAAATATGGTTAATTTTATTATGAAAAATTTCAAAGCTACTTTATAAATATGTGAAAATATGAAAATGTAAAAATGTTGTTAATTTTATTATGAAATTCTTGAAAACTACTTTATAAATATGTGTAAATATAAAAATAAAATGTGTTTATTTTATTCTTGAAAACTAATTTATAAATATACAAATCAAAACAAATAAAAAATGTCTTATTATGGAATTCTTGAAAAAATGCTTTATAAATATGTACAAATCCAAATAAAAAAATGTTGTTAACTTTTATTATAAAATACTTGAAGACTACTTTATAAATATGTGAAATCTAGAAGAAGAAATTTTTTTTGAAAACAAATCTAAATAAACAAATATTGTTAATTTTTATTATGAAAATCTTGAAACATGCTTTATAAATATGTATAAATCTAAAATAATGTTGTTAATTTTATTATAAAAATTTTGAAAATTGTTTTATGAATATGTGCAAAACTAAATAAATAAAAAATGCTCTTAATTTTATTATTAAATATTTAAAATTTTAAAAACTGTTAAATAAAAAAAATGATGTTAATTTTATTTAGAAAAATTTGAAAAACAAATAAAAAATGTCATATTATGGAATGGTTGAAAAAATGCTTCATAAATATGTGCAAATCCAAATAAAAAAAATGTTGTTAATTTTTATTATGAAATACTTGAAAACTACTTTATAAATATGTGAAATCTAGAAGAAGAAAAAAATGTTGTTAATTTTATTGTTAAAATTTTGAAAACAAATCTAATTGAAAACAAATCTAAATAAACAAATATTGTTAATTTTTATTATGAAATTCTTGAAACATGCTTTATAAATATGTATAAATCTAAAATAATGTCGTTAATTTTATTATAAAAATTTTGAAAATTGTTTTATGAATATGTGCAAAACTAAATAAATAAAAAATGCTCTTAATTTTATTATTAAATATTTAAAAATTTTGAAAACTGTCAAATAAAAAAAAATGATGTTAATTTTATTTCAAAAAATTTGAAAAATTAAATATATGTTTGGTTTACTTTTATTAACCATCCATTTTCAATTTTAGTGAACATTATATTAAAATAGTGGAATTACAAATAAATAAATAAACAAACTATTCATTTTCAATTTTAGTAAACATTATATTAACATAATAGAAATAGAAATAAATAAATAAACAAAATCTTATTTACTAATTATTCAAATTAAATAACAATGTTTAATCCAATAAATCTATTAAATGAGTGCTATTGCAAGAATGTGAGTCCATTTTTTGGCCAAACAAAAATCAAATTAAATATATGTTTCTATTGAGTGCTTGTATTTGATAATCTTATCTTAAACTAAATAGTATAAAAGTTTAAAAAGTGTACAAGTTAAAAAAATTACATTACATTTAGTGATATTTATATGCATTTTCAAATCTTATATTTAAACTAAATAGTATAATGGTTAAAAAAAATGTACATTACATTTAATGATATTTATATGCATTTTCAAACTGTTAAGTTTCATCTAATAAATTTTTTTAATAATCTACACACAAAAAAATATGAAATATAAAATTCCTATGTAATCATATTAAAAATATCAAAAATCTTATTATCAATTACTCACTCAAAATATTACATGTGTGTAAATAATATACACACAAACATAACATAACATAACACAGTACAACATACAACAAAAACATAAATACTTACTTTAATCTTTCTTTATTATATATCAATTTATCACTTTCTAAAATGTAAAGTTTATAATTAAATTTATATTTGTGGTTTAGTTTATATATTTTAATTATGTAAATTTTAAATTTAAATTAAAACATACCAGATTTAAATTAAAAAATAGTTGTTAATTTAATTATGAAATTCGTGAAAAGGGATTTATAAATGTGTAAATTTAAATTGAAAAGAAAAGTTGTCAATTCTATTATGAAATTTTTGAAAACTAAAAATTGTTTTATAAATGCGTGTTAAAAAAATGTCGTTAATTTTATTATGAAATTCTTAAAAATTACTTTAAGAATGTGCAAATAAAAAAAAAAAAGTTGTCAATTTTATTATGAAATTCTTGAAAGCTACTTTATACATGTGCAAATCAAAATAAATAAGTAAATAAGTTATTAATTTTATTATGAAACTTTCAAAAACTGCTTTATAAATATGTGCAAATCTAAATAAAATGTTGTTAATTTTATTATGAAATTCTTGAAAACCACTTTATAAATATGTGCCAATCTAAAAAAATATTAGTTTTATTCTTGAAAACAACTATAAATATGTACAAATCAAAATAAATAAAAAATGTCTTATTAAGAAATTCTTGAAAACCACTTTATAAATATGTGCCAATCTAAAAAAATGTTAGTTTTATTCTTGAAAACAACTATAAATATGTACAAATCAAAATAAATAAAAAATGTCTTATTATGAAATTCTTGAAAACTGCTTTAAATATGAACAAATCTAAATATAAAAAAAATGTTGTTAATTTTTATTATGAAATACTTGAAAACTGCTTTATAAACCAAATCTAAATAAACACATTGTTAAATTTTTATCATGAAATTTTTGAAACTTGGTTTAAAAATGTGTAAATCTAAAAAAAATAGTGTTATCATCATCATCATCATTATCATTGTAAAAATTAAAAAATCAAAATCAATCCACTTATCTACTAAGACTACTTTGTAAATATGTGCAAATCTAAAAGAAGATGTTAGTTTTATTCTTGAAAACTACTTTATATATGTACAAATCAAAATAAATAAAAAGTGCCTTATTATGAAATTCTTAAAAACTACTTTAGTGTGTAAATCTAAATAAAAAAATGTTGTTAATTTTATCATCATCATTATAAAAATTAAAAAACTTGAATCAATCCACTTATCTACTGAGAGAGAAGAAAGCAATTACTCTTATACATCATTATAAAAATTTAAAAATTTTGTAAACTGTTTTAATTTTGTGAACTGTTTTAATTTTGTAAACTGTTTTAAAATATTTCTAAGTGGTTGAAAATAATAGAACAAGAATCTCGAGTCCTCCTTTGTTTGACAAGATCGATTTGCTTGAGATCTAGACTTTATATCTGCAGCTCCACGTAATCATAAATCTAGGAGTAATTAATATTTTGGTTGAATCAGTCTAGTGCAAGAACTGCTAGTACAAGAATCGTCGATGCTGGAATAACCGGTGCAGGAATCTGAGTTTGATTGCCAGCACAGGAATGCTCAGTATGCCAGCACAAGAATGCTGACTTTGCTGGTGTAGGAACCTGCTAAATATGCTAGTGCTAGAATGCGTCTTTTGGTAAACATGTAGTTAAATATTTAGTGATAAAACATATTTAATCATTAAAACTATAAGGAAATCATAGTAATTAACTACAAGGTAGAAAAAATATAAGTAAATCATAATAATTAACCACAAGGTAGAATAGATGTATTTAGCCATNACATATTTAATCATTAAAACTATAAGGAAATCATAGTAATTAACTACAAGGTAGAAAAAATATAAGTAAATCATAATAATTAACCACAAGGTAGAATAGATGTATTTAACCATAAGTGACGGGATAATGGTACTAGAATATATTAAAAATGAAGAAATATGGATTATGAATGGATACTTTTGATAGCAGAAAATATGACATATTTGGAATATAATAAAGGCATATGAGGTTAATTAAAGGAAACAAAATTGAGTAATGAAGGCATATGAGGTTAATTAAAGGAAACAAAAATGAGACTAAAGGCATGCTGGAGAAACTTATGGATAGAAATGAATTTTCTACTACAAATATTTTTGGGAATCAAAAGCATAGATGGCATAGGAGTAGGTCTACGATATGGAGAAGGAAAGAACCTTCAAGGTTTGTAAGTATCTCTCCATGTTCATCTATTATGAATCAATTCAGTTTTCTTTCCAATTTGTGTTCAATGTTTTCCCTTCAAGTTGTATGTTGATGTAGAATTGGTAGAAAATTAGATCTAACCTATAATTCTTAAACATAGTTTGGTAGGATAGTAGGAAGAATTTTGTTGTTGGATTTTCAGGTGTAAAGGAGATTCAAGGAGCTTCAAGGATAACCATTGAGGAACTGTTTTAATTTTGTAAAATTTTGTGCAAATCTAAATAAATAAAAAATGCTTTTAATTTTATTATGAAATTTTTTAAATTTTTGCAAACTGTTAAATAGAAAAGTCATGTTAATGTTAATTTTATTTAGAAAATTTTTGAAAATAGCTTTATGAATGTGTCATTGTTAATTTCATTATGAAAATTTGGAAAATACTGTTTTATGAATATATACAAATCTGAATTGAAAAATTTTGAAAATAGCTTTTTGATGTCATTGTTAATTTTATTATAAAAATTTGGAATATGAATATGTACAAATTTGAATAGAAAAATGTTGTTAATTTTTATCAAGAAATTTATGAAAATTTGGAAAACTGTTATATGAATACAAAAAATTTGAAAACAGCTTTGTCAATGTGTCATTGTTAATTTCATTATGAAAATTTGGAAAAGTATTTCATGTACAAATCTGAATAGAAAAATGTTGTGAATAGAATTTTGAAAACCGTCTTTATGAATATGTCATTGTTAATTTCATTATGAAAATTTGGAAAATTGTTTTATGTACAAATCTGAATAAAAAAATGTCGTAAAATGTTGTTAATTTTATTATAAAATATTTGAAAATTGTTTTATTATGAAAATTTGGAAAATTGTTTTATGTACAAATCTGAATAAAAAAATGTCGTAAAATGTTGTTAATTTTATTATAAAATATTTGAAAATTGTTTTATTATAAAATTGTTGTAGGAAAATTGTTTTTATAAATCCATATTAGTAAAAAAATAAAAAATATATTAAATGTTTTTTTATTACCATAAATCTTTTTATTTTCTTTATAAAATAATTAAACAAATAAATTAAATAAAAATGAAAAACAACAATAAACAAATACAATCAACCAATAAACAAATACAATCAAAAGAGACTCCTTCAAGATAGCTTTAACCATAGCTATCTTTGAAGGCTTCGAGAAAGGGTAAACCCCTTCTCTAAAAAAAATAATAATGACTTTATTGATGTATTGTTTTCTAGAGTTTACAATTACATCAATAAAACTCCAAACTCTAATACAATTCTTCTTCGTCCATCTTCATAAGACACTACAATTCTTCTTCGTCTATCTTCATAAGACACTCTTCATACATTACTGCTCTCCATTAACCTTCATACATTACTGCTCTCTTAATCATAACCCTGAAGTTTTTCAAGATCCAGAACGAGAGTTCAGAGATTAATTGAAACAAGAATAATATGATCAGAATTTATAATTTACATATCATATGATCAGATTTTGTCCAAAACAATAATAGATTTGCCTGCCTTGATTTATGAATGTATATACTCCAACGGGCTTAGAAATATTTGATACGACATGGAGATTTTATTAGCAGCTTTAATATGATTTTCTTTGATCACTATTTTTGTATTAGAATACTCTTCAACCAATAAGTTGAATCTCGTGAGAAGGAGGTTTAGCTGAGTGAAGTGTTGTAGACAGACTTTGGTTTATAACGGTTCTATGACTTCCTTGGTACACGCAGATTCATACAGCTATCGGTTATTTTGTTTGCAAGCAGATTGAGAATAAGAGTGATTCTGAAGTATTGCTTCATTCTTTCCTAAGGCATACTTGTGTTGTCAGCAAGGAGGTAATCTTTTCAGAAACAAACCGACCATATCCACGAAGAATATTGTGAATTATCTGAACTTAAACACAAGCCATATTCCCTGCCCTCCAAATCCATAGAGAAATTTACTGAAAGATAATTACATAATCTCGAATACAGTGCAGGTTGTTTGAAAGAAAGCTAGTTGAACTGGACTAAAGAGAGATACATAATTGTTAGAGTAAGGCTTAGCTAAAGCTAAACATGTAATTAATTGTCTGATATCATAAGAACAGTGATCATAATCAACAGAGAATCCTAGTCATGACTATGGTTCTCACATTGGTGGATAAAGAGTAGTAATAGTTTAAAGTATTAAATAAGTAAAACCAATTATTAAACTACCAGCGCTTCTTTGGGAAAGGAAAAACCAAAAATTAGACTCACCTGCAATGTCTGCATTTTCTCTAAGAGGCTTGCATTTTCTCCAAGACGCTTGCATTTTCTCTGATCTACCATCCATTGAAGCTGCCTCTGCACTCCAACCCAAAGCAAAAACTGTTAACATAACAAAATATAAAGGAATCAAAACCTATTAACAGGACAAAATCGAAAAGAGCATGATGCAATGCTTTAAAAGTGCATATCTAGCAGTGGGATACCTATTCATCCTCCTCATCTGCATTTTCTGGGCCACGCTTGCATTTTCTGTAATTTTTAATGGCCAAAAACCATTGAAACTGCCTCTGCACTCCAACACAGAACAAAACCTATTAACATAACAAAATAAAAAGGAATCAAAACCTATTGACAGAACAAATCGAAATGAAATGAGCATGATGCAATGTTCTTAAAATGCATACCATGGGTTACCTTCCCAGCCTCCTCATCTGCCCATCCATTAAAACCCAGCCTCCTCATTTTCCCAGCCACTCTCATTTGATGTCCCCTCACCTCATCATTCTCCACATGGACTGTGACTAACCAAATCCGAAAAAAAATTCAAGCCAAACCCAAATGAAAACAAACCAGGTCCAAAACAAAAACAAAAATATGAAACATCAAAAATTCAAGCCAAGCCCAAATCAAAACAAACCAAACCCAAAACAAAAACAAAAAATGAAACAAAAAGATAAGTTATCAAAGACAAGGGCGGACGAAAGCATGGCCATGCTCAAAATAAAACAAAAAGAAATCAAAACCAGTAGAGATTCACAAGAAATCCAAAATCTCTTCGGCTCTACCTCCAATATTGATCTATTCGGCTCTTCGGCTCTGCCCAGCTTTGCGGCTCTTCAGCTCTGCCAAGCTCTGCGGCTCTGCCAAGCACTGCCAAGATCCATGGCAGTGCGGCTCTTCCAAGCACTGCCAAACTCCGTGGCATTGCGGCTCTTCCGCTGTTGACCTCTGTGGCTCTGCCGCTCTTGGGCTCTTCCAAAATTTTCGGCTCTTCCAAGCTCTGCTGCTCGTTTATGTTGCTCCTTACACCTTACAATATTCATCTCAAAATTATTTATTTAATTTTATGAATCTTTGAAATCCGCTTACCATAATCCTGGCAAGTTGTCAGATGCCAGCCTGGTGACTTATACAATTTTGAAATCTGTTTAGAGTTTACAGCTGGCAGAGTACCGTTTTTTAAAGAGAGTTCAAAATTAAATTATTCCCTTTAGTGGTGTGAAGGGATCCGCGATTCCATTTAGAAATATTTAAACACTATAAAATAATGCATACTTTATTAATATTAATATTTATTACTTTTTATTAAAGTATTTATTAAAATAATTAGTAATAACTTACATTTTCTATATATTTCTGTTTTTATTAAATGGTAGTTTTAGTTATAAATAATATGTAAAAAAACTAATTTCTTAGTTACTATTTTCCAAATAGAGTAATTCTTTTCAATATTGCTAATTGGTATTGCTATAAAAAGAAAGCTAGAGAAAGAAAAACCTAGATGAAAAGCATGCATGCAAAAAAGAAAATTCAATTTCCTAGACTAAGGTGGTACTCAACGTTCAAAATTGAACCCTTTAGAGCCCTTCCAAAGCGTTTTAGCCATTGTCCTTCAAAAAAAATTAAAAATTTGAATTTTACCCTTCCAATAAAAAAGGGCATAATTTATATCAACATTTCAAAAGAAGTGCAACTTTTGAAATTATCCATCCATATAAATTTCTCTTCTCTTTAAATCCTCATCTCATAGTCATAACTAAGGATTATTATGCCTGCACATCCTCACCTTATAATACGAATTGGGTCAAGGCCCAAAGACAACCATAAAATATTAAATGTGTCAAGACGCAAAGAGTAAGATACAACTATAAGTCTTATATTAAATTTATCTTATAAGTCTTTAATTAACAGTATCAACTGGGATTTGACACGTTGGATGGTTCTGATCTTCTTATCACTCCTTTCCATAAGTCTTATATTATTTATCTTATAAGTCTTTAATTAACAGTATCAACTGAGATTTGACACGTTGGATGCTTCTGATCTTCTTATCACTCCCTACCAATGTGATTGCAAGGCATTCTTTGAAGGTGAAGTCCATAATTTTAGGTCTTCTTCCTCATTAGCATGCTTTTTGGTAAGACAATAAAGAGGGTAGTGGCCTGCATTAGCATGGAAAATGTTTTAGGAATAGAGGTTATACACATTAATTGTTTTCATTAAATAATTTAAATTCCTACCGATGACTATCGATTTAGTGAACCGTGGACCGGTACAAAACACAACAAATTTTAGAGCCCCAGGCACTTAATTACACACACCTATAACTTTTTCAAATATAGCCATTAATAAACTTATTTTGGTATTCTGGTTCAATTTAAAAGGAGCGTTGAGACTTAGACATACAATGAGTTGCAAGGATTCAGTTGACTTAGGCCTGTCCATCACATACATGTATGCTTTCACAACAAGCGCTGAAAAACAATATTTGGTTTTTGCATTTATTTTGGTGAAAAGGTTTGGCTAATTTATACTTGCCAATTAAAGGACAATTATTTATATTTCCCTTCATCTCTGAAGGGCTAAGAGAATAAATGCCCTTCCAATTGAAATTAAGACCCACCCTTCAAATTTGATTACTGGTGGTACTCTTTGGATTCCTTTGCCACCATAAAAAGTAAATGTCCTTCATTTGTCATGTGCCCATCAAATTTATTCTCTAGTAATTATGGGTGTATACGAATGACATGATACTCCAAGCAAGTTAGCCTACACAATAGTTGAAAATGACTAGACTACTTTGGTTATTGATAAGTGATGTGTCAAATGTATGTGTCAAAATTATACATTATTTTGTCTACTGTTTATGTAGAAAAGTTATATTATGATTCTAAGGTCAAAATCTTGCAAAGATAGATGATAACCTGAAAAATCACGCCATGATTTTAGGCTCAATCAAGCCTTGGCCTGCACGATATGGATGCTTAGCTTTAACAGTTGAACATCATTTTTTCATGGAAACCCTCATTCACCCTTGTGCCCCAGTAACCCAGTAGCAAATAAAGTTTAATTTAAGAGAAGCTCAATATTATAAATTTTCTCTATCTTCTTTGAACCAAAAAACCTACAAGAAGATAGAGAAAATCATCCTTATACCATTATTGAACAACTTTCAAATACTCATGAAGTACATAAATGACTACAATATTATTCCTTTCGGAAAGTTCCTCGTAATATCAGGTTTAATTAAAACGACATAACAAATAAGCTTATTAACAATGCACTCTAATATGTGCATTGGTAATACTCATTGTGTGGGCTCATCTACATGGAGAGTACATTGTAGAGGAACCATGCATAATCCTCTGCTCCAAAGGTCGTATTTCGCATGATCTCCTCACCCATCCTGGAAAATTTAACATCCTATAAGGTCGTTGTGAAATATTTGGAAAATTTGATGAAGAAAATGACTTTAAATTTGATTTATTCATAGTCATTTTAAAATCATTCTAACAGAATATAAACTTCCCATCAAATTTTGTTACAAAAGAACCATAACACTACAGTGAATACAAGGCCTACATAACAGGGGAAATATACTGAAACAAATGAGTGAATTATTAAAACCCTTCAGAACAATGTGTTGTTTGTAAGTAGCAAGGTTATTTTTCTCCAAATTCATGGAGCATTTCATTGATGGTGTTGAATATTACTTTACTATGAAATAATTCATTTAACTAAAATGATGTCTATGACTCTATAGTAGTAACGGAAGGAAGGATAATGCGCTTACCTTCGGATTGGAGGGAATGCCTTTGAGATAAGGTGACCTCAATAACTACAAAACATAACACAGGTTCCAAAAATTTGTTGTAAAGCTTGATATATTTAGAGTTTTAGAAGAACAAATCCTTAAACTCATCAAACCCGCTAAGAAAATTAAGCTAGAGAATTTTTTGTAAATGTCCCATTGTTTTCTAGTCAAAGAATCTATTTTTTCTTTTAATAGTCCCATGTAAGCAAAAGGAGAAAATGCCTAGTAAGAAATGGAGCTTGAAGCCTGGAGATCGAACTATTTAGACTGTCTATGTTACAAAAGTCCACAAAGCTATTTTCTTTGTCATATATTATTCTCTGAACACAGAATAATCGATCAGATCAAACTATTTAGACTGTCTCTGTTACAGAAGTCCACAAAGTTATTGCCTTTGTCATAAATTATTCTATGAACACATAATAATGGATGCTTGCTAATAAATTATATTTGTAGTTCCTTTAATATTGGAATTGGAACTTTATTTAATGTATTTAGTAGAATTTAAGTCGTCTGCAATACAATCAGCAAGACATATAACATATTGTGAAACTCTTAAAAAAATTGTGTTCCTTGCCCAAATCTCAATTAGCCCTTCCATTCCCTCATTTTATATGGCATTAAATAAAATAAGAACTCTGTAACATTTTGATAAAACAAAAAGTAAGAATCATTTTTTTAAACCCTAATGTTGACCATCACAGGGGAATTGGATCGAGGGACACCTAGAGGGAAAATATGATAGCAGATAAGGGAGATTCGAACCTAGAAATGAGAGGGTTGGCCATTAGAGAAGACAAAGAGACATTGCATGATTGCACCGCCTAGCAAGTAGAAACAAAAATAAGGCATGACCAAAGGGCCATTTCAATGGCAGATAAAACACATAGACTGACCATCTACACAAGAGCCATGCAGCCAACTTTAGAAGGTCATCGTTGTCTTTTTATCAAACCTAGTAGAGTCTACGCAGAGGTGGTTCAACAAAATAATGTAACTTTCCAAAACTTACAATTTATATTAATTTTTTACTATAAAAATAATTTTTTAACTTGTGATTATTAAATATAAATTAAAAAACACAATTTTCAATAAAGAACATACTCACTTAAGCTATCCAACGACCATTGTGACCCATTAACAACCTATGTTATCATTATAATTTATTGATAATATCAAAAATGTGGGGTAAGTTTAAGCAATGACCCTCCCTTTACATTTGACCATATTAAAGTTACCCAACATAAAATGAAAGAAACCGACAAAGAAAAGCCCCTCGCCTTTTGTTTCTGTGACACGGGGCTTACTTCCAATTAATAGATGCTTCCAAAATACTCGTCAATGGTGGTATAGGTCCCTGATTAGTGCCATTCAAATTACAATTAAAACCTTGGATTAAGTAAGGACTCGCTAAAAGGGTTTTATGGATCTGGGTTGTCATTCACATTCTTTTTGAAATTTATTTAATTATTTATGTTAAAACCAATAACATTTTATTAATCACATGGTTTTAATAATTAGATGAAATGACTACTTTCACCCATCGACCCAAAAGGATTCTTGACACAGAAAACCACAGTTAGGTTAAAAAGTTAAATAGCTCATGTTTATGCCAAATCACCTATCCTGTTTTAATTGTACTTGGATTATTCATGTAAACTGTGGGGTACACCGAATAATTCCTTTGGAATAAAGGTCATAATTTCAATTACAAGCATAATTCTGTTAAACTTGCACAGTTTGGTATGTTGCAGGCCATCTGGCCTACATTAACACATGGAAAGGGTTCCACATTTTGTTGGTTTCCTACCTTTCTTGGATTGCATCATGCACAATTTTTTTATCCTGTTACTCGTTCTTCTTAAAAAGGAAGGCTACACATGAAGCGCTTGACCTACACATGGATTTATCAAAGAATTTACATAGCGATTTTCTGGATCACTGTAGAAGTCGGGACTGCGTCGAAGGAAAAAAGAACTCTAGATAAAACCATGGAGAAACAGTGCACGAAGCTTTAAAAACTCATGAAGAAACAACGACCTACTCCATCAAAATTAAAAACCTGTGTTATCAACCTGTATGGTGTCAAATTGGATAAGGATGTGACCAATATCTTGGAAAAGGGGTTAAACCTCTCTTTAGCTCCAAGAAGGATCCCCACGAAGATATAATATGCTCTATTGAGAACACAATAAAGGCATTACCAAATAACATTGTTGAAGACATCAGACAAGAGTACGCCATTGTGCTTAAGAATGCCAGACCCCATAAGAGAAACATTACGATGGACGAATACAGTGCGTTAAAGAGAATAAAAAACAAAAAATACATCATTATTCTTTATTAAGGCAGACAAGGGGAACGCAAGAGTTGTAATGAAAAGTGAAGATTGTAGTTTTGATTAAATATTTCTATAAAATTCCTAGCCTCCCATCTTGGCACACTGCAATGCCATGGAAATTCCAATGCGTATTTCACCTAGAAAACATTAATCAAATCAGACTTGTGCCAATGCGTTACAAAACATACCATAAAAATAAAAGGTTTGTTGATGTGAAGAGGGTGCATTAAACACAAGAAATTGAAAAACGCTTTTACAGCTTACCTCTCTCAAAAGGATTTGATCGACGTCAGTTAAAGCTTGTCCCATTAAAACTTAGTTTAGATATTCTGTTGTGAATGTCTTTGCCTCTTGCAGCACCTTTTCTCCAGGAAATGAAATGTTTGAAGCTTGGACTTCTGACCCGTTTATCAACTCTTCCTCCTTCTTCACCACTGGAATTGCAAAAGAACTATCAGTTTTCATCTTTCAAATCCTCTAAAACAATTGTTTCATCAAAGAATTAAGCATCGATAATAAAAAGTATCTAGTATTAGCAAGTAGTGGTATAGTTATTAAATTTTCATCTTAAATTTTCTACGTTCAATATAGGAACCTATTCAATCGAGGGAGTTGAATATTGGTTTTGTTCAATTAATACGATTACCAAAGTCCATTGGGAAGTTGAAACACTTGGAAAAGATTAAACTCGATTGTTTACAAGGAACATTTCCAGAAGAATTCTTTAATCTCTGCTCATTGAAACACTTGACATTCACGGCATTAATGAATTCTTTGCCAGACTCTTTGGGGGGGGGTTAACAAATCTCCAATAAATTAACTTAAGTGGTAGTAATTTGAAAATGTTGTCACCTTCCTTTGGGAAGTTAACAAAGATCCTACACATTAACCTCCATTTTTTGTGAAAATTTATGAATGCTGCCAGACTCCTTCATGCACTTGATTCGACTCAAATATCTCCTACTGTCAGTGTTATTATTGTTCTTGTCAATCAATGCAACCAACCGTAGATATAGATTCCTCACATGCACATACCCCTCCATTAGTGTTCGATTAGTGGAGCGATTGAGAGATTCAAGATGCGTGAAAAACCACGAATTGGCTCCATAAATCCAAGAGATTTGCAGGTCATCTTGATAATGAAAAATGTCATAGCTCATAGAAGTTGCATTCCATGTATGGATCAAGGTAATATCTTTAGAAGATGTAGTTTTTAATTGTTTTATTGTCCGTTGCATCATTCTTGTTTCTGGTTGACTTATCACCACACCCAATCCTGAGATCACCTCGCCGTCGGGTCCTAGAAAGGGAAAACTAAGGATGACGTTAGCTAATTTTCTTCAATCGGGAAATTAAAAATTCAAATTTAAAAAATACAAATATTAGCAACTATTAACAACTATAGAATTTTTTTTTTAAATTGCATTGTACGAAAATGATTAATACACCTTCGCGATTTATATATATCCCCTTATCCGAGACATAATAAAACATACTATTATATTTTATATGATAGAGTATTCATTTTCAATAACATTGTTAAAGTGTTGATATATTTTTCTTTTCTAACTATTGATCAACCCCGTAATATATAAATTGTCATTTTCCTTAAATCGGATATGCCACACAAGTTATTATTGTGGCATCATCTTTTTCCTAAAACCACGCATGTTTACCATGTTACTTGATACAAAATCAAAAGATTCAAATGCTGATTTTTATAAGTCAAATATTGAAAATTAACACAAGTTATTATTGAGACGCTATCTTTTTCCTAAAACCACACATGTTCACCATGTTAGTTGATGCAAAATCAAGAGATTCAAATGCTAATTTGTATAAGTCAAATCGCAAAAATTCACCATGTTGGTTGATGCAAAATCAAAACATTCACATGCTAGGTTTCTATGTCCCTGACGGGGGACATTTATATTTGGTGAAGTCGAATTAGTTTATTTTTTTAATTGTTAACACATATCTTTGTGTTTGCAATGTTTTTGTATTTGTTTTTTGTTTTTTTTTTTAAATGTTCATTTTGTCATCTCATTATTGGTTGGGAGCAGCTGACTCCACATCTCGAGAGTCCCCTCCCAAGCGTAGGTAGTGGGCTCACCTAAGTAGCATTAAATTGTTTTATTTCATTGATCGTGGTAGCCTCCAGGTGGCCCTACCATGTTTTTCTGTGATATGGGTAGTGTATATCCCAGGAAGCTTTGACGCAGGGTAAACAAGCGTTATTGACAAGGGAGGTTTTCTGTATCCATCGTATCGAGCTTAAGGAAGGGTAAAAAACTCCCATAGTCTTTCAGGTTTCGTTCGATTGATATGCAGGTTGGGCTGCCATTTTTGTGTTCTCCTTCTGGTATTTGCAATATAGGGTTGTTTTTGCTCAGTTGTATTGTAGTAACATTTTTGTGTTCTCCTTCTGCCATATTTGCAATATGGGGTTGTTTTTGCTCAATTGTATTGTAGCAGCTGAGTTTATCATGTAAATAAATGGTAGGAGAGACTCTTATGTAGTGGTTGTTATGATCAGAAAAAGGATTTATGATCAGAAAAAATGAAATATTTATAGAAGCCGTGGAAAAAAAAGAGGTTCCAAAAGAGGAAGTAAGCTTTGTAAGTTCAATCGTTTTGAATAAGAATGTGTATGTTTCTTTGGTTTTTGCTTGTGTTTTTGATAGTCTAGATATCGTAGAGTGTCTTTTAGTTAATTTTTGTTTTTGTCTCAGTCTCTTGGCCAAGGTAAGGTCATTCATGTCATGTCATATTCTTGGTGTAGTGAGGGTGTATGTGATGTCTTTGAGTCTCAGAAATTAGAATGAGTTGATGTCAAATTTTGGGTTATGTCGTGTTTTCCTTCTAATGGTGGTAGGTTGTTATTATTTATGCTATCGATAAATATGAACTGTAGAGGGTTTGGAGTAATTTAAATGATAATTATTGTTATTGTTGATTGTAGGAAGGGATATTTGGATGAGAATGAATCGATTCAATGCTCCTACCATGACTTTCCTTTCAAGGTATATGGGTCTTGTGCTCAAATCCCACAAGCTGCATCCGAAGGACCTGAAGCTATACCTGTCGGGTCACCTCAAGCTTGTGCAATGAGATTCCCTACAAATGTCTCTCAAGGTTTGTTGTTCATGTGTCCCACGAGAATGCTGAGAAAAGTCCTCCAAGTTCAAGCCTCCATCTTAAATTTTATTTATATCACTCATAAATTCTTATTTTAGAAGCATTTTTAAGATGAGATTCTTTGAAATTGTGTTTGAATCTCTCGACCAATTGTTATCTATATAGGTGAGTTGGGGGAGAGATGTGTTGAAAAATGAAAAACCAACTTCTTATTTATCTTGCTTCAAGAATAATAAAAACTCGATAGGTCTATCCTAATTCGAAGGGAAAGGGAATTTGTCTAGTGTTTACAAGTTAGAATTCTGCTTTAATTTTGAATTGTCATCTAGTTCCTGTAATTTCAGTTTTTAGGGTATTGTTTCAGCTGCACGCACTAATGGACTGCATTTCAAAGTTGAATGGGGATGGGAAGGGAGAGATGGGGCTTCATATACCTTATTTTGGTTATTGATTAGATGGTTTTTTGTATTATCTAGTACTTTGATTTATGGCATTTAGTTCAGAATTTACCATCAAAGATTGGATAGAAAGCACAAAAATATTTTCAATCCGGTTCAACATTTCCTTGAAAACGAACTGACATTTCAAATTTGAATGTGGATGGGAAGGGAGAGATGGGGTTTCAATCATACCTTGTTGTGGTTATTGCTTAGATGGTTTTTTGTATTATCTAGTACTTTGATTTATGGCATTTACTTTAGTATTTTTCATCAAAGATTGGCTAGAAAACACAAAAATAATTTCAATCGGGTTCAACCTTTCCCTAAAAACATGAGGGGTAATACCTTTGAAAGAATGATGTAGGAAATAGTGCTCGTTTGGATTGACTTAACTCACTGAATTTCCCAAACTCTTCAATGAGGATTTCCTATCGCTTTGTAGTGTGTACTCCTATTTCTTCTTCTCATCCTTAAAATAGCTTTTTATTTGAACAAGGTTCTAATAATTCACTTGAAATGAATTTAAAACCAAGGTAGTGAGTCCCTACACTGATTTTATTTTTTGTTGCTTTAAATCAGCTTTAAATCGTAATCGAATCAGGTACTTTCTATGTAGCTCTTTCTGTTTCGGTTTAATCATATTATTTGTTACAATAAAGAGTTAATATAATATTGTTTGAAATAATTACACTTAATGTAAAGATTGATTTCCTAAAACGTTGAGAGACTTATGTTCTTAGAATAGAATGGAAATTATAATTTGGTGAAATAGGAATTAGACTTCTGCCAAATATAGTGCTTTAATTTCTACAATGAAAATATAATACTTTATTTCTATAATTGATGTTTTGTGACAATGATACCATTGAAACCTTCAAAGAAGAGGCCGAGATAGTTTTGTACTAGAAACATACGCGGAGACTCTCAGAGACATCATAACAACTTTCAAACGAGCAAACCCAGGTGGGGAACACACCATAAATCTTAAAAAATAGAGAGAGGAAAAAGAGTTAACTATGCGAACGGTAAGAAACATAAAAAGTATGTATAGTGAAGAATATATATATATACCATAATCTGCAGGATGGTCCTCTCCCTAGATTTTATACTTTGTGCAAAAAGACAATAAAACATTGGTAAACATAATAAGAATGAGAAAAGAATAATTTAAATAATACAGAGTGAGAACATTACATAAAATAATAATAATAAATAATTATTTTAAGATGCCTATGCAGTAGAACGTCATGTTAAAAAGGTAAGAATTGCTATGTGGGTTTAATTGGGATCTCTGTTGATATACCAAGTTTAGCTTTTCCCTCCATAGATGGAACCCTCACAGAGGAGGACTTAATGCCAAACAAAACCAATAACGGAATAGAAGAGTCGAGAGAAAGCTTTGTTTTTTGCTTTGCATAGTGTATGATGTTTTTAAGATGGACAACCCTATGACCATGTGTCAACGATAATCGTATGACCTCCATAAATGTAACTATCAGTAAGCAACACTAACATCAATACTTACACGACATCGACGATGGTGTTAAAATACAGTGACACCATGTTATTATGGTCATCCATACTATAAATCTAGATAGTGAAAACTTCACAATAGATTCAAGGAAAGTGAGGGGCATCGATCCACACATTATATGAAAAAGCCTATGTAAATTCTTCAAGTGTTCCTACTTTTAAAAATCTAAGTGTTGAAAGCAAACTTTTCTTCTTTGCATGTCGAGCAAAATGGCTAGTTGGACAGACATTAAACAGCTTTTGCAATTCCACTTTACAAAACCAATCCACATGTTGAAGTCAAAATATTTCTTCTTGTTTAAGATCAGGTTAGCTTTCTAGTTGAAACCCGATGCCCGATGCCATGATCAAGCATCTCATTTCAAAGTGTTTACTTTTTTTTAGTTTGAATTGTTATTAAGCACCCGGTTGCAATTGCAAACGCCAAAATGTTGCAGGTGGTCGGCATGTCTATGCCTAGAATCCTTTGACGGGTTTGATTCTTGAGTCAATGCAGATTAAATGCAAGGAATTTGAATGCTCAAAAGAAAATAATTGTTTGGATGTGCATCCATTGAGCTTCATTAGCTTTTAGTGCTGGGATTTTTACCTCTAAATTTAGGCTTGTTTTGAAGCTTTTGTTCACGAGTTCCAGCGTTTGAATCATTGATGTGCTGCTTTATCTTGATAAAAAAATTGTTGTTGTTATCATGGATACAACATCAACGCTTGGTTAAGAAGTTCATTTCCTCATCGGTATTGATTTTAAAGATGTCTGAGTATGAAAAACAAATCAAATAAAACATTCTTAGTACGAAACCATATTATTATTTTTAGTTTTAGTTGAAAAAAAACCTGGTGTGCTCTCACGCAACAACACACAGACCACCATACACGCCAATTGCTGCATGGCTCAAACGTGGTATTCAACCGTCGTGTTAAGGTAGACCTGCAGCAAAATAACATGAGAGCTGGAATTCGAACTATTAACATGAAATGCAATGTGGCATCCATATGAGAGCTGGAATTCCAACTATTAACATAATGCCACCCATCACAGAAGTCTTAGCATCCGATGTTAAAGGCCATTGATACAATTTAATGAAACACAGAAAACTTGACTTAATGTGGGGATTTGGTTGTGCATAAATTCTTTAGACTCATCTTTACATATTGGCATTCTTGAGTGTATATTTCAAAGCTAATATTTGTTCCAAACAATGGAATTCCATAATGAATTAATAAAGATTGTGTATTTGTCTTTATAATGTTAATAAAGATTTCATATACATCATCATCTTTTCTCAATTAAATGTAGGGAAACCAAAGCTACCAAGGACACTTGGCAACAATTGCTAACAATTATTATTAAAGTAATAATGTCTGGACAGTTGCTAACAATTGCTAACATGACACAAAATTATAATAGAGAACAAATGTTTTAATACAAAATTATTGACTCATCAAATAGATCTTGTTAAATTTTTATAATTTTATTTCTTAAACTTCTATCTTTTTATTCTTAAATTTTTTATTGTTTTTTATTTTTTTAAATTTAAGTAATATTTGTGGTTGGAACAGGATGTTTCCAAGAGACCATGTTGTTAACCACTTAGTATTGTTGGGTGTTACATATGAAAATAAACATTGGGAAAAATCCTAAGCTTTAATAGAGCAAAAAGTGGTGTTGGTGGATTAAAATGATTGGCTGATGCTGCTCTATAACGTCTAAGAATGAACATAACCCATCACTATATCATCCATGTTCATTGAAACATGCATTCTCACTAAGCCTAATTAACTATCCGCTAATCAGAGAGCATTAAGTATTATTATTTCCACTAGCAAGGTTGTATAATTGTCAACCAATCATTTTTAATGTATGGCCACATACATGCCTATATAAACAATGTCCTTTTTATTAAAACATGGGAATATTTTCAATGTTGTTTTCTTTTAATTTATGGCCACATACATGCCTTTATAAACAATGTCTTGTTTTACTTAATTAACATGAGAATATTTTATGAGGAAAAAAAGCAATTACATTTTCATTCATTATATTAATTTACTTTGTTAATTAGGATATTCTTTATCGAATATAATGAAATTATATGACCTTAGCTTAGGTCTATCTCACTTACAAATTTTTTCCATACTAACCTGATTTTGTAAAATATTGTCGTGTATTCTATTAAGTCTTTGCAGATTTGAAACAACAACAAAAAAAATGCAACACACATTTGATATATTTTGTAGGTGCTAGATGTCTTTCAGTTCGAGTTATAATCGAGAAGGGAATAGTTCACGGTTCTATGAAACCTCATATAAAATCAAGTGCGTGGTTGTAAAAATTATCAGTATATTCTCAAGTTACTCTTCTATGGTTGAGTCTCAAGAAGACTTGTGACTCTTCTACTCTTCAATCTCTTGAACACTTTTTTTTGTATATATGTCAATCCCTTCCTCGAACGAACCTTCCAATCCTTTGATGTTTCTTGCTTGTTTCTATTCCTTGTTGCATTAATCAAGATACCTTAGCTGTATATACACATTTTCACGATATGTTGAGATGTCTCTCAGACAGTGACAATAGAACCATCTACAATCAATCTAAACCACACGGTTTCTTAGGCTTTTGGAAATGCATATAAATATACTTACACAAACCATGGCAGAGTGAGCCATTTATATATGATTGGTTATGTGTGGGACATTAGTTGTTTAGTCATTAAAAGAAGGCACAAAATCGTAGCCCATTATTTACAGCATTCAACTATTGTGGACCAAGCCTTAATGATCAAATTTCAAGTCTTAGTTATCAAATTTAATGCTTCTCCTCTTGCGGGGTTCAAACCATTTCAAACACAATTGTATTTCCAAGCAACAAGCAACAAGGACTGTTAATTGATTGATTTATGTACTAGCTCGACCCTATTGGTAGTGTTTTTTGCTTTTAAAATAAGGAGAAATAGGTCCCCTCCACAATGATGTGCAAGCCACAACATTTAAATCCAGGTGATTGTATATGCAGAGGATGAGGTAGGATCGCCACCAAGGTCGGGGCAACAATGCCCGAGGAAAACATCATCCTCTATAGTGCAATAAGATTGAAGATAAATAATTTTTATAAGAAAATTGATAAATACTATTTGTTAAATATATGTACATAATCGGTTAATCACCTTGCGCAATCACTATATATTCCCCTATGGGAACATAACAATGAGTCGACCCACTAGTGATTCATCTTTACATATTTAATTATAGTGTAAAATTGTGATTTTTTTCTAGGTAAATTTCTAAGGATCTTCTTTAAGTCGTTAGGAAAAAAAACAAATTAAAAAGAAACACTTACGATAAGTTTGGCATGCGAAAGGAACAATGATGCACGACTCATCGCCTGATCTAACAATTAATCGCCCATTTTATTCCCTACCGCAAACTGGCAGGGACTCATGTAATTGGCTTGCCTGCTTTTTAAATAATTTGCACATGGATCTACATATTTAAATATTGTAAACAAAGTTTCGATGACATAAACTGCCACTTCATCGAACAAGAGCCACGAGGTGTCAATGTCCTGGGCAATAGAAAATTTGTGTAATTGCAAATTTGCAAAAAGTTGTTTTCAAATTTAGAAAATATTGTTGTGATGAAATAGGATAATTGAGTTTAAATATAGTTTCATTTGTTTTTGAATTTTTCTCATAGTATAGCTACTTTTAAATATAATTTCATTACTTTTACTAAAAAAATTATAGGATAATTGCTTTTAATTTTTTTCACGAGATAAATGTTTTTAGGTATAATTTCATTTGTTTTTTGAAATTTGATATAAGATAGTTACCTTTTAAGCATTTTAAGCATTGTTTTATTTGTTTTTTGAGATTTTGGCATATGATAGATTCTTTTTTTAAGCATAGTTTCATTTGTTTTTTGAAATTTTGGACTTTTTCATAGGGAGATGCTTCTACAATAACATTCATTGTGTATTTGTAATAAGTTAGAAACATTTTATTATTTTTATAATATTAATATAATCAAACAATAAACACTTGAAAATCTTTAAAAAATCTTAGAATCACATATATTAGCTATGAAAATTATATAAATTGGGTGTCATGGGGTAATCTAAGGTGTTGAATCTATTTATAGATTCAAAGACACAATTTAAACATTTTTAAATTTGGATTTTACCAATAACCAATTTACTAACCAATAACAAATTTACTAACTGTCCGGTTTTACTGTCCGGTTTTACTGGTTTTGGTCTGTTTTGATCGGTTCCTTACATTACTGTACAACAACACTAAACAGGGTATTTTTTATTTTTATTTTTTTAATTTAAAAGTTGGTTGAGTGGGGAAGGTTCTAGTGAAATATGCTCAGTATGGCACATACCAAGAGCACTTTTTGCAAATTTGTGTATAATGGTTTGGATTCACATGGTTGCACATGAATATATATATAATTTTTTAAAATTTAAAAAGTTTTTGTATTTTGGTGGACCGGTTTTGTGATCTGATTTTTTCCTGGTTTTGGTCCAGATCCAGTTTTCAGGGTCGACGAGTTCGACCACCAGTTCGGTTTTTGTAACATTGGTCTAGCCATTGGTTCATCCATTCTCTGAGGCCAATTTCCCGTCTTCACAAATAAACACTCCCCTTCATTGAAATTCACTGGATTCCATGGAAAATTTGAATATTTAAAAATTCGATTACCTACAAATTTGATTCCATGATAAGAGGGTAAGGAGAATGATAAAAGCTCTTAATTTTAAAATTGCTATTTAGATATTTAGATCTAGTTGTTCATGGTAACAAATCAACGTTATAAATTGGAATAAGTTGTTTATTACCAATCAATTTCCTACTACAAAAAACAACGAATATTATCCTACCCAACCATGCAATAATCACTGTTATAAACTATACTTACTCTATATTATAGAATATAATATGAACTTGGTATAAGCCAAGGATATTAAAAGTTACGAAGGGAAACCTCGAATTGACTACACTCCGTTAAATTCCATAATTTGAGTGGCAATCGCAAATTGCAATGTTCAAACTAAAGTTCATTTCTGATTGTGGAAAGGTCGTTGCAAAAAAATAATTGCGGAAGCAATTTCTGAGGAAAGTCGAAATGCATATCCGCAATCCGCAATTGTAGAAGGAAGAAGTTTCCAATTGCAGAAAGGTCGTTGCAGAAAGATAATTGCAAAAGCAATTTTTGAGAAGAGTCAGAGTGCACATCTGCAATCCACAACCCACAATTGCGAAAGAAATAAGTTCCACAAATTGAAAAAAGGTTGGTTTGGAAAACCAAGTGCAGAAAGATCTGTTGGGGAGAGTTTGTTGCAGAAAGGACGTTGTGGAAAAGAAACTACACAAGGTCGCGACTGATAAATTAAACAGAGTTAATGGAAGAGGAAGAACGAGGGAATAGACAGAGACGTAAGAGAAATGTAATGTAATTGTATATTTGATAAATGTAGAGGATGAATTACATAATAGGTGCCCCGGTAATTTATACCATAAGTGGGGAAGAGAGGTGACTTTTCAAGTCACCTCTTAGTTTATTTACATTAATTAACCTAGCTTAATAATTAAATTTAGTTTTTGTCACATTACCTTTCCCTTAAGAAGCTTTGTCCTCAAATCTTATTTGACGACACTTACTATGTGAACTATCGCAACGTCTCTAATGTGGACATTTGTATGGGTTGTTACTGGTAGGCTGTTTCCTTGGTTCTATTTTGATCATGTGTTCATATTTTCTGTTTGTTGGGAGCGCCATAGGTAACTCTTGAAACACCTTGTGATGTTTTCGAATTAGCTCTTGTGTCTCTGGTTGTTTGTCCATATCTCCTTCACTTGTTAGAATCTCCATTTCTCAACATTGAGGTATGTACGTTGGTGCATCTTTCCAACGTAGCTTTTCCATATGATGTGATGTAACCAGTTGTGTTGGAGGTGGTTGGAACCCATATAATTTGGGTGTTTTCCCGAATGCATGGAATTCAATAAAATGTTCTTGGTGATTTGCAGAGCATGTACCCAAGGTTTGTAACCATTGTATTCCTAATACTACATCGATTCCTCCTAGTAGTACCGCAAAGAAATCTAATTCTAAGTTATATTCTTGCATTTGTAACTTAACCTTGTGACATTTTCCCACACTGTCAATATTTTTGCCATATGCTACCATAACCTTCATGTTAGGTACTGGAAGAATAAATAGGTTAAATACTTTAGCAAGGTTGACGTTAACGAAGTTATGGGTGCTGCCAGAGTCGATGAGAACTATGACATTATTATTTTTTATATGTCCTCTAATCTTCAATGTTTGCGGTTGGGAGATTTCGGTAATAGCGGCTAATGAGATTTGTGGGGAGTCGTCCTCGATTCCTAGGTGGTAGTCTTGTTGGCTATTCACATCATTCTCAATTGGTTCATTGATTTCTAGCTCTGCTTCATAAGCATATAATTTCTTTTGTAAGCATATGTGCGTAGGATCCCATTTGTCTCCACATAACTTACATTTCCCTTCTTTTATTCTCTGGGCCTCTAAACTGGGCTTCGTTCCTTCCCTAAGTTGAGGCGGTGTATACCTTGGATTTCCTGTGTATCCTGATTGGAGGGGGTTCTTTTTGGAGTCGTCTTGGTCAACATTTGTATGAACGGATTTGCTTTCAATAATCCTGGCTTTATGTCATGCTTCCTCCATGGTAGAAATGTCGTGTAACCCTAGTTCATCACGGATGTGTTGTTTTGGACTGTGTATGTAGGTATGTATTCATTGGTCATCGGTTAATTCTGGGACTCGAGTTGACAACGCTTCCCAATCACAGGTGTACTCATCGACACTATTTTTTTGTTGTAACCTTATGATTTTGGCAAAGAAGTATTTTTCTTCAACGCCTTGGAATCTTTTGATGAGGTCGTTCCTAAAGCTAACCCAGTTGTAAGAACATATTCTTGTAGTATTCTTCCACCATAGGTACCAGTTGTAAGCGCTGCCTTCTAGATGCATGGAAGCATATTTAATTTTCTCGCCGTCGTAATGGATGTATAGGTATTCCTCAGCTTTGTTAATCCACACTATGCATTGTTGTTCGTCCCCGTCGTATTTGGGTAACTCGACTTTCACCCGTATTTGGCGTCCTTGTGTATATGTGTTAGAGGACGACATGTTGAATAGAGGATCTGACTGCTCCGGAGTTCTGGGAGTTTGGTTGCAGGTCATTCGAGATTTGTAATTTGTCCAAGATGGCAGTTAAAACTGCTTGATTTTTCTTTTGGTCTTCCTGTAGAGTGAGGAAGCTATTCTCAATTCATGACGTAAATTGTGTCTACTTTGATGTCAAATTGTCACTGGTTTGTTTGATCTTTTCATGGAGTTCCTCATAGTTCTTGTTAATTTTTTCATTGATTTGATCGAATCGAGCGTCCATTGATCTGGTGATTGCTGGAATTTTCTCGGTGCTAAACGTCGATTTATTTTTATTCGGTGTACAATGCCAGCTCGCCACGATTCTCTTCTCTCTCTTTTTTTTTCTTTTTTTAAAATAATTATAATAATAATTATTGTTGTAATATAGTTTTTTATTATTATTAATAATATTAATAAATATTATTAATATCAATAAATTGTTTTAATATTAATTTATATTATTAATAACAAAAAAATTAACATGCAGCGGCCGTGGATGGATTGGAGCGGACGTAGATGGAATGGAGAACAGTGGAAAGGAAGGCAGAACAACCGACGGAAGGGGAGGGAGATGGTGGATGGCGTGCAGACGTGGAGAGGTGGATGGAGTAGCAGCGGGAAGGGTGGAAGGATGGAGTGGAGGTGGGGGTGGAGGATAAAGCAGGTGAGGTGGAGGATGGGCACACATAGAGGGGAGGGAGGAATGGAAAGGTGGCAGCAGTAGCAGGGCAAGAAGGGAACGTGGAATGGAGAGGTGGCGGTGGTAGTAGCTGGAGATGGTGTGGATGGAAAGGTGAGTGGAAGGAATAGGGAACAGCAAGGGATGGAGAGAAGTGGGCACTGGGGGGTGGTGTGTTGGGAGAATGGAGTAGGGAGCATCTTGGGGTGGTGTGGTGGGCGAATGGAGTAGGAGGTCAGGGAAGGTGCAGCGGAGGTGGGAGTTGGGAGTGGTGGTGGCCTGGTGCCAAGAGCCGAGAGGCTCTGATACCAATAGAAGAGGAAGAACAGGGGAATGGACAGAAACGTAAGAGAAATGTAATGTAATTGTATATTTGATAAATGTAGAGGAAGAATTACATAATAGGTGCCACGGTAATTTATACCGTAAGTGGGGAAGAGAGGTGACTTTTCAAGTCACCTCTTAGTTTATTTACATTAATTAACCTAGCTTAATAATTAAATTTAGTTTTTGTTACAGTTAAGAATGACAAACAGAGAAGTAATTACGAAATAGTTTATTTGTCTGTGAAGAGTCACAATGAAGATATGTGACTATTGAAAGAAGATATATGTTTGAGGGTATATAAACAATGCTTTAAACCTTCAAATAAGTGTCTATATACATTCAATTGGCAGATCGATTGATGTAGAACAGTCAAAGATCAAATTATCATATAAGGGCAGTAGACTGGTGTTAGGGCAAGCTATTTTTTTGCAAGGGGGTCGTATCCTCCTTCTAGTAGTAGCTGGTAAATAGGGTGTAGAAGCATCCTTTCAATAGTAGATGATAAACCAGGGGGTCGTAGCCTCCTTCCAGTAGTTGTTGGTAAATAGGGTGTAGTACCATCCTTGTCTATAGTAGCAGGTAAAAACTATTTGTAAAATACAATTTTGCAGTAATCATGGAAGTATTGGTGGTTTAACCAATTGGGCTTCCATGATAAAATTGTGTTATGTGTGTTCTTGTTGATCATGTGTGTCAATGAATAACTTAAAAGTGGTTTAAATTGTTAAAAGTTATCAATACTGATTCACCCCCCCCCTCTCAGTATTGTCCAATATTTTTTATACCCAAATCCTGTCACCACCATGTGATAAGACCTTTGACTTATATACTTTCCCTTAATCCCAGCACTTGGAGTGGAAACCCATGCTTGTTTGTCGATTCTACATGAAAATACTCAGCACCGCGCATTCCCTGTGAACCATGAGCGCTACCTTGCTCGCACCACCTTCATCCTGTTTTCCATAAGCGATGCCACTGCCTGTGGCCTTTGGTCCATAAGCGTTTCTCATCTAAACCACTCTGTCATAAGAGGAGAAAAGTGGTACCCTGGGTAAAATGGGAAAAATAGAAGTTTCTCGAGGCTTCTAGATCATGAGCCTCCTGTCCTCCCTTATCCCTATCATTGTGGGTCAGTTGAGCTCGAGATACCCCATCATAGGATCTTAAAGGCCACCTCATCCACAAATCTCTAAACCATTCCTATCCATTGAGCCTTATAAATACAAACTCATGTTCATGGTTGAGGGGGAGAACTATAGAGGTATTGTTATGCTGGTGGATTGACCACTTGGCCCAAGCCATTGGAGAGCATAGAGAGCAAAGTTGGAGCTTACGGGAATGAAGTGTTGGCCTCATGGAGATGCATGTCGACACTAAGGCTTAATTGGTTGTAAACTTCTCCATTCAACTTAATGCAAAGTTGATTTTCGTCCCAGATTACTGTTGTTTTGATTTCGCATGTAAATGTTGTTAGATTCCTTAGTCACTAACATGGATAATTAAATGATGTTCTGGTAGCTTTGATGCGTTTGCATATTTAATCTAGTTGCAGGTACACAAGTTTACTATCGAAGCAGCATTCCAGGTGTCTACGACATCCAGGGGGGGTCTTCATCCTTTGTCGTTCACTCATTTGTTCTGGATTTGAACCATTCAGACCAGAGGAATAGCTTTTGTCCGCAGAAGGTGAAATATTCCTGGTTACAATAATGGCGACTCTGCTGGGGATTGAATCATCTATCAGTTGATCTTATCTTCCTCAGTTTTTCAACTCTTGTCCAAATCCAGGCTCCATCTCCAACTTTCTTCAGTCAGATCTGTTATCTGACTCAGTTTATTTTGGCGTGAAACTTCCAGATCTGCCTAGATCTAAATTATTTTGACCTTTTATGCTCTCTTTTATTCTCAATCTATCAATTTTTACCTTGATCTGATCTTTTTCTAACTTGGTCTGTCGTTCTCCTTTGTCTTTTGGATTTATATAGGGAACTGCTCTTATGTTGTTGGCGAGAAGCGATGCCACCACCTGAACCCAGTTAGTAGCATGTTGTACCACTGCCTGAGTCCTATTATCCAAAAGTGGTGCTAGGACAGAACCGCTCTGTCAAGACCCCTCCAGCGCGGTGCCAGGTAGGCCTTATTCCAAGACTTCTTTTTTCTCATTTTTTGCAAAAAAATTGAGTTGATTTGCTTTCATCCCTGCATTGTCAGGCTTGTGTGTTAGAATCTGATGCTTGTGGTTTGAAATTTTGTGGTAAAAGATTGGTTTGTTTGAAGAATCCAAAAGCTAGATTAGGCTTGTTGATTTTCCATTTTCTTCTGTGCTTGTTGGTTGTCTTTGTAAAAGGATTTCTTTTTCGAAAGCTTAGGTGTTAGAGAGCTCTCTTTTATTTCTGTTATATAGACTGAAAGAAAAACATTTAATTAGCATCTTGATTTCATTTTCTGTTCTCATAGGAGACTTCTTTTTTCTTGTTTTAAAAATAAATTTTTTTACTGAGATTATGTTATCATTAGTAAGCATAAGACATTGGATCTCTGATTGGCCTCACAAGCTTTCGGGTTCTCTATGTTCTTTTGTCTCTTTTGCATTTACACTATCTCATCAAAATAAAAATATTATAGTTTTAAGTTAGATCTGTCTATGCTTTAAAGAAAATAAAAAAATAGAGTGCATATGCATATAGTGTATTGCTTGTTTTTCTTTTAAGAAAAGAGACTCCTTCCCTTTTGATTGCTTTCAGAAAAGAGAAATGAGTTTGGAAAGTGCTGCCTATCTTTGATTTTGTGTTCAAGATTGTTGTTTGGGAATATTTTTGGTTTTGAAGCAAAATAAAATACTCTCTTTCCCTCCTGTAGGTAGGCATACCGAACTGTAAAGTGAAATATTTGCATATGCATATTGCATGGTTTTACTTTTTCTGTCAAAAATCCATGCATTCACCTAACCGTCCACTTTAAAATTAACGATAGTTATAGGTTAAAATTTACATAGCAATTTGAGTGATAGGTTAGAGACGTGTTCGAGAGTCATTAAGCATAGGAGTTGTCGTTACTTGTTCGCATTACATCTCGGGACTCGCGCAATTCTTCCACGTATCGCTGGTATATCGAACAGCCTTTCACGTACCCTTGAGGTATATAGAAAGGTACTTCACGTACTCGATTGTATATCGCAAGACCTTTTGTGTACGGTTATGCATTAGACAACACTACTACCAATTTGAGCTAACACGTACCTTGTGTATATCGGGAGACCCTACTAGGATACCTTATCCATCTAACAAAAGCCCTTTGGTCATCTTGCTTGGAGCCATACACCGAAAACAGCATTCGGGGAGATTACTATGCACGTACCTTTCAGGTATATTGCAAGTCGCACCTTCTTGACAATCCTGGTGAGAGACCTGACTATCTGAACTCCCCCTGTCATTTTAAGTTTGCTTGTTTGACCTATAGCTTGAGTGGGGAAATTTTTGGTGTGTTTTCTAGTTTTTTCAAACCCTAGGTTAGATAGGAACTATACAAACTGGCTGAGCTAAGATAGTCCAGAAGAGTACGGGGCTTGCAACCCGATTTTATTCCTAGTTCAGGAGAAAATCCAATGGAAACTATCGACCAAGGAGCTGCTACCACCTCCCAAGTGGGAGATAATGTGATTGTAGAAAGTGGAGGACCATATCCTTCACACTCACCTCCCTTGGTCCAACAACCTTATCGGGGTAATACTTCATTCCATTCTCCCACAAAAAGTCATGTTGATGATACTACCTGTCTCGATTATGGTCCCAATGCTCCATTTTGGGATACCTCTATAGGACAGGCCATTGCCTCATTTGGAACCCGTTTAAACTTTTCTAAAGAAGTTTCTCCAGATGAAGAAGAATGTAGACAATACCATGCAGCCATTCTCCGTGCACGGGATATTGAAAGAAAAATAGATGACATATTGGGCACACCACCATCACGTTCCACAGCTGTTCCTGTGGGATACCGTTCACTTGCCGATTCTAGGAGACCCATTGAACCGATTATAGATCGCACAGTAACACCACACAACCTAGGTCAAACTACCAACCCCACCACCTCCCATATTATTTATGTTCCCAATCATCCCAGGTCTTCTGCACCTGGGGGCCAACCTTCAATTCATGTTTTGTCATTACCTTCTAGTGCCGGGGGGAAAGCCCCGGCATGACCTATGTTATCTGGTGCCAGAATTGTATCTAGTCAAGGATCGACCTTTGGTATAGAACAATCTATAGTTTATGTCCCTCCCACCTATACTAATGTGGTTACTCCCCCATCTAGTTTAGGTCAGCCCTTGGGAGCACAACCTGTAACTAGTCAAACCTCTTGGGGTTATGGTTATCAAATACCTGTAGGGAACATTAATTATCCACCCAATCCTACAGGAATGCCTTATGCTAGAATTCCATACCCTAGTAATACTTTCACGCCATGGGGGCAACCTAACTAGTCCTACATGCCAGCTATGGGGGGGATACCCATACATACTACGGGAGGTGCCAGAGAACGGTACTAGATGAAGGAGCTTCGACCTCGGTTTTGTCTCTGTCTTGTTGGGAAGCTCTCGGCTCTCCCAAGCTTGTAACATCACCTACGACTCTGAAGGCCTTTGATGGAAGAGGTTTTCAGCCCCATGGTCTCATATCAGCCCTTGCAGTCGAGCTTGGGGGAAAAACTATTTCTATTCAAGTAGAAGTGGTAGATGCCCCGTTAGATTACAAACTCCTTTTAGGAATAAATTGGTTTTATGCCATGACTGTTGTTGCTTCGACAATATTCCAAACAGTCCAATTTCTGCATCTAGGGAGAATTGTTACCATTGACCAGCTTGATTTCTGTATGCCGGATGTTACTACCTCTACGGCTAATAGCATCCCCATGTTAGGCCAGTCCCCTCCTCCTTACTAGTCTATTGGGGTAGGCATGTTGAAGGACTCATCCCTTATGGGTATTTTTCCATCCACTCCTCCTAACACGGTGTTGCGGCTGCAACGTTTTTCCCAAATGTTTAAAATTTTGGACCCTCCTTTTGATTTTATCTTGTCTAAGATTAGTTGGATTCATGAACTCTATTTTTACCTTGCTACAATTTTGGATCGTTTGAAGTTGAATTGAGGTCAACTATTTTCTTGCTTTTCGGAAAACTGTTGTTGTCTGCAAATGCTTTGACTGTGGAGTTTAAAGTTTTGATTTGAAATGATGTCCTTTTTTATTTGAAATGGTTGTCCTTCATTGCTATCGGAGGTGTTTTGAACAATGAATCGGGGTTCTAGTCTCAAGCGACACCGCCGTTACGGAGGCCTTGTTGTTTGTCTCGCCCACGCTGCAGGTGTGCTTAGTTGTAATTTAGTCGATACGTAGTTTTAGAACCTCTGATCACCGATGTTTTTATTGTTGTGGAAGCCCAGTCAACTTTTCTTTGCCACTGTTCGGGAGTTGAACGATCTAATATTATTTTCTTTTTCACCAACACCGCAGAAAACGTGTAGTCTTTGTTTTATTTGAATGCTTAACTTTTAATTTTTCGCTGTTGAAAGTCTGTTAATGTTTGCGTCGGGGCATTAGTTATCTATGTCGCTGACGTTTCAGAAGGGAAACGAAGAATGACCCGACGAACAATTTTAATCCTCGTCGATTCCGTGGTTTTTATTGTTCAAACCTTTTGATTTTTCGATGAATATGTTTTTTCCGACCTTTAGCACTTAGTCCTTCCACTCGCCTATGTCAATGTGTTTAGTTGGTAGTGGTTCCTATTTTCGATGCATGATTACGATAACGTTTAGTTCTGAAGCACCGACACGGTGGAGATGTTGAGGCATGAGTCCCTATTACTTAGCGTTAAGGTTCTCCGACACCAATAGACTTAATAGTCTTGCGGAAACCATAGTTTGTATGAATCCCACCGTTGCGGCTGTGAATAGGACTATCCTGCCGATGCTTTTGTGGTTCCGACCACTAATAGGGTTTTTTCCTGCCATGTTTGTGTGCTTTTACTCTATTTTATGGGTGACAGAGGTTTCTGATTCTTTTTATCATGATAGATTTTTCGCGATGAGAACACAACGCATGGCCTCACATTTAATGATTAGTTTTATTTATAGTGTGCTTTACGTTTTCTTGAATGCGGTTTGTATTAATGTTGAGTTTTTCGTTTTAACTGCAGACGTACTTAGAGGATTTTTTCAGATCCATTTTGATGATTGCTGATGCGAAGAAGGCGTATCTAAAGGACAAAGCAGAAGGGAGTTGGTTGAAGAAAAGAAAGAAAGAAGCAGAGATGTTGCTCAAAGAAGATGAAAATCAGGTCTAAGTTCAATTGGATCTAGCAAGGGACCAACGGATTACTGAGCGTAATCAATAAGAGCAGAGGCCCAGGCTTGGAAAAGTTTGTCAGTTACCAAGCTGGTCCCTTTTCATAAAAGTGCTTTTAAATCTTAAATCTGAAATGTAACATTTGTATGAATCATGAGCACTCACAAAAGGACAAAATTGTGAGATTAAATGGTTGGGGGAGCCCAAAGGTCACCGAGGGGCAGCCCAAGAGTTTTGCTTGTAGTATAAGTACAGGAGAGTTAGATAGATACAGGGACTTTTTCCTAGTTAGATTTCTGAGAACATGTTGTAAGAAGAACTATTTCCATTTGCAATAAGAATTACAAGTTTCATGTTGGAGAAAGTTGGGTGGAACTTTTCAAATGTTGTGCCATGGATGTGTTGAATGTGAACTATTTTGTTTTTAGCTTTGTGTCCATGAACTGTGAGATCGTTCTAACTTTTTGAACCTATGTTCTTGTATGAATGCTCTCTAGTTTATTTTATGAAATTTCCATTATGAGTAATGAATGTTGTTCATAAACAATTAACTATCTGGTTGTTCATCTATCTATTAATGTTCATGTATTTTGAAATAAGTAACATCTATATGTGATTTTTCTTAATGCATGCGCATAAGTACATTACTCATTGATAAATGATAATATTGCTCCCTAGGGATAGGTTAGATAGTTAGTTTTGGTTTTTCTTTTTGTGTGTGATTTAGATGTGAGAGAGTTAAAACGAGAGGTAAGAACCTGTGCATCACATTGTGACCACTCCTCGTATTCTCTATCAATATGCATTCTTAGATAGAAAAATGCATCTCATACTTAAATATAAAAAAACTAAAACATACACGGTGGACCGGGCCATAACCGGTAAAACCCTTTATTTTTGTTACTTGACCTACAGTAGCCAGACCGTAAACCAGACGGATTCTCCATACCAAACAGTAACGGGCTAGTTGGGAACGTTTACTGGGGAGAATCCCTAACTATTGTTGCCTGTGATTTTCTAGGCCTCAACAATTTTTGGTGCTAGAAGGAGGGTCGTCGATGTCGATGTGTTTAGTTGGTAGTGGTTCCTCGAAATTATTCCACTGGTAACAGTTCTGAGAGCAATTTGTTTCCCAATGCAATTCCTAAAGAGAAGGGTAAAGAGTTTTTGTATCCTGTTGATAACGAAGTAGTTGACAATTTGAGAAGGATTACTAGGGCTTATGCAAAGAAGATTGGAGGATTACCAATTGTCCCTGCCTTACCCAGAAGGAAATATCAGAAGAAAGACCATCCTATATTGGAAGATGCAGTGTTGGTTGGAGATTTTGAAGAACTTGTAGAAACAACCTTATAGGAAGTTGTTCAACCTCTGAATCAGTTGGGCCTAGATACACCTTATTGTTCACCTGTTCAAACCCTTATTCATTCACCACCTCACTCTCCACCCAGAATCATGGCAAATGTAAATGCAAATCAGCCACTCAACCCACCAAATCCACCACCTGCTTGGAAGGATAGGTCACCTCTAAACCTAGCACCTCCTTTGCATGACTTACCTTAGGCTTTTGAGAAAATGTTGCCCAAGTTTGACCCAAGTGAAAATATTTTGGTAGATGATCATTTGCAAAGATTTTACTTGGCTATAGAAGGACTAAGGGTGGGAGAACATGAAGATGTAGTCTGCAGATTATTTCCATGTACCCTGAAAGGAGCATCAACTTCATGGTATTTTGCTCTGCTTGCAAACTCAATCACAGACTGGGACAAATTTAAAAGAATATTTAGAAGTAAATATGCAGCCCAAAAAACTCTTGCAACTCTAATGAAAGGGTTGTGCACTTTAAAGAAAGAAAGAAAAGAAAAAGTCCATAGTTTCACCCAAAGGTTTGTTGCTTATCTTAAAAAAAATTCTGCAGCTGATAAGCCCTCTGATAAAGTTCTGATTTAATACTATACTTCAGCTCTAGGGCCTGACTTGGCCATGTTTGCCAAGATAACAGTCAAACCTATGTTATCAGAGAATTATGAAGAAGCTGAAAAATAGAGCATAGAAGATTATCCTGAACAGTCGAGAGAAATTTTTTTTGGTAATGAGCAATCACATGACTTTTAAGGGATGGTGAAAATGATGCAGAAGCTATCCAACAGAATAATAGATTTGGATAAGGAAAAGGAAGCGCAGAAATCTTATAAGCCTTACTATGAAAGGAGAGGAGACAACAATAAATCTAAACCTTCTCCACACAGTCCTGTATCAATGAATTTAACTGAGGTGGGTATGGACAATTTTTGCACCTTTCATCAGCAGCCTCATTCCGAAAAAAATTGCCCTCAATGGATCAATTCGATGACATTAGTAATGAATAAGCTATTTGACTCTAAACTAACAGAAGCTGATAATGAGGAAGAAAAGGGTAGTAAATCCACGGAAAAACAAGAGGATGATGCTATGGTTTTATGGGATTATGTCTCAGTTTTTGATACAGAAGACGAAATCAATTTAAAACATGGGAATATATCAGAAACAAATGTGACAACGAGAAGTCAAGGTTTGATAAAAGAAGACAGTTCAATACTCTCAAAAATTAAGAGACTTCAAGAGAACGTGAAGAAAACTTAGAAAAGCACCACAGCTGACAAAATACCTGAATCCACCATTACGAGTCAAAATACAAAGCAAATAAACATGCCTATTAAACCCATTGAGGAGAAGCCTGATGATGTAAAGAAGAATCTCAAAGAACATAAGATGGAGTATGATATTGTGGAGGATATTAAGAGGGCTAAGGTAAATATTTCACGGTTTGAAACGTGTAATGTGCCTCATCAAAAAGAAAAGTTGTTAAAAGCACTTGAAATACTTGAAGAAAATCTTCCCACTAACAATCAACCTGAAGAAGAAGAAATTGTTGAAGCAAGTGTGGGAGGTAAGTCTAGGTACAAACCTTTGATATTTTCAACCACAATGTGCACAACTATTTGGTAGACTCAGGGGCATTAGTAAATGTTATGCCTCTTTCAATCTGCAAAAAGATCAATGGAAAACCTAAACCATCTACCTGGCAGGTTATTCAGTTAGACAAGACAAATGTGAAGGTAATTGGGGAAATGGAGGATGTTCTCATTTGCCTATCTTCAAATGAAAAGGTATGTTAGTTTATTGATATTGTGCTAGAAGACATACCTAAGGCTTATGGACTTGTTTTGAGTCGGGATTGGCCAGCAAAGCTAAATGGATATTTTGCATCAAATTGGTCGCATGTGTGGGTGCCTTATAAAGGAAGTCCCAATCAAATAAAGCTATTAAGAGAGCCACACATGAAGCACAATGTTACTCAGTTGGAGGGTAAGAATGAACCAGCGAATTCTGTATTGAGGAATTACTTTATTGAACTTGAGCTAGAAAATTACCAAGCAGAAGAAGCCAGTGGTACACCAGACACACAGCCCGATCCCCTTTGATTTTCACGGGCTGATGAATTTCACTGTAAAATAGTAGACTTAGTTTCAAATATAGTTTTTTCAAGACTAGTAGATGTATTTTTTGATAATGGGTAGGCATTTTGTAGTCAATCCTAGCCCCTTAACTTACAAATTGCCAGATTTACAAGGGGGGCAGAGAACTGACTAGTGAGTGGTTTAGTTCTCAGAATTTATTTTTCTTGATTATCTTGTAAATAAATGATTGCTTGGTTGTTTATTTTTTATTTATTTTATTTCTGTTTGTTTTTAGTTTAGATTTTGATTGATTTCAATAAAAGAAGTAAGCTTTTGGTTGCATGGAGAGCATCAGAATTCTGGATTAACTAAAGCCTTGATTACAAGACTGTGTACTATTGATTTATCTGAAAGAATTTCTTCTAGTTTAGTAGTTTTCCTAAATGGCTATGAACACATTGAAGTCCTACTTAATCCTTGTAAATTAACTCAGGATCAAAAAGGTCTGGAATACTATTTCGAGGCTCCATCCATCTCAAATTTAAAAATGTCCTAGGGGGTGACAACAAAAGACCCATAGAAAGGAAGTAGGGTAAACAGTATATTATATATAAATGATCCCATGTCAAGAATTGAAAGCCAAAAGGAAAATAAGAGTCAAAAATCTCCTAATAAAGAAATATGTATCAGAACAAAGTACTGAACCATATGAGTACAAAAAATTGCCAAAGTTCTTCTCCGTCCATGAGCTGAAATTTAAATACATCTCTCACACAAAAGGACACTATGGATAGAGGAGACTGAATAAAAAATTCAGAAAGAAAGGCATGCAGGAGGACTTAGAAAGGACAACAGTCCAAAAGCACAAAAAAAGGTGCAAAATGGCATGGGAAAGAGGAACAAATGAATATTTCTGTTTACCATATGTTACAATCATGTGGTGTCCAAGCTGGAAGCTACCCGAAGACAGAGGTAAAAAAATGAAACTCATATTCCTGGTCTCGAAAGAGTTATCTTGACTTTGAAATCTTGGTTTCCATTCTCCTAAATTGGACTATCATCAATGATAAAAAGTACATACATTTTCCATTTGGGAAATCCAGACATCTAGAAGAATTCAGCATGTTGGTTCTACTGTCAAACAGTTTGTTACTTAAGGAAGAAATTTTCTAGAGATCTGGATTCACCAGGTAGTCACCAATTGTTGTGGCTCCAAATTTTTTCCCAAATTTTTAAAATTTTGGACCCTCCTTTTGATTTTATCTTGTCTAATGTTGGTTGGATTCTTGAACTCTGTTTTTTCCTTGCTACAATTTTGGATCGTTTGAATTTGAATTGAGGTCAACTGTTTTCTTACTTTTCAGAAAATTGTTTTTGTCTGCAAATGCTTTGACTGTGGAGTTTAAAGTTTTGATTTGAAATGATGTCCTTTTTTAGTTGATATGGTTGTCCTTCATTGCTGTCGGAGGTGTTTTAAACAGTGAATTGGGGTTCTAGTCTTAAGCAACGCCGCCGTTACGGAGGCCTTGTTGTTTGTCTCGTCGACACTGCAGGTGTGCTTAGTTGTAAGTCCCTCGATTCGTAGTTTTAGAACCTCCGATCACCAACATTTTTATTATTGTGGAAGCCCAGTCAAATTTTCTTTGCCACTGTTCAGGAGTTGAATGATCTAATATTATTGTCTTTTTCACCAACACCACGAAAAATGTGTAGTCTTTGTTTTATTTGAATGCATAACTTTTGAATTTTCATTGTCGGAAGTCTGTTAATGTTTGCGGCGGGGCATTAGTTATCTATGCTGCCGACATTTTGGAAGGGAAACGAAGAATGACCCGATGGATAGTTTTAATCCACACCGATTCTGTGGTTTTTATTGTTCAAACCTTTTAATTTTTTGATGACTATGTTTTTTCTGACCTTTAGCACTTAGTCCTTCTGCTAGACATGACGGAGATGTTGAGGCATGAGTCACCATTACTTAGCGTTAAGGTTCTCTGACACCGATAGACTTAACAGTCTCATGGAACCCGTAGTCTATCTAAAGCCCGCCATTGCGGCTGTGAATAGGACTATCATGTTGATGCTTTTGTGGTTCCGACCACTGATAAGGGTTTTTCCTGCCATGTTTGTGTGTTTTTACTCTATTTTATGGGCAACAGAGGTTTCTGATTCTTTTTATCATGATATATTTTTCGTAATGAGAACACAGTGCATGGCCTCACATTTAATGATTAGTTTTATTTATAGTGTGCTTTACGTTTTCTTGAATGTGGTCCGTATTAATGTTGAGTTTTTTTATTTAACTGTAGACGTACTTAGAGGATTTTTTCAGATCCAGTTTTATAATTGTTTTTTTTTCCAAGAAAAAAAGCGTAATTTCATTCATCTTTCGAGATCAAAATTACATTCTGAATATTCACTGAAGCGTGAATTCTGGTACACCATAAAATGGTTCCATTCGAGAGACTCTAAGGTCTTCTGTTAAAAGATTCAAAAAAGAGCATACATAGATGCTGTTCCAGAAAATTTATGATCAGTACAAGGCTCTGTACATATGACAACAAAACAAAAAAGTTATGTCTTTTGCTGTTCGTGCTACTGCACTACCTTCTATAATTAGAGCCTATGTGCATACATAGTTGCGATCCAAAGAGACTGATCGCACTCATAACTTATATCATTTACTGTTCGAGCTTACCATGCTGTTTTCTTTAAAAACATAATTAAATACAGAGATGCTATCCAACAAGACTAAGAACGGAGCCATAACTCCTTACCACTGAGAAAGATATTGTTTACAATTCATAAAACATATTTAATGACCTGCATACTGCCATAATATAGACAAAGGATAGCCTGTCGAGTTTCAAAAGAGTTCCATATACGGCCTGTGATAAAAAGCCTGCAGTCTGCCATCATGTATTTCTTTCACTGTCCAAAATCCTTCTGCCAACCTGAGCCCATCCTTAGATGCTTTGTCTGCTTCCTTGTTGTTTTCCCTGTACACATGCCTGCATGTAAAAGAGTCAAGACGCTGAAAAAGCTGCCGGATGGAGTAAATAATATGAGAAAGTCTCAGATGCCTACATTCTTGAGTTTGATTTATCCAGTTTATAACATTCAATGCGTCTCCCAGGAAATTTAATTCAGTGCATCCTTTATCTAATGCAAACATCAGAAGGAATTTGAGGCTCATTAACTCTGCAAAATTATTTGTTCCCCCCCCAAGTCCCATAGACAAAACGAAGACATGTGACTCAGCAAGGTAAAGAACTGCGCCTCCTCCACACAGGTTGTTTTGTGCTGCCCCATCGAAAAAATCCCACGGCTTGGTTCGGTCTAAAGCCACTTCTAAATGCCTTCGTTCTCGTGCAGCTCTTAAGTGGACAGGAAGAGATTTGTAGAAACCCACAGCCAAAGTCCCTATGATAGCCGGTAAACTTGGGATATCTTTAAAAATTGCTTTATTTCGAGCTAGCCATATCCCCCAGACGACCAGCAAAGGTAAAGATTTAAGGTGTTTTTGAGGTGTCCTCCTCCACCAGGATTCCCATGCTGCCCCAATAGAGACCCCTTCCCAATGAAAATTGAAACCAACCAAAGTGGAAACTTCCCTCCAAACCGCAAAAGAGAAACTGCAAGTATAGAACAGATGATGTGTGGTTTCCAACTCCCGTTGACACATCACACACCAGCCCGACCCTTGAAAGGTTCGCTTCTGTAGCACATCCCAGGTAGGTACCTTGTTATTTAAAACACACCACATGAACAGCTTTGTTTTAGCTAGGCACTTTAGCTTCCACAATGGCCTCCACCACCATACTTCATCCCTTAATTCCACCCCTGCACTTAAGAATAAGTACCCTGCCTTAGGAGTATAAGCACCCCCCAGGTCAGCATCCCACACCAATGAATCCTCATGTTCTGACAGAATAATATGAGCCCTGTCTAGTTCCCTGATATAATTCTCCACAAATCCAATCTCCCGCTCCCCCAGCCCTAAGGAGTTTGCCCTTCTCCACAATTGAATCCACGGTTCATCTAGCCTTGGAATAGCAAGATGATTTAAAGTTGTGATCCCTACATGGCCGAGAGCCTCAATAACATCAGGTGGAAGAAGATGTTGATGTATGCAGCCCAACCAGGGATCCCTACCAATCAGAACACTTTCCCCATTTCCAACATCCCAAGCAAGATTGTTTTCGATCAGGTTAAAAGATTTAACAATCGCTTTCCATATCACCGATCCCCTTGTATGTGATTTCCTGGGGTTTCTGATCCAATCTACCAGCCTCTCCCCAAGGAGATATTTCTGTATAATCACCCACGTCCACAAACTGCTAGACTTCACCAGTCTCCATCCACCCTTAGCAACCAAGGATTTTGAGAATAGGAATATGTCCTTTAGCCCCCATCCTCCTAATCCTTTTGGGACTGCAATCCTTCTCCAATTAACCCAAGGAGTAGTCTGATATTCCTTTTTTCCACTCCATAAAAATCTGAAGCAGATCCTCCTAATCCTTTCAAGAATCCCTTTCGGTATCCAGGAAAGGGCCATCCAATAAACCAGAATAGCCTCCATCACAGCTTTGACTAAAACTAACCTACCTGCTCGAGACAACCACTTGTGACTCCAGACCTTTAACCGATTTTCAACCTTCCTAACCAACCAGATCCAGTCCTGTTTTCAATATAGGTTTGCTTTTAGATAAAACCCAAGATATTTGAGCCCTTCATCCAATCCAGCTATGGGGAAAGGAAAGATTCTCGAAAGTTCAGCCTCCTCTTCTGGTCTTAACAAGTGGGTAGTTAAAGAAGATTTCTCATAATTTATCTCCATTCTAGTAGCCTTTGAGAAGAGTTCTAAAATCTCCTGCAAGACTCGGGTCTCTCTTCTGACGCCAGAGCAGAAGATCAACACATCATCCACAAAGAGCAGATGTGTAATATTTAAATTTGGAGCTAATTGTATCCTAGAGAAACGACCCTCTGCTCTAGCTGCTCTGACAGCCCTACTAAGTCCTTCAGCGACAAGAAGAAAAAGGAGTGGAGACAAGGGGCACCCTTGTCTTAGCCCTCTCTCCGCATGAAAAAAAGGCGAGGCCGCCCCATTGATCAGCACCAAAAAAGTGACAGTAGTTATACAAGACATAATCCAGCGAATAAAAGAGATGCCAAAACCAAGATGAGTTAGAAGCAACCTCAAATAAAGCCAACTAACTCTGTCATAGGCCTTGGAAAGGTCAATTTTTAGAATAGCCCCCTTCAGCCTTCTGGTTTTTAAACTGTGAAGAGCTTCCTGTGCTACCCCTATTGCCTCATGTATCTGGCGCCCTTCCAAGAAACCAAACTGTTCAGCTGAGACATGTGCTGAAAGGATTGTTTTCAATCTTAGTGCAATTACTTTTGAAATAATCTTATAAACACAATTACACATGGAGATCGGCCTGAAGTCATTTAGTGAGGTTGCATTATCAGACTTTGGGATGAGAGCAATAAAAGTAGAGTTGAAGCTAGCTGGAATCCAACCAGCCAACCTTGAATCCTCTACCACCTGCAAAAGGTCCCTCCCCAGAATATCAAAGAGGCCCAGGAAAAAATCAATTGTCCACTCATCTGGCCCTGGAATTTTATCTTTCTGAAAACTTCCCATTACCTCCTTGAGTTCTTCTTCCGATAATTCCTTCACAAGATCCCTATTTTCCTCCTCATCCACAAAACGGGGGAACATTTGAGATAATCTAATAACCTCTTCAATTGAATCCTGTGGAGGAGCTTTGAATAACTTCTGAAAATGAATGACCCCGCACCTGGCCTTAGCTTCAAAATCTACATGAGTACCCTCCTCATCCTGTAAACTCCAAATAGTATTTACCACCTTCCTTCCTCGGGCATAGGCATGAAAGAATTTTGTGATATCATCCCCGCATTCCAGCCAGATAGCCCTACTTTTGAGTCTCCATGCTTCCTCCTTTTCAAACAGAAGGGTATTACGTCTGCCCTCCAGCCTTGTCAGTGCCTCCTTGGATTCTATAGTAGAGAAACCACCTCCTTCTCCTTCGTATATCAACAACAGTTTTGCTTCTATAGTCTTCAACTCGACATCATCTCTGTTCCTCTTTGCAATTGACCACTCTTTGATATGCACTTTAAGTCTTTTGATATTGTCTGCAAACTGGATAGCAGTCGATCTATCATTTTTCCCTTCAAAAGGGTTCCAGTGAGAGAGGAAAAGGGTTTTGAAGGTCTCATCTTGTAGCCAAGACTTATTGAATTTTAAAGGACTCAGAGGATTGATAGGCCCCTTCTTGATTTCAAAGAAAATAGGAAAATGGTCTGATGAACCCCCGCTGCCCACCCATTGTCTAACCATGAAAAATCTATCCACTAGCTGCTCAGCTGCCAAAAAATGATCAATTCGTTTTTCCACCCTCGCATCCCCACTTCGGTTGTTCCTCCAGGTCGGTTTTAATTTGACAGGCTCAATGTCCAACAAGCCCTTATCCATCAGTTTCTGAACAAAAAAACCCGCCAGAGAGTCCACCTGGGCATGTGGTCCCCAAACCTCATTGTGCCCCAACGAGAAGTTTAAATCTCCACCCAGAAAAAGTCTATCTCCACTCACCAAAGGGTTTTGTAGGAGAGAATTCCAAAAGGGAGCTCTATTAAGGTAAGGCCCGTAGACATTTACCACATTGAGGAAAATCCCCAATTCTGCTGCAAACACCTCAATACCCAGCACAGCCTCTGTACCCCAGGCATTAATCAACTTAACACTACTATTTTTCCAACCCACCGCCAAGCCCCCGGAAAGCCCTCTAGCATCCAAAGTCAAAAAGGACAAACTTGGAATCCAACTTTCCAGTCGTTCCCGTATCACCTCTCCTACTCCTAAAGTCTCTTGTAGCAAGATCACATCCGGGCGTTCAAGAGTAAGCACCCTGATGAAGGCTGATTTCTTGCCAGGCCCAGCCAGCCCCCGACAGTTAAAAGACATAATCTTTATTAGCGACCTTTCTTCTTGGCCTTCTCCGCTCTAAGGGCCTTTTCAATCGAAATTTGTTTGCCTTCCAAAAGATCTTCCCTTGCTCTGGACTGAGCCTTAAAGAGATTTGATTTTCTGCCCCGGCCTCTTCTCACCGGTGAAGGGTTTTTTCCCAGCCCAGACAAAGGCTTTTGACAAGATCTTAAAAAATATCCCGAATCCGTAGAGTCTGGTGGAGAGGGATAGGAATCTTCAGGGAGAGAGACAGGGTCTGGTTCCAAAACAACAGAGGAGGGTTCGTCCATAGCAGGCATAATGACTGGCTCGACAGCAACAGAAGCAATAGAAGGTTGTGAGGCCATCCCCGGGAAGGTATCAGCAAAGGCATGATGTGCAGGAAAAGATAGAGGGGTTCCAGAAAGACCCGAAAGGAGAGCTTTCTCAGGCCTTCTATTCAGTCGAAACCAAGAAAAGAAACATTATTCAAAAACAAGTTAACATTTGACAAAATGGGAAAAGAGGAAGTACCAGGGCCTGAGGGTTCCCCAGGAGTCGTCCCAAATACCAGAAGTGTATCCTGTACCATTGCATCTTTTACCCCATCGTCCAGTAAATCTTTAGGGAAATGCAGTTCTTCTGAAGATGGATCACTGCCCAAATCATCCGCAGATGTCTGGGCCGAAACAGAGGAACCATCGACCTTCTCCCTAGGTCCCTTACGCGCAGCCACAGGATCTTTCCGCCTTCTACCATTCAAAGACCGCCCCGGCAGAGTGCATGCCAAAACCGGATGCCCATAGACATGGCATCTTATACATCGAAAGGGAACATTCTCATAATCCAGCAACTGAGGTATGATCTCCGGACCCCATTCCAAATTAATCGACTCTGCCAGACCCTCCCTGAGGTTTATGTTTACCAAGATCCTCGCGACCTTCTTCTCCTTTGTTTCACGGAATGAGAGATCCGCCTCCAGAAAAGTCCCAATAATATCACCTATCCGTTTGAAGTGATACAAATCCCAGAAATGTAATGGGAGTGCTGGCATTCTCACCCAAATAGGTAAGACATCCACCCTTTCTTTGCTGGCATCAAACATAGGACTCCAGGGTTTCAGAAGAACAGGTGAATGGTCAATATGCCAGCTCTTATTCTGTATCCACCTAAGATCCTCCTCCTTCTCCAAAGTGACCGCAAACCATCCTCTAGTTAACATCTCTACCTCCGGGGCGTAGCCACACTGTGCTCCCCAAGACGTCGCAGCCCAATCAAAAATGGTTTTTTTCGCAAAATTCCTTCCCAAAACCCTCCCCACCAAAGTACACTTTGCCATCCTCAGAACGCTGTCCCAGGCTATATCCTCACCGACTGCGTAATTCCGGAGCTGCTTCTTTTTTATCCAATTCTTTCTTCTCTTCTTTGATGCTCCACTGTCCACAGCTTGCCTCCCATTTAAATCACTAGAAACCCCTGAACCTCCTCCAAAGTGGTCCCTTCTCGGAGACCCAAAACCTCTCTGTTTAGCTACATCCAGCGGCATCCTCCACTCATCATCTGATGTCTCTCTGCTAGAAACCTTTCCCTACAAGACCTGACCGACCTCCCCATCATCAGTCCCCGATGCGTTGCCCTTCACAGCTCCAAACCCTTCCTGAGAAACTGCTGCCTGAAATTCTGGAATCCGTGAAGAGAAAATGCCCGCTTCCCTCCAGTTCGATGACCCCAACCAAACTTCCGACCGCTGAATAGGAGACTCCTCCTGGGTGACAGCTGTTAAGAGATCCGGTGAGAAAACAAGGAAGTCAGATGGAGAAGAAACTGTTTCCAACCCTAATGTCACCAAACTTGACGATCCCACCATGCCCTGGCCCAGACTTGGGATATCCACCAGCTGCTTCATCATCCCTCCACCTGTCACCTCGCAAATGTCAGAACTCTCCAACCTGTCGCTAGAGTAGTCTAGCTCCTCCAAATCCTCCATTAATGCCAAGAATGAAACCGTTTGCAGTCAATGAAACCCTCACAACCAAGCAAACCCCATAACCCGACCATCGTCACGGGTTATCTACAGCCAAATCCAGCAAAATCAACGAGAGCTCACAGCACATGACCTAGGGTACACTATTTTTTTAAAAGAAAAGAAGCGTAAAGGCATGGCAGACCTCTAGCCAGAGCTAGAGGCCTTAGGCGTCCATACCCACTACCTGCCAACCACTGCCATCGCCATCAAAATGCTTCCAGGCCCTGGGCCATCAAACCCTCCCCTCAGAGCATCAAGTTATAATGAACATTCACTCGGCTCCCCCCAGTTTGATAATTGTTGTTACGAAGAATGCGTATCTAAAGGACAAAGCAGAAGGGAGTTGGCTAAAGAAAAGAAAGCAAGAAGCATAGATGTTGCTCAAAGAAGAAGAAAATCAGGTCTAAGTTCAACAAGATCTAGCAAGGGACCAACAGATTACTGAGCGTAATCAATAAGAGTAGAGGCCCAGGCTTGGAAAAGTTCGTCAGTTACCAAGCTAGTCCCTTTTCATAAAAGTGCTTTTAAATCTTAAATCTGAAATGTAACATTTGTATGAATCATGAGCACTCACAAAAGGACAAAATTGTGAGATTAAACGGTTGGGGGAGCCCAAAGGTCACCGAGGGGCAGCCCAAGAGTTTTGCTTGTAGTATAAGTATAGCAGAGTTAGATAGATACGGGGACTTTTTCCTAGTTAGATTTGTGAGAACATGTTGTAAGAAGAACTATTTCCTTTTGCAATAATAATTACAAGTTTCCTGTTGGAGAAAGTTGGGTGGAACTTTTCAAATGCTGTGCCATGGATGTGTTGAATGTGAACTATTTCATTTTCAGCTTTGTGTCCATGAACTGTGAGATCGTTCTAACTTTTTGAACCTATGTTCTTGTATGAATTCTCTCTAGTTTATTTTATGAAATTTCCACTATGAGTAATGAATGCTCTTAATAAACAATTAGCTATCTGGTTGTTCATCTATCTATTACTGTTCATGTATTTTGAAATAAGTAACATCTATCTGTGATTTTTCTTAATGCATGCGCAAAATACATTACTCATTGATAAATGATAATCTTGCTCCCTAGGGATAGGTTAGATAGTTAGTTTTAGTTTTTCTTATTGTGTGTGATTTAGATGTGAGAGAGTTAAGACAAGATGTAAGAACTTGTGCATCACATTGTGACCGCTCCTCGTATTCTCTATCAATATACATTCTTAGATAGGCACCTGCATCTAATACTTAAATATAAAAAACTAAAACATACACGGTGGACTGGGCTGTAATTGGTAAAACCCTTTATTTTTGTTACTTAAACTACGGTAGCCGGACCATAAACTAGACAGATTCCCCATACCAAATAGTAATGGGCTAGTTGGGAACGTTTACTGGGGAGAATCCCTAGCTATTATTGCCTACTATTTTCTAGGCCTCAACAGTTTTTGGCACTAGAAGGAGGGCCACTAGTGCATGGTTGGCTGAGGAAAATTATTTCCTCGAAATTATTCCACCGGTAACAGTTCTGAGAGCAGTTTGTTTCCCAATCCAATTCCTGAAGAGAAGGGTAAAGAGTTTTTGTATCATGTCGATAACGAAGTAGTTGATGATTTGAGAAGGATTACTAGGGCTTATGCAAAGAAGATTGGAGGATTACCAATTGTCCCTGCCTTACCCAGAAGGAAATATCAGAAGAAAGACCGTCCTATATTGGAAGACGCAGTGTTGGTTGGAGATTTTGAAGAACTTGTAGAAACAGCCTTACAGGAAGTTGTTCAACCTCTGAATCAGTTGGGCCCAGATACACCTTACTGTTCATCTGTTCAAACCCATGTTCATTCACCACCTCACTCTCCACCCAGAATCATGGCGAATGTAAACGCAAATCAGCCACCCAACCCACCAAATCCACCACCTGCTTGGAAGGCTAGGTCACCTCTAAACCTAGCACCTCCTTTGCATGACTTACCTCAGCCTTTTGAGAAAATGTTGCCCAAGTTTGACCCAAGTGAAAATAATTTGGTAGATGATCATTTGCAAATATTTTACTTGGCTATAGAAGGACTAAGGGTGGGAGAACATGAAGATGTAGTCTGGAGATTATTTCCACCTACCCTGAAAGGAACAATAGCTTCATGGTATTTTGCTCTGCCTACAAACTCAATCACATACTGGGACACATTTAAAAGAATATTTAGAGGTAAATATGCAGCCCATAAAACTCATGCATCTCTAATGAAATTGTTGTGCGCTTTAAATAAAGAATGAAAAGAAAAAGTGCATAGTTTCACCCAAAGGGTTGCTACTTATCTTTAAAAAAAATCTGCAGCTGATAAGCCCTCTAATAAAGTTATGATTGAATACTATACTTCAGCTCTAGGGCTTGACTTATCCATGTTTGACAAGATGACAGTCAAACCTATGTTATCAGAGACTTATGAAGAAGCTGAGAGAGTCGAAGCTGAAAAAGAGAGCATAGAAGATTATCCTGAGCATTCGGGAGAATTTTTTTTTGGTAATGAGCAATCAAATGACTTTGAAGGGATGGTGAAAATGATGCAGAAGCTATCCAACAGAATAATAGATTTGTAAAAGGAAAAGGAAGAGCATAAATCTGATAAGCCTTACTATGAAAGGAGAGGAGACAACAATCAATCTAAACCTTCTCCACACAGTCCTGCATCAATGAATTTAACTGAGGTGGGTATGGACAATTTTTGCATCTTTTGATGAGAAGCCTCATTCCAAAAAAAATTGCCCTCAATGGATCAATTCGATGACATTAGTAATTAATCATCTATTGGACTCTAAACTAACAGAAGCTGATAATGAGGAAGAAAAGGGTAGTAAATCCACGGAAAAACAAGAGGATGATGCTATGCGTTTATGGGATTGTGTCTCACTTTCTGATACAGAAGATGAAATCAATCTAAAACATGGGAATATATCAGAAACAAATGTGAAAACGAGAAGTCAAGGTTTGATAAAATAAGATAGTTCAATACTTCCGAAAATTATGAGACTTCAAGAGAACGTGAACAAAACTCAGAAAAGCACCACAACTGACAAAATACTTGAATCCACCATTACGAGTCAAAATCCAAAGAAAATCAACATGCTTGTTAAACCCATTGAGGATAATATTGATGATGGAAAGAGGAATCTCAAAGAACATAAGATGGAGTATGATATTGTGGAGGATATTAAGAGGGCTAAGGCAAATACTCCAGAAACCCGATATTCACGCGTGGAGAAGTTAGCATTGGCCATGGTCATTGTTGTACAAAAATTTCATCACTACATTTTGCTCCACACAACCACTGTATTGGCAGACCAAAACCCTATCTATTACATCCTAACTCGTCATGTGCTCGGGGGCAAGTACTCCCGATGGATAGTCATACTATAGGAGTTTGATCTAGAATTTGCCAAAGCCACATCAAAGAAATCATTGGTTTTTGCTGAGCTGATTTGTGATATTCCCTGTGCTGCAATGGAATATGAGCCTAGTGATTCATTTCCTGATGAATTTTTGTTCCTGATCAGCACTACCGATCCATGGTATGGAGATTTGCTTATTTATCTCCAAACACAAAGATTTCAGCCAAATATATCCTGTGACGATCATCGTCGTATCCGTCACCACGTGAAATACTACCTCATCCTGAATGATACCTTGTATAGATGTGGGATTGATTCTATTATCCGGTGATGCCTCACCCATGAGGAGGATGAACATGTGTTGAATGATTTCCACTCTCGAGCATGTGGCGGTCATTTATCTGGGATGGCTACAACCCAGAAAATCCTTCGCGCTGGCTATTTATGGCCTTCAGTCTTCAAAGACTGTCATGAAGCTGTTAAAAAATTCCCACATTGTCTACATTTTTATCCCAAAAAGCGTACCCATCCTGCTCCACTACACCCTGTCATTTCCATTGGCCCATTTTCCAAGTGGGGGATTGACTTTATGCATTGTAAGCCTACCTCAGCTAGGGGGCATGGTTACATCATCGTAGGTGTTGACTATTTTACAAAATGGGCTGATGCCATGCCTACATATGCAGAAGATGGTAAGAATGTCGCTCTCTTCCTGTTTAATCATATCATAGCTATATTTGGAGTCCCGTAGTCCATTGTTACTGATCACAGATCACATTTTTGTAATCAAATGATGGAGGAACTACATGCTAATCTAGGTTTTTTCCATGAAAACTCTATGCCATATTATCCACAAGCTAATGGTCAGGTAGAGGCCATTAACAAAGTTTTGAAAACTATGCTTCATCAGATGGTTGGAGATCATAAATCCAACTGGAACCACATTCGTTTCTCTGCTCTTTGGGCTTATAGGACTTCGGTGAAAACAACTACTAGTTTCATGCCTTTCTAGCTTGTTTATGGACTCGAAGCTGTATTACCGATTCAATGACAGATTCCATCGTTACAACTTGCCATCAAACTTCTCCCAGACACTTCTGCAAAGGAAGAAATATTTTTTTACTTGAATAACCTTGACGAGACTCGAAGAGATGCTACGTTGGCTAATGAGGCACATAAGAAACACGTCAAGGCGTAGTATGATAAATCTGTCCAACATCGTGCCTTTAATGAGGGTGACCTAGTTTTGACTTACGACTAGAGATACAACAAACTAGGGAAAGGAAAGTTCGAGTCCATGTGGTACGGTCCTTTCGTCATTTCTAAAGTTTTAGAGAAAGGATCCTATGAGCTCATTGACTACGATGGAATCCCTTTGGGGCAACCTTGCAATGGGTTGTACCTGAAAAGGTACTATTCCTAGGTCTTTCTTAGATAGTATCTTGTATATATGTATATTGCTTGACTTTCAGTGTGCTTTTAGTATTTTCAATATGGTTTTTAGTTTAGTGTCCGCATCTGTTTATACCATGTTTTGGTCATGCAGAGCAGATGGCTTTCTACAGCTTCGCTGATGGTGCTTGTCGCCACACCTTGAATCTCGCCTTAGCTGCTTGGGTCCTCTATTCCCTGGCTGAAGATTTGGTCAGTTCAGGAGCGGTTTGTATTGGTCCCGCTACCAACAACATCATTGAGTATCAAGCAGTTATAGATCTTTTGACTGAAGCTGCCTCCCAAGATGTTCACAATATGGTAGTCTTGATGGACTCACAACTCATGGTTTGTCATCTAAACCATGTATACACCATTAGAAATCCTATACTTCTCCACCTCTTTCGGAGGGTACGTTTGTTAGAAAGGTCATTTGAAACCATTACTGATAGGCATATCCCTAGGGAACATATTTTAGTTACTGACTCATTAGCTAATTACATGCTAGATTGGCATATCACCCATTCATGATGTTAAAATCAAACATGGTTCATTGTAAATAAACGATTTAAAACACATAAAACTCATGTAAAATACATTTACCATTTGAGACATATAAACAATAGGTAAAAGTCTGTATATATATATATATATATATATGAACATGTTTACAAAAAATAGGTCACGAGACCTCATCTGAAGCACGTAGGATTTCAGGAAAAAATCACCATACAAAATCCTGAAGCTATCAGCTTTCAGTAGATACATCATGCATACAACATCTAGTGATGCTCGTGGTAGCACATTACTGCTCGGGCTACTCTACGTAGCAGCCTACTAAATCGACCCGGTACTCCCACTGTAGGTCTTTGATACCTCAGAGGGAGGTCATCAATGGAAGCGTCAGGGATGTCTAAGGTCAACCTCTCCAGGTTTTCCTCTAACTCCCTGGTAATATCATCACCCTGCGGTACAAAGCGGGCTCCAACGCGTCTATCTAATGGGGAAGCTCCCCCAGGTCGTGCTGTTCCAACATCTGCATGAAAATTTTAAGGTCTCATTTCTTAACATAAAAAATATAAAACATTAAAAAACATTAAAAAAAATTGTCCATTTTAGGGTTTCTTGCTTCTTACCGATGTCACCCCATTGTCTACCAGGTGGGAGCGGTAGGTCAAGGTCTCCGCTGAAGTCCGTACTTACATAAGCATAATCCTCCACCATGAGGATCTGATCTCGGAGCCATCTGAAGAATGGGTCACTGAACTTCACCTCCCCCCTGCCCACTCCAGTACGGGCCATAATACGGACCCGCCTCTTCATATGGGGGTCTCACGCTCTCATCTCTATGAAGACCTCCTGAGGTCTCATCTATGGTACCAGCTCGATGAAGAAGCAGGCTAGAATGGAACCAAAGCCGAACTGCTTCAGTTCCCCCTGCCGACACTTAGTCAACTAATCTTTTTTTAGATCCTAGGTTAGATAGGAACTGTACAAACTAGTTGAGCTAAGACAGTCCAAAAGAGCACAGGGCTTGCAACCCGATTTTATTCCTAGTTTAGGAGAAAATCCAATGGAAGCTATCAACCAAGGAGTTTTTACCACTTCCCAAGTGGGAGATAATGTGATTGCAGAAAGTGGAGGACTGTATCCTTCACACTCACCTCCCTTGGTCCAACAACCTTCTTGGGGTAATAATTTGTTCCATTCTCCCATAGAAGGTCATGTTGATGATACTATCTGTCCGGATTGTGGTCCCAATGCTCCATTTTGGGATACCTCTACAGGACAGGCCATTGCCTCAACTGGCCCGTTTAAACTTTTTTGAAGAAGTTTCTCCAAATGATGAAGAACGTAGACAATACCACACAACCATTCTTCATGCATAGGAGATTGAAAGAAAAATAGATGACATATTGGGCACACCAACATCCCATTCCACAACTGTTCCTATGGGATACTGTTCACTTACCGATTCTATGAGACCTATTGAACCGATTATAGATCACACAGTAACACCACACAACCTAGGTCAAACTACCAACCCCACCACCTCCCATATTATGTATGTTCCCAATCCTCCCAGGTCTTCTGCACTTGGGGGCCAACCTTCGATTCCCATTTCGTCATTACCTTCTAGTGCCATGGGGCAAGCCCCGACATGACCTATGTTTTCTGGTGCCAAAATTGTATCTAGTTAAGGATAGACCTCTGGTATAGAACAATCTATAGTTTATGTCCCTCCCACCCATACTAATGTGGTTACTCCCCCATCTAGTTCAGGTCAGCCCTTAGGGGCACAACCTGTAACCGGTCAAACCTCTTGGGGTTATGGTTATCAAATACCTGTAGGGAACACTAATTATCCACCCAATCCTACAAGAATGCCTTATGCCAGAATTACATACCCTAGTAATACTTTCATGCCATGGGGGCAACCTAACTGGTCCTACATCCCAGCTATGGGGAGGATACCCATACATACTATGGGAGGTGCCGGAGGACTGCCTCGTGGAGGTACTCCCCCTGGGGGGACTAATGGTCCTGGAGGGCCTTATGGCTTTCCTCCTTATGGTCTTGGGGGGCCTGGTGGCTTTCCCTAATGGCCCTGGATGGTCTGGTGGCCCTCCTCCTAGTGGTTCCGGAGGCTCTGGAGGTTTACCTCATGGTGGTTTGCCTCCTGGTGGTCCCGGTGGTCCTGGTGGTCCCAATGGTCCTAGTGGTCCTGAAGGTCCTAGTGGTCCTCCTCCCGAAGACCCTGGTGGTCCTCCTCCCAGAATCCCTGGTGGTCCGAATGGTCCTAATCCCAGAAATCAACCCCTTGTGGGTGGATTTTCCAGTAGTTCTTCATCACAACAACCTGTCTATCAGTCTACTTACGGTCCTACTGGTAATTATATGCCATATCAATATTACCAGTATGTGCAACCTAACCATCAATTACCTTTACTAGCAACTTTGGACTTTCCTGACCTATCCAAGTTGATTAATGACCCCATTTGACACAATCCCTCATGGCCTCCCATTCTGGTAAATTTACCATCAGACATTCCAAAGTTCGATGGGAAGCAGGGAGACGATCTGAAAAACCATGTCATGATATTCCATATGTGGTGTTCTTTAGATTCCCTTATGGATGATTCAGTTCATTTAAGACTCTTTCAACAAACTTTGACTGGTACGGCCGCGAGGTGGTACATTGAATTTCCACAACATTCGTTTGTGGATTTTGGCTCCTTGGCAACCATGTTTCTTACACACTTTTAGCTCCCTATCCATTATGAAATGGGTACTGATCTCTTAATTTCTCTGTGACAGAACACCTCCACCCACATATCCGATCATAACCATGAGTGGAGAAGGTGGAGAAGGCTTATTAAGGCTCCTATTCTGGATCAGTTATTAGCTGATTGGTTTACCAAATCTTTGTTGCCTCCAATTGCCCGAGATGTGGCTATGGGCGGTGACATTACTGAAGAGCAGGCTATTAGTCGAGCCCAATATCTAGACTTGATCTATTCCCAGTCTGGAACTCTTTATGACTTGATTCCTCAAGCTCCTCGCCTAAGCACCGACCCCACAAAGCCACCAGCAGAAGTACCTGTTGATGGGATTGTTGGTTCAATCCAGTCCCCATCAGCAGTGAAACATGCCAAGCAACCCCAGATTACCACCCCTACTCCTTTGAATCCTAAGGTTTCTGCCAAGGTCAATTCTATTCAGAGTACTCAAACCTCAGGCAATAATAAAAAGAAGGGTAAAAATAAGAATAAAAAACCTGGAAACCAACAAGATAATCCAAGACCAACCAACAATGATAACGATAAAGGGAAAAGAAAGGAAAAATATCCATGTCTTCTATGTGGAGGTGACCATTTCACAAAAGAGTGTCCCCGTTGGGATGAAATCTCCCAGTTTTTGAAATCAAATCCCACACCCATAGCTCTCACGGATCCTTTCCCCTCTCAACAACAACTAATAGACCACATGTCTAATCATGGAAATTCTAGTTCATCAGAGGAAATTCGTATGATGTCCTTGGATACCATTAGTCTGCAAACTGAATGTTAGAATTATGACAAACCCACAGACAAGAAAGAAGATCATTCTTCTTCAAGGAAATCTCCCTCTACTGGTTCTCTCGAATCCTTGTCTACTGTCCCCCTAACCATCGAGAAGCCTACTCTCGATATGATTCTACATCCACCCAAGAGTACTCTTAGGAAGGTTGTTTTTAACCCTAATTCCTGAGTTGCTCAATTTTATAATGTAGTTGAAGATCTCACTCATGCACCTTGTGCAATGTCTACCTTAGAAGTACTCCAAAGTTGTCCTATACAACGCAAAAGTTTGTTAATGGCATTAGGAGCTTTAGACCCGGATAACACTAAATTGATTCATTTCAATATTGAGAACTATAAGTCTAGGCTACCTCATAAACTTGCTTTTTAAATCATTACGAAAGTAGTTAGAAATAATGTTTATAGAACGGTACTAGATGACAGAGCTTCGACCTCGGTTTTGTCTCTATCTTGTTGGAAAGCTCTCGGCTCTCCCAAGCTTGTAACATCACCTATGACTCTGAAGGCCTTTGATGGATGAGGTTTCCAAACCCATGGTCTCATATCAGCCCTTGTAGTTGAGCTTGGGGGAAAAACCATTTCTATTCAAGTAGAAGTGGTAGATGCCCCGTTAGATTACAACCTCCTTCTAGGAAGAAATTAGTTTTATGCCATGACTGCTGTCACTTCGATAGTATTTCGAACAGTACAATTTCTACATCTAGGGAGCTTGATTTCTATATGCTGGATGTTACTACCTCTATGGCTAATAACATCCCCATGTTAGGTCAGTTCCCTCCTCCTTACCAGTCGATTGGGGTAGGCATGTTGAAGGACTCATCCCTTATCGGGATTTTTCCATCCACTCCTCCTAACACGGTGTTGCGGCTGCAAATTTTTTCCCAAATTTTTAAAATTTTGGACCCTCCTTTTGATTTGATCTTGTCTAAGATTAGTTGGATTCCTGAACTCTGTTTTTCCCTTGCTACAATTTTGGATCGTTTGAAGTTGAATTGAGGTCAACTATTTTCTTGCTTTTCGGAAAACTGTTTTTTTCTGCAAATGCTTTGACCGTAGAGTTTAAAGTTTTGATTTGAAATGGTTGTCCTTCATCGCTGTCGGAGGTGTTTTGAATAGTGAATTGGGGTTCTAGTCTCAAGCGACGCCGCCGTTATAGGGTCCTTGTTGTTTGTCTCGCCGACGCTGCGGGTGTGCTTAGTTGTAAGTCTGTCGATCCATAGTTTTAGAACCTCTGATCATCGACATTTTTATTGTTGCGGAAGCCCAGTCAACTTTTCTTTTCCACTGTTTGGGAGTTGAATGATCTAATATTATTGTCTTTTTCACCGACACCACGGAAAACATGTAGTCTTTGTTTTATTTGAATGCTTAACTTTTGATTTTACGCTGTCGAAAGTCTGTTAATGTTTGCGTCGGGGCATTAGCTATATATGCCACCAACGTTTCAGAAGGGAAATGAAGAATGACCCGATGGACAGTTTTAATCCTTGCCGATTCCATGGTTATTGTTCAAACCTTTTGATTTTTCGATGACTATGCTTTTTTCGACCTTTAGCACTTAGTCCTTCCGCTCGGCGATGCCGATGTGTTTAGTTGGTAGTGGTTCTGATTTTCGATGCATGATTATGGTAACATTTAGTTCTAAAGCACCAACATGATAGAGATGTTGAGGCATGAGTCGCCATTACTTAGCGTTAAGGTTCTCCGACGCCGATAGACTTAATAGTCTCGTGGAACCCGTAGTCTGTCTGAAGCCCGCCGTTGCGGCTGTGAATAGGACTATCTTGCCAATGTTTTTGTGGTTTGACCACCGATAAGGGTTTTTCCCACCATGTTTGTGTGCTTTTACTCTATTTTATGGGCGACAGAGGTTTCTAATTCTTTTTATCATGATAGTTTTTTCGCGATGAGAACACAGTGCATGGCCTCACATTTAATGATTAGTTTTATTTATAGTGTGGTTTACGTTTTATTGAATGTGGTCCGTATTAATGTTGAGTTTTTCATTTTAACTGCAGACGTACTTAGAGGATTTTTTCAGATCCAGTTTGATGATTGCTGCTGCGAAGAAGGCATATCTAAAGGACAAAGCAGAAGGGAGTTGGTTGAAGAAAAGAAAGCAAGAAGCAGATATGTTGCTGAAATAAGAAGAAAATCAGGTCTAAGTTCAATAGGATCTCGCAAGGGACCAACGGATTACTAAACGTAATCAATAAGAGCAGAGGCCCAGGCTTGGAAAAGTTAGTCAGTTACCAACCTGGTCCCTTTTCATAAAAGTGCTTTTAAATATTAAATCTGAAATGTAACGTTTGTATGAATCATGAGCACTCACAAAAGGACAAAATTGTGAGATTAAACTGTTGGGGGAGCCCAAAGGTCACCGAGGGGTAGCCCAAGAGTTTTTCTTGTAGTATAAGTATAGGAGAGTTAGATAGATATGGGAACTTTTTCCCAGTTAGATTTGTGAGAACATTTTGTAAGAAGAACTATTTCCTTTTGCAATAAGAATTACAAGTTTCATGTTGGAGAAAGCTGGGTGGAACTTTTCAAGTGTTGTGCCATGGATGTGTTGAATGTGAACTATTTGGTTTTCATCTTTGTGTCCATGAACTGTGAGATCGTTCTAACGTTTTGAACCTATGTTCTTGTATGAATGCTCTTTAGTTTATTTTATGAATTTCCACTATGAGTAATGAATGTTATTCATAAACAATTAGCTATTTGGTTGTTCATCTATCTATTACTGTTCATGTATTTTGAAATAAGTAACAGCTATCTATGATTTTTCTTAATGCATGCGCATAAATACATTACTCATTTATAAATGACAATATTTGTCCCTAGGGATAGGTTAAATAGTTAGTTTTAGTTTTTCTTGTTGTGTGTGATTTAGATGCGAGAACATTAAGACGAGAGGTAAGAACCTGCGCATCACATTGTGACCACTCCTCGTATTCTCGATCAATCTGCATTCTTAGATAGGCACCTACATCTCATACTTAAATATAAAAAACTAAAACATACACGGTGGACCGGGCCGTAACCGGTAAAACCCTTTATTTTTATTATTGACCTACGGTATCCGGACCGTAAACCGGACGGATTCCCCATACCAAACACTAACGGGATAGTTGGGAACGTTTACTAGGGAGAATCCCTAGCTGTTGTCACCTATGATTTTCTAGGCCTCAACATTTTTTGGCGCTAGAAGGAGGGCCTCCAGTGCATGGATGGCCGAGGAAACTTATTTCCTTGAAATTATTCCACCGGTAATAGTTCTGAGAGCAGTTTGTTTCCCAATCTAATTCCTGAAGAGAAGGGTAAAGAGTTTTTGTATCCTGTCGATAACAAAGTAGTTGATTATTTGAGAAGGATTACTAGAGCTTATGCAAATAATATTGGAGGATTACCAATTGTCCCTGCCTTAGCCAGAAGGAAATATCAGAAGAAATACCGTCCTATATTGGAAGACGCAGTGTTGGTTGGAGACTTTGAAGAACTTGTAGAAACAACCTTACAAGAATTTCTTCAACCTCTGAATCAGTTGGGCCCAGATACACCTTAATGTTCACCTATTCAAACCCCTGTTCATTCACCGCCTCACTCTCCACCCAGAGTCATGGAAAATGTAAACGCAAATCAGCCACCCAACCCACCAAATCCACCACCTGCTTGGAAGGCTAGGTCACCTCTAAACCTAGCACCTCCTTTGCATGACTTACCTCAGGCTTTTGAGAAAATGTTTCCCAAGTTTGACCCAAGTGAAAATATTTTGGTAGATGATCATTTGAAAATATTTTACTTGGCTATAGAAGGACTAAGGGCAGGAGAACATGAAGATGAAGTCTGTAGATTATTTCCACATACCCTGAAAGGAGCAGCAGCTTCATGGTATTTTGCTCTGCTTGTAAACTCAATCACAGACTGGGACACATTTAAAAGAATATTTAGAAGTAAATATGCAGCCCAGAAAACTCATGCAGCTCTAATGAAAGGGTTGTGCACTTTAAAGAAAGAAAGAAAAGAAAAAGTGCATAGTTTCATGCAAAGGTTTGCTGCTTATCTTAAAAAAAATTCTGCAGCTGATAAGCCCTCTGATAAAGTTCTGATTGAATACTATACTTCAGCTCTAGGGCCTTACTTGGCCATGTTTTCCAAGATGACAGTCAAACCTATGTTATCAGAGACTTATGAAGAAGCTGAGAGAGCAGAAGCTGAAAAAGAGAGCATAGAAGATTATCCTGAATAGTCGGGAGAAAAAACTTTTGGTAATGAGCAATCACATGACTTTGAAGGGCTCGTGAAAATGATGCAGAAGTTATCCAACAGAATAATAGATTTGGAAAAGGAAAAGGAAGCGCATAAATCTTATAATCCTTACTATGAAAGGAGAGGAGACAACAATCAATCTAAACCTTCTCCACACAGTCCTGCATCAATGAACTTAACTAAGGTGGGTATGGACAATTTTTGCACCTTTCATCAGCAGCCTCATTCCAAAAAAAATTTCCCTCAGTGGATCAATTCGATGACATTAGTAATGAATCAGCTATTGGACTCTAAACTAACAAAAGCTAATAATGAGGAAGAAAAGGGTAGTAAATCCACGAAAAAACAAGAGGATGATGCTATGGTTTTATGGGATTGTGTCTCACTTTTGGATATAGAAGACGAAAGTAATCTAAAACATGGGAATATATTAGAAACAAATGTGACAACGAGAAGTCAAGGTTTGATAAAAGAAGACAGTTCAATACTCCCGAAAAATTAAGAGACTTCAAGAGAACATGAAGAAAACTCAGAAAAGCAGCACAGCTGACAAAATACCTGAATCCACCATTACGAGTCAAAATCTGTTAAACCCATTGAGGAGAAGACTGATGATGTAAAGAAGAATCTCAAAGAACATAAGATGGAGTATGATATTGTGGAGGATATTAAGACGGCTAAGGAAAATATTTCATTGTTTGAAATGTGTAATGTGCCTCAGCAATAAGAAAAGTTGTTAAAAGCACTTGAAATACCCGAAGAAAAGCTTCCCATTAATAATCAACCTGAATAAGAAGAAATTGGTGAAGCAAGTGTGGGAGGTAAGTCTAGGTACAAAACTCCACCATTTATCTTAACCTTTGAGATTTTCAACCACAACATGCACAACTGTTTCATAGACTCAGGGGCATCAGTAAATGTTCTGCTTTTTTCAATCTATAAAAAGATCAATGGACAACCTAAACCATCTACCTGGCAGGTTATTCAGTTAGACATGACAAATGTGAAGGTAATTAGGGGAATGGAGGACATTCTCATTCGCCTATCTTCAAATTAAAAGGTATGTCAGTTTATTGATATTGTGGTAGAAGACATACTTGAGGCTTATGGACTTGTTTTGAGTCGGGATTGGTCAGCAAAGCTAAATGGATATTTTGCATCAAATTGGTCGCATCTATGGTTGCCTTATAAAGGAAGTCCCAAACAAATAAAGGTATTAAGAGAGCCCCAAATGAAGCATAATGTTACTCAGTTGGAGGGTAAGAATGAACCAATGAATTCTGTATTGGGGAATTACTTTATTAAACTTAAGCCAGAAAATTACAAAGCAGAAGAAGCCAGTGGTACACCAGACACATAGCCCGATCTCCTTCGATTTTCACGGGCTAATGAATTTCACTGTAAAATAGTAGACTTAGTTTAAGATATAGTTTTTTCAAGACCAGTAGATGTAGTTTTTGATAATGGGTAGGCCTTTTATAGTCAAGCCTAGCCCCTTAACTTACAAATTGCCAGATTTACAAGGGGGTCAGAGAACTGACTAGTGAGTGGTTTAGTTCTCAGACTTTATTTTTCTTGATTTGTATTTCTTGATTATCTTGTACATAAATGATTGCTTGGTTGTTTATTTTTTATTTATTTTATTTCTGTTTGTTTTTAGTTTAGATTTTGATTGATTTCAATAAAAGAAGCAAGCTTTTGGTGGCATGGAGAGCATCAAAAATCTAAATTAACCTAAGCCTTGATTATAATATTGTGTACTATTGATTTATCTGAAATAATTTCTTCTAGTTTAGCAGTTTTCCTAAATGGCTATGAACACATTGAAGTCCTACTTAATCCTTGTAAATTAACTCAAGATCAAAAATGTCTGGAATACTATTTCGAGGCTCTATCCATCTCACATTTAAAGATGTCCTAGGGGGTGACAACGAAAGACCCATGGTGTAGAAATTCTGACTAGCAATAGATTAATTTCACTCACAACAAATTACAATTGATCATGCAAAATTGTCAACAATGGAGACTGAAAATGGAGCTGTAACACAAAATTATATTAACTCAGTGTACAATAGCCAACCCTGTAATAACATAGGCTACTGTATATATAGAATACATGAAGAAATCGAATGCATGAGGAAGCATCCAAAACTAGCATAAAGCAGGCTTACCCAAAATAGGCAAATCCCCCATAGGTGTAAAAAGCTAATCCCAAATCTGTCATGAGGCTCACGAATTGGCAAGGGTGCATGGGCAAGCTAATGAGTGGTGAAATGGCAGCTCATACATGCTTTTGCATGGAGGAAAGAGTGGAGGATGAAAGGGGAATAAAACAGGTTCACCTCACCTGGTCTTGCTTTCCTTATGTGCTTTAAAAACTGAAAAAGCAGTCAACAAAGCAGAAAAAGCAGAAGGGCACCTAGGAGGCCAGGAATAAAGCAGATTTCATTCCTAAGGCTTTCCCAAGCGCTACATGAGTCAAATATGGCAAGTTTGACCTCTATGGATAGGCAATTAGCAACTTGAACATGGTGGGACTCATGAACTAGGCAAATAAGACAAAAATAAATGAAATAATGTCTAAGTGGGTAATACTATGGGTTTGATTATTCTAACACCCCCCCTTAAGCCTGACTTTATGAGTAATAAATTAAAAATGTAGGGCCTAGCAACAAGGCTTAGTCACCCTTTTACATACTGCAAGTCCATATAACCAAGGAAAGAGGCAAAACCAACTTGGGAAAATTATCCCTTAAACATGGACTGTAAAACAAAATTGTAGAATCTTATCTCCACTCATGCCTTTACAGCATGATCAGCAATCCCCAGCAGTGATTTGAGATTGCTGAAGGTCTTCTCACAAAATGCTTTGGTGAAGATATCAGCTACTTGTTCTGAAGATGAACAAAAGAGTAGGTGAATGGTGCCATCATGCACAAGCTCTCTGATGTAGTGCATGTGAATCTCAAGGTGTCTGGTTCTCTGCTTCTGAACTGGATCTTTGCAGATTCGAATGGTACTATGGTTATCATAGTAGATGGTAGTTGAGTACTCAGGTTCGAAACCACACTCTCCAAGTAAACCCTGCAACCATAAACACTGATTTGCTGCATTAACAACTCCTCTGTACTCAGCTTCTGTAGATGAGAGTGCAATGGCACTCTGTTTCTTGCTTGACCAGCTGATTGGCCCTTCTGCAAGCATGAACACATAACCTGAAGTGGACTTCCTATCTGTGCTATCACCTGCCCAATCACTGTCAGTAAAACCAATTAACTCAAGGTCAGAATTGGCTTTATAGAAAATCACATGTGTCCTTGTTCCATGAA
>LPNX010315163.1:361333-395101 GCA_001517045.1 Pseudotsuga menziesii | reverse complement strand
AATACCACACTGTTTCAGCTGCAAAACTAGTGCTTTGAACTTGGAGAAATATAGCTGCAGGGATTCAAAATTACTGGGACTCAGGGAAATCAACTCATTTTTTATCTAGTGTCCCCTCATCTCATCTGTCTTTCCGAAGAGTTCAGAAAGTTTCTCCCATACTTGATCCGGTGAAGTTAATCCATCGAGATGGAAAAGGAGGTCTCGGGAAATATTGAGACATAGGAGGCCATAGGCCTCATCTCTCCGATTGTGCCATTTGATCTTCTCTGCAGCAGCATTGGGCTCTGCTTCTATAGCCATAGTCACCCTGTAGAGGCCTTTCGCTCTCAACAAGATCTCCATCTCTGCTTTCCATTCAAAATAGTTGAAGGGAGTGAGGATAGTTTTATGTGAATCCATAGCTTTAGAAAATATTTCCCGGCTGTTAGTAGAAGGCTCCCAGTCTTGATGCCGAACCTGCAAAACAATTTTTTGAAGGAGAGTAACAACCTACAATGGATCTGATACCATGTAGAAATTCTGACCAGCAATAGATTAATTTCACTCACAACAAATTACAATTGATCATGCAAAATTGTCAACAATGGAGACTGAAAATGGAGTTGTAACACAAAATTATATTAACTCAGTGTACAATAGCCAACCTTGTAATAACATAGGCTGATGTATATATAGAATACATGAAGAAATCGAATGCATGAGGAAGCATCCAAAACTAGCATAAAGTAGGCTTACCCAAAATAGGCAAATCCCCCATAGGTGTAAAAAGCTGATCCCAAATCTGTCATGAGGCTCACGAATTGGCAAGGGCACATGGGCAAGCTAATGAGTGGTGAAATGGCAGCTCATACATGCTTTTGCATGGAGGAAAGAGTGGAGGATGAAAGGGGAATAAAACAGGTTCACCTCACCTAGTCTTGCTTTCCTTATGTGCTTTAAAAACAGAAAAAGCAGAAGGGCGCCTAGGAGGCTAGGAATAAAGCAGATTTGATTCCTAAGGCTTTCCCAAGCGCTACATGAGTCAAAGATGGCAATTTTGACCTCTATGGATAGGAAATTAGCAACTTGAACATGGTGGAACTCATGAACTAGGCAAATAAGACAAAAATAAATGAATTAATGTCTAAGTGGGTAATACTATGGGTTTGATTATTCTAACACACGGAAAGGAAGCAGAGTAAACAGTACATTATATATAAATGATCCCATGCCAAGAATTGAGAGCCAAAAGGAAAATAAGAGTCAAAAATCTCCTAAGAAAGCAATATGGATCAGAACAAAGTATTGAACCATATGAGTACAAAAAATTGCCAAAGTTCTTCTCCATCCGTGAGCTGAAATTTAAATACATCTCTCACACAAAAGGACACTACGGATAGAGGAGCCTGAATAAAAAATTCAGAAATAAAGGCATGTAGGAGGAATCAGAAAGGACAAAAGTCCAAAAGCACAAAAAAAGTGCAAAATGGCATGGTAATGAGGAATAAATGAATATTTCTGTTTACCATATGTTACAATCCTGTGGTGTCCAAGTTGGAAGCTACCCGAAGACAGAGGTAAAAAAATGAAACTCATATTCCTAGCCCCGAAAGAGTTATCTTGACTTTGAAATCTTGGTTTCCATTCTCCTAACTTTGGACTATCATCAATCATTAAAAGTACATACATTTTCCATTTGTGAAATCCAGACATCTAGAAGAATTCAACATGTTGGTTCTAGTGTCAAACAATCTATTACTTAAGGAAGAAATTGTCCAGAGATCTGGATTCACCAAGTAGTCGCCAATTGTTGCGGCTGCAACTTTTTTCCCAAATTTTTAAAATTTTGGACGCTCCTTTTGATTTTATCTTGTCTAATATTAGTTGGATTCCTGAACTCTATTTTTCCCTTGCTACAATTTTGGATCGTTTGAAGTTGAATTGAGGTCAACTGTTTTCTTGCTTTTCGGAAAACTGTTTTTGTATGCAAATGCTTTGACTGTGGAGTTTAAAGTTTTGATTTGAAATGATGTCCTTTTTTATTTGAAATGATTGTCCTTCATCACTGTTGGAGGTGTTTTGAACAGTGAATTGGGGTTCTAGTCTCAAGCGACATCACCGTTACAGAGGCCTTGTTGTTTGTCTCACCAACGTTGCGGGTGTGCTTAGTTGTAAGTCCATCGATCCGTAGTTTTAGAACCTTAATCGCCGACGTTTTTATTGTTCCAGAAGCCCAGTCCACTTTTTCACCAACACCATGGAAAACGTGTAGTCTTTGTTTTATTTGAATTCTTAACTTTTGATTTTTCGTTGTCGGAAGTCTATTAATGTTTGCATTGGGGCATTAGTTATCTATGCTGCCGAGGTTTAGGAAGGGAAACGAAGAATGACCCGATAGACAATTTTAATCCTCATTGATTCTGTGGTTTTTATTGTTCAAACCTTTTGATTTTTCGATGACTATGTTTTTTCCAACCATTAGCACTTAGTCCTTCCGCTCGTCGATGCCGATGTGTTTAGTTGGTAGTGGTTCTGATTTTTTATGCATGTTTACGGTAACGTTTAGTTCTGAAACACCGACATGGCAGATATGTTGAGGCATGAGTTGCTGTTACTTAGTGTTAAGTTTCTGCGATGCCGATAGACTTAATAGTCTTGCGGGACCCGTAGTATGTCTGAAGCCCGTCATTGCGGCTGTGAATAGGACTATCCTACCAATTCTTTTGTGGTTCTGACCGCCGATAGGGGTTTTTCCCGCCATGTTTGTGTGCTTTTACTCTATTTTATGGGCGGCAGAGGTTTCTGATTCTTTTTATCATGATAGATTTTTTGCGATGAGAACATAGTGGATGGCCTCACATTTAATGATTAGTTTTATTTATAGTGTGGTTTACGTTTTCTTGAATGCGGTCCGTATTAATGTTCAGTTTTTTGTTTTAACTATAGACGTACTTAGAGGATTTTTTCAGATCTAATTTGATGATTGCTGCTGCGAAGAAGGCGTATCTAAAGGACAAAGCAAAAGGGAGTTGGCTGAAGAAAAGAAAGAAAGAAGCAGAGATGTTGCTCAAAGAAGAAGAAAATCAAGTCTAAGCTCAACAGGATTTGGCAAGGGACCAACAGATTACTAAGCATAATCAATAAGAGCAGAGGCCCATGTTTAGAAAAGTTTGTCAATTACCAAGCTGGTCCCTTTTCATAAAAGTGCATTTAAATCTTAAATCTGAAATGTAACGTTTGTATGAATCATGAGCACTCACAAAAGGACAAAACTGTGAGATTAAACGATTGGGGGAGCCCAAAGGTCACCGGCGGGCAACCCAAGAGTTTTGCTTGTAGTATAAGTATAGGAGAGTTAGATAGATACGGGGACTTTTTCCGAGTTAGATTTGTGACAACATGTTGTAAGAAGAACTATTTCCTTTTGCAATAAGAATTACAAGTTTCCTGTTGGAGAAAGCTGGGTGGAACTTTTCAAATGTTGTGTCATGGATGTGTTGAATGTGAACTATTTCGTTTTCAGCTTTATGTCCATGAACTGTGAGATCGTTCCAACTTTTTGAACCTATGTTCTTGTATGAATGCTCTCTAGTTTATTTTTTGAAATTTCCTCTATGAGTAATGAATGTTGTTCATAAACAATTAGCTATCTGGTTGTTCATCTATCTATTACTATTCATGTATTTTGAAATAAGTAATAGCTATCTGTGATTTTTCTTAATGCATGTGCATAAATACATTACTCATTGATAAATGATAATCTTGCTCCCTAGGGATAGGTTAGATAGTTAGTTTTAGTTTTCCTTGTTGTGTGTGATTTAGATGCTAGAGAGTTAAGACGAGAGGTAAGAACCTACGCATCACATTGTGACCGCTCCTCGTATTCTCTATCAATCTGCATTCTTAGATAAGCACCTGCATCTCATACTTAAATATAAAAGACTAAAACATACATGGTGGACCGGGCCATAACCGATAAAACCCTTTATTTTTCTTAATGGACCTACAGTAGCCGGACCGTAAATCAGACGGATTCCCCATACCAAATAATAACGGGCTAGTTGGGAACGTTTACTGGGGAGAATCCCTAGATGTTTCCACCTAATATTTTCTAGACCTCAACAGTTTTTGGCGATAGAAGGAGGGCCACCAGTGCATGGACGGCCGAGGAAACCTATTTCCTCGAAATTATTCCACCGGCAACAGTTCTGAGAGCAGTTTGTCTCCCAATCCAATTCCTAAAGAGAAGGGTAAAGAGTTTTTGTATCCTGTTGATAACGAAGTAGTTGACGATTTGAGAATGATTGGTAGGTATTATGCAAAGAAGATTGGAGGATTACCAATTGTCCCTTCCTTACCCAGAAGGAAATATCAGAAGAAAGACCGTCCTATATTGGAAGACGCAGTGTTGGTTGGAGATTTTGAAGAACTTGTAGAAACAGCCTTACAGGAAGTTGTTAAACCTCTGAATCAGTTGGGCACAGATACACCTTACTGTTCACCTATTCAAACCCTTGTTCATTCACCACCTCACTCTCCACCCAGAATCATGGCAAATGTAAAATCAAATCAGCCACCCAACCCACCAAATCCACCACTTGCTTGGAAGGCTAGGTCACCTCTAAACCTAGCACCTCCTTTGCATGACTTACCTCAGGCTTTTGAGAAAATGTTGCCCAAGTTTGACCCAAGTGAAAATATTTTGGTAGATGATCATTTGCAAAGCTTTTACTTAGCTATAGAAGGACTGAGGGTGAGAGAACATGAAGATGTAGTCTACAGATTATTTCTGCATACCTTGAAAGGAGCAGCAGCTTCATGGTATTTTTCTCTTCCTGCAAACTCAATCACAGACTGGGACACATTTAAAAGAATATTTAGAAGTGAATATGTAGCCCAGAAAACTCATGCAGCTCTAATGAAAGGGTTGTGCGCTTTAAAGAAAGAAAGAAAAGAAAAAGTTCATAGTTTCACCCAAAGGTTTGATGCTTATCTTAAATAAATTTATGCAGCTAATAAGCCCTCTGATAAAATTCTGATTGAATACTATACTTCAGCTCTAGGACCTGACTTGGCCATGTTTTCCTAGATGATAGTCAAACCTACATTATCAGAGACTTATGAAGAATCTGAGAGAGTAGAAGCTAAAAAAGAGAGCATAGAAGATTATCCTGAATAGTCGGGAGAAAAAAATTTTGGTAATGAGCAATCACATGACTTTGAAGGGATGGTAAAAATGATGCAGAAGCTATCCAACAGAATAATAGATTTGGAAAAGAAAAAGGAAGCGCAGAAATATTATAAGCTTTACTATGAAAGGAGAGGAGACAACAATCAATCTAAATCTTCTCCACACAGTCCTGCATCAATGAATTTAACTGAGGTGGGTATGGACAATTTTTGCACCTTTCATCAATAGCCTCATTCCAAAAAAGATTTCCCTCAATGGATCAATTCGATGACATTAGTAATGAATCAGCTATTGGACTCTAAACTAACATAAGCTGATAATGAGGAAGAAAAGGGTAGTAAATCCACGGAAAAACAAGAGGATGATGCTATGGTTTTATGGGTGTTGGGGCGCATACTCCATGTTGGGTAACTCCGCGGTTAATTAGAAAATTTGTAAGCAGAGCTATGGACCAAAACAGTCTTAGGGGTGTCAGGGTAAGTCAAAACCCTCTTTTTGTAATAAACCCGTGGTTTAAATCCAGGGTTTAGGGTTTTTGGGTGCCCATGGTTTAAGACCATGGTTTTGTAAAACTGCGCAGTATAAATAAGCGCTTGTGTAAAAAGGATAGGTTAGGCTTTTTGATGTAAAGAAAGATAAGGCGAAGTAAGGTTGGTTTTTGTAAGGAAAGGATAAGTCCCAGCTGTGTGCGTGGATGACCTCTGCAGCTGTGTGCGCAGAGGGTTTTTGTAAGAAAGGAAAGAAAGACCTACAGCTGTGTGCGCAGGAGCCTGCTGCTGTGTGCGCGGCTGATGAAGGACTGAAGGGATCTGCAGCTGAGTGCGCAGATCAACTGTGGTTTTGAGGAAAGAGGAATAAAACGCAGTTTGTGGACGTAGCCCCTACACTGGGGGTGAACCACGTTATATTTGGTGTCGTGGTTTTATTGTGTTGATTCTGTTTCTGTTATTTTCATGCATTAAACTGAATACATCTGATAACATAAGATCACTGCTAGTAATAAGCTTCGCTGTGAATTCCCCGTAGTGGGTTATGCAAGTTTAGTTTTTTTATTGTGCTGCGAGGTTATATGTGAATGAATGATAAATTTACAAGTGTTAATTAATAATTGTGTTTAAAGGCTAAGGTACAGTAATACCCTTCTCTGCATGCAGAAACCTGATTCTGCGGCACCCCATTGCTGTTTCGGGTGAGACTGCAACCTGCGTGCAGGTTGTTGCCGAAAGGGCCAACACGGTGGGTCTTTTGTTGGTGTGACGCATAAGGATTAACTCGGGTCTGCCCTATTGCCCAACAAATTGGTTTCGTTGCCGGTTGAACTCAGTACCTGCTCAAGAGGGGTTTACCTTGTACCACAAGGGCTATGTTCTGGAGGCCCTCTGTGAAGGACATCAGTGATTGGTTTGCTGAGATCTGTTTGCAATTCGCGCAGCAAGAGAATACGAATCCGTGTCGAAGCGCAAGTGACTTTTTACAACGGTATGTTTTTTGTGATACTTATGAAATTTTCTTTGGTCGTTTCCATATAGAGTTGCACCAGTGGTTGTCTAGGTTAACAGAGAGGAGGACGAACTTTCAAGCTCGATGGATTCCTGTGTGGACCCCCGTAAGGGTCAACCTTGTGCAACACGTGAACAATGAGGTATCTCGCGCTGTCGATTTCTGGACAACGCGCACATTGGAGGCCTTTGTGATAGAGTTTGCCATTGATACAAGCACTTCTTTCAGCAAAGCTGAACGACAGTTTTTCAAAGGTCCCCGTGGTAAGTTTTTGAATTTATTAAGCTTAAGGATTAAAATACTATTGGCCGAAAAGGGTATATTGCTGTTTGAATCCGACTATTAGTTTAGTAGTACTAACATATGTTTGCAGGTGACACTCTCTTTGACGAGCAAAGCGGGTTGCTGCGAAACGGAAAAAGGTATAAGCGGAATTTTAACCCCTCTTCCTTAAGCCAGGTTACCACGTCCACCCCTGTAAACCCTGAAGAGTCAGATTCCGAAGACAACCCTTCGGTGGGAAACCCTCCAGTCACCCCGCAACGCCGCTCCGCTACCCCTGACATTCCATCGCAGTCTGAGAGTCAACCCGGCTCGAGTATTCCGGCCACAGGCCAGGCTACCCCCACAAATCCCCCCCCCTCCACCACCTGTCCCCCTCCCAAACCCTCCCGAAACTCCATGGCCCACCTCGTTGATGACATTAAACTCCCCATCTTTAAAGGCACGGGATCCGACGACCCAGAACAATTCTGGTTTCTCTGCGAAGCGGTATGGACCGCGAAAAAAATTACAGATCCGGATGTGCGAGCTGCGCAGCTCATTACATCTTTTCGGGACCGGGCTCTGACATGGTTCATGAAATTCTCCAGCACTCAGAGCCCTACTTTAGGCGAGATCAAGGCGGCCATAATCAAAGAATTTAAGAAGCCTAAATCGGAGTCGCAGAGCATCACTGAACTCAAGGAGATTCAACAGCGGCGCGGCGAATCAGTCTGGGATTTTGATCAGAGATTCAAAGTTCTACTAGACCAAGTCAGCTTTACCATTAGTCCTGTGCAGCACAAGGAATGGTTTATTGCAGCATTGTTACCACATATCCGAACTCCACTCATGCAACAGAAAGTTGCTGACCAGCAAGAGGCTCTGGAAATCACAATGAAACTAGAAACTGCCCCTGTCAGAGATGACTCTGGGATTGCTCAAATCCAAGCGCAGTTAGCTGTGATGGCCTTGGAGCTCCACGAGATGAAAAAGGGAAAATCTAATCGCGAAGCGGTTTGGTGTACGCAATGTCGGACCGAAGGACATGATAAGGAACGGTGCCCTCTGATAGACAAGTACCTGCAGACCGGTGCGCCGAACCCCTTTCCACCACAGGTTCTCTATTGTGAGCTTTGCAGAATGACAGGTCAACACCGACCTGAGAACTGTTATCTGCTGCAAAGGTATGGGCAGCGACCTAAGAACTCCTACTGTAAATTTTGCAAATCTGTAGGTCATGATGAAGAGGAGTGCCGCACCTATGATGCCTACCGGGTGCACACTGAAGGCCCACATAACGATAGTTATGGCTACCAGGGGGGTGTCTCTGGACAAGGTACCTCTGGAGGCCGTGGAGGCATGGCCGGGAGAGGCCGAAACCAAATTGTGTGTTACAATTGTAACCAAACCGGGCATTTGGCTCGTGACTGTCGGAACCCCACTACGACGTGTCGGTATTGCCGCGCCGTAGATCATGTGATTGAGCAGTGCCCCCAGTTGATCGCTAAGATTCAGGCACGGCAGACTACCCCTACTCAGAGCCTACAGATGATTTCTTTGGAACCCCGCCCTGTGGCAGCCATTAATGTTGTTACAAGAAGTGGACTCACGACACATATCCAAGAAACGCCAAACCGCCCTGTCGAAGCTCTAGTTCGTAAGGCTCCTGAAAAAATTCCTGCATTTGATATCCTCAGAGAGAAAGAGACATTCATGGCAGCCAAGAAATATTTTGCTGGCCCTAGCCCACCCAGCGCGCTTGTGCAGCCCCCGTCGCCGCCCTGCGACGCATCGGTGGATAAAGCAAGTATACTATCTACCTTTTTGCACAGTTGCCTCAAACTTTTAAGAAATCAAGCTGCTCTGAATGAGCTGCAGAACATCATCACTTCCTGCGAATCTTTGCAAAGTTGTGGTCAGGATAAAACTGTTCATCGAGTCAGCAGGACCGGCAGGGAAATGTGATTGAATGCTCAGATCGGGGCATATGATATGACTGATGTTATTCTGGACTTGGGGTCCGATGTCAATGTTTTAACCAAATAAACCTGGGAAAAAATGGGGAAACCTACCCTTGCCTGGTCTCCTATACAGTTGAGGCTGGCCAACCAGCAAAAGATTGTACCCTTAGGAAGATTCCTGGATCTCCAAATAGATATTGATGGAGTCAGTACCTTCGCGGACTTCGAAGTAATTGAGATCATTGATGAAAGCAACCCTTACCCGGCCCTGTTAAGAATTGAATGGGCAATGGCAAATGCCGTAGTAATCAACCTAAAAAAGAGACAGATGGTCTTCGAGGGGAAAGACTTCAGGGTCATCCTGCCCCTGGATCCTTCACAAGGGGAATGGTATACTGAGCCACTCCACCATAACGATCAGGCTGATGTGGAACCTATATCTACTATCACGGCGCAGGACGAAGGTTACGCGGATCCCCCGGCTGCAGGATGGGAGTCTGGTAGCTCCTGTCTGACAGACTCTGAAGAGGAACTAGAAAATTGGCAACACCGATTGTCTGAACACCATCAGGGCAGCAATACCTGCCTTACCAAGTCTCTCAGATGGGTCGACTCACAAACCCGACATATACCTATGTATGATGGTTCGATAGATCCTGAATCTTTTATCGCACAATTCTCGGCTCAGATACCTGGCCTACAAATAATGGCAGCCCTAGAGTCAGCATTCAGAGCCACCGCAGTGAGATGGTGGACGAGCCATAAGAAGTAGATCCCTACCTGGGAAGTATGTCAGAAGCTCCTTCGCCTACGGTTCTCGAACCAGTCGGCCACGGTGCGAAGTAAGTTTGATGGAAAAACTTGCCCCCAGGACCACCTAAGAAAATGCTACGAGGCATGGAAGTATGTCCCTCAGGATGAGTGGGTACATAGATTTGTGCACACGCTGGGACCATTGGCGAAGAACTGGTACGCGGAGGCTGAACTTCGCCAAGATACTGTAAGTTGGGATTGTCTTGTTCATAGCTTTGTCAATACTTTTTCTACTAATGATGTCTGTCCATCCCTAGACGTAGCTATCAGGGTCATCAATACTAAGGTATTTAACAATCAAGAAGTGACTGAAAATCATCCTGATTGGGCCACGCAAGAAGCCTTCGCAGTAGAATGTTATAATTTCACAGTCGACGAAGAAGGGGACCCGCGTCGTCTTAATATTCCAGATTCAGAAGGATATTCTGACGTGCATGGACCGGCAGTCGAAGTTCCCAAAGTGACACAGCCCTTGAAGACGCGTACAGTTAACATTGGATCCGAGGCACAGCCTAAGCTTGCTACCATTGGCGACTATTGGGACGACGAGATGGTAAGCAAGGTAACTCAACTGCTCCATGAATACCAAGACCTGTTTCCGACAAAGTTCTCTGAAATGAAAGGTATCTTGGGAGATATCGGAGTAATGAAGATCCCCCTGAAGCCTGATGCCAAGCCGGTGAAGCAGCGCCCCTATAGATTAAATCCAAAATACAAGGAAAAGGTTAAGCTAGAGTTGGAAAAGATGCTTGCCGCAGGAATAATTGAACCTGTTGAAGAATCTGAGTGGGTCAGCCCTATGGTCGTCCAGGAGAAGAAGACTAAGGGTGAAATCCGAATCTGCGTCGATCTAAGGAAACTCAATGATGCCTATCTGCACGACCCTTTCCCCACTCCCTTTACAGATGAAGTGCTTGACAATGTCGGAGGCCAAGAAATATACTCTTTTACCGATGGTTTTTCGGGCTACCATCAGATCCGAATTGCTCCAGAGGACCGACACAAGACAACCTTTGCTACCGAAATGGGTTCCTTCCAGTATACCGTCATGCCCTTCGGGTTGAAGAATGCACCTGCCATATTTTCCCGAGTAGTCATCTCCGCCTTTAAGGAATACATACATAAATTTTTAGAAGTTTATTTTGATGACTGGACTATTTTTGGGCTAGTAAAAGACCATATAACTAGTTTGAGACTTATGTTGGATAAATGCAGGCAGCACCAAATCTCCTTGAATTTAAAAAAGTGCATTTTCTGTGCGCCTTTTGGCATTCTACTTGGTCATGTGGTATGCAAGCAGGGATTGATGATGGACCCTGCGAAGATCGCTATTATTGTAAACCTGCCACCTCCAAAATCCATCAAACAACTTCGAACAACGCTTGGTCACACCGGCTACTATAGGAAATTTATCCAAGGATATGCCAAGATTACCGCCCCAATGGAAAGGCAACTAAAGAAAGATATCAAATTCGAATGGACTCCAGAATGCCAAGCAAGCCTCGACATTCTGAAAGAAAAAATGGTCACCGCCCCTATCCTTGTATTCCCTGACTGGAACAAGGAATTTCATGTGCATGTGGATGCATCCTCTATTGCTTTAGGTACTGTGCTCGCCCAGCCAGGCGTAGGTAATATCGATCACCCTATCTCTTTTTCCAGCAGGAAGCTGTCTACAGCGGAGAAAAATTATACTACGACAGAACGAGAAGGTCTTTCTATGGTATATGCCTTACAAAAATTTCGGCATTATCTTCTAGGCTCTCATTTTAAGATGTTTACTGACCATTCTGCTCTGAAGTACTTAGTCAACAAACCTGTTCTAGGAGGAAGAATATGCAGATGGTTAATTCTATTTCAAGAATATGATTTTGAGATCATTGTTAAGCCTGGGCAACTTAACCTCGGACCTGACCACTTGTCGAGGCTCGAGTCAGGCGAGGAACCTACCAATATGGACGAATGCCTCCCCGATGCACAATTATTTGCTATACAGATAGTTGATGACTATTTCCAGGATATTGCTCAGTATTTGTCTACAGGTATTCCCCCCACAGAGATGACCACACAACAGAAGAAGCAACTGGTGGCTCGAACCGCGGACTTCACTTTAATAGCAGGCCATCTGTATAAGATGGGACCAGATGAGATATTACGCAAATGTGTCTTGGAACACGAAAAACCTCTAATATTGGCAGAAGCACACTCTGGCGCAGCAGGCGGTCACTATGCAGGAAAAGCAACAGCGCAGAAGATCTTGACAGCTAGCTTGTGGTGGCCCACACTTCACAAGGATGCAAGAGAATACTGCCACAGCTGCGACATCTGTCAGAGGACAAGTAAACCATCTAGGAGGGATGAAATGCCTCTAGCTCCGCAAATAACATTACAAGCCTTCGACAAATGGGCCATTGACTTTGTTGGTCCCATCAACCCCCCTGCGAAAAAGTCAGGAGCCCGATACATCATTACAGCAACTGATTATCTTACCCGTTGGGCCGAAGCTCAACCCGTCAAGACCTGTAGTGCTGCTACCGCTGTGAAGTTTATCTTCGACAACATTTTATCCAGATTTGGGTGTCCCAAAGTTCTTATGAGTGATCAAGGGTCACATTTCCTGAACAAGACTATTGAAGTATTGACCGAAGAATTTCAAGTCTATCATCAAAAGAGTACCGCATATCACCCACAAGCAAATGGGACTGTCGAAGCTTTTAACAAAATCCTTGAGCATGCCTTGACAAAGGTTTGTAATGCTAACAGGAATGATTGGGATCTTCGAATTCCAGCGGTACTATGGGCTTACAGAACCACTTGCAAGAAGTTAACAGGCCATACACCCTTTCGACTAGTTTATGGACAAGAAGCTGTCATGCCCATGGAATATATTGTTCCCAGCCTCTGGATCTCTGATTTCGCCAAGATGGATGACCCCGCCATAATTACAGAAAGACTAAAGCAGATATTAGAACTTGAGGAGGATAGATTTGTCGCAGGCTTCCAGCAACAGGTACAGAAATCTCGAGAAAAAGCATGGCACGATAGGCACATCAAGATGAAACATTTTCAGCAGGGTGATCTTGTACTCCTTTATGACAGCAGATTCATGAAGTTCCCCGGAAAGTTTAAAACACATTGGAAAGGACCGTATGTAGTACAGAAAGTTACTGACGGGGGCGCAGTTCAGCTAGCCAAGTTAAATGGTGAGCTTTTCCCCTCTATGATAAACGGGAGCCGTTTAAAAAAGTACATAGACAGGCCAGGTACTCAGAATAGGAGATAGCTCCAACTAAATAAGTAACATGCTCGTTGCACTATGTAGTCTGTTTTGTCCAACGAATGCGAAGTAACAAGCTGGTCGTAGGTCGCAGGGTCTGGGTATGTCGAAGTCGAAAATTGTCAAAATGTGTCGCACCCCAAAATGTGACGGATGGGACACACTACATTCGGCGGCGCTGGCACGAGCGTTGCTCTCATTACTGGTCATAATGATATTTTGGGCAAAATCTGGCGCTGTGTGGAGCAGATTCCCGGAACGTCGTCAGATTTGGTATCATGTCTACACCATGATGCCAAATACAGCATTGAGATTTTATAAGGAGCTATCTCGACTTGTAATTTCTACCTGAAGCACAGCTGTGACATATTCAGCCCGAACTATGTCGAACGACTGTAATGTTCAGACACTAGTACGGGAAGTAAGGGACAGAGGTCTGCAGCACCTTCTAACTACACCGTTAACACAGTTCTGCTGGGCTAAGTACATCGACAGGCAGGAGTTTGCTCTAAATTTACAAAGACGGCTAGGATTTTGCTCTAACGTAGAGCAACCAAGGGCATGAGGCCTCGCAGAAAGACTCTGGGAAATCCCCCCAAGCCATCTTTTGGTTTAGCAGAACCACGCAAGCTAGGCTCCTCCCGCTGTGGGTCACGCAATTCCAGGGGACCCCAAAGTCGTGGATGGTCAAGTATCGGCCATCACAGAACAGGATGGTGTTGCAGATGGTCGCGACGGCCTTCATCAGTAAAACTGCTGCAAAGGACAGAAGTATGCAGCTGGCAGCAGCATGGAGAGCTTCACCAAGCAGTACATTATGTCTCATCAGCGAAGTTCTGCCACCAGAAAAGCTGAAGAGTGTCCTGGGACGGGCCACTAGTGAGTCTTAGGGGCCTGTTGGGGCGCATACTCCATGTTGGGTAACTCCGTGGTTAATTAGAAAATTTGTAAGCGGAGCTATGGACCAAAATAGTCTTAGGGGTGTCAGGGTAAGTCAAAATCCTCTTTTTGTAATAAACCCATAGTTTAAATCCAAGGTTTAGGGTTTTTGGGTGCCCATGGTTTAAGACCATGGTTTTGTAAAACTGCGTAGTATAAATAAGCGCTTGTGTAAAAAGGATAGGTTAGGATTTTTGATGTAAATAAAGATAAGGTGAAGTAAGGTTGGTTTTTGTAAGGAAAGGATAAGTCCCAGCTGTGTGCGTGGACGACCTCTGCAGCTGTGTGCGCAGAGGGTTTTTGTAAGAAAGGAAAGAAAGACCTGCAGCTGTGTGCGCAGGATCCTACTGCTGTGTGCGCGGCTGATGAAGGACTGAAGGGATCTGCAGCCAAGTGCGCAGATCAACTGTGGTTTTGAGGAAAGAGGAATAAAATGCAGTTTGTGGATGTAGCCCCTACACTGGGGGTGAACCACGTTATATTTGGTGTCGTGGTTTTATTGTGTTGATTCTGTTTCTGTTATTTTCATGCATTAAACTGAATACATATGATAACATAAGATCACTGCTAGTAATAAGCTTCGCTGTGAATTCCCCGTAGTGGGTTATGCAAGTTTAGTTTGTTTATTGTGCTGCGAGGTTATATGTGAATGAATGATAAATTTACAAGTGTTGATTAATAATTGTGTTTAAAGGCTAAGGTACAGTAATACCCTTCTCTGCATGCAGAAACCTGATTCTGCGGCATCCCATTGCTGTTTCGGGTGAGACTGCAACCTGCGCACAGGTTGTTGCCGAAAGGGCCAACACGGTGGGTCTTTTGTTGGTGCGACGCATAAGGATTAACTCAGGTCTGCCCTATTGCCCAACAATGGGATTGTGTCTCAATTTTTGATACAGAAGACGAAAACAATGTAAAACATGGGAATATATCAGAAACAAATGTGACAATGAGAATTCAAGGTTTGATAAAAGAAGACAGTTCAATACTCCCGAAAATTAAGAGACTTCAAGAGAACGTGAAGAAAACTCAGAAAAGCACCATAGCTGACAAAATACCTGAATCCACCATTACGAGTCAATATCCAAAGAAAATCAACATGCCTGTTAAACCTATTGAGGAGAAGACTGATGATGTAAAGAAGAATCTCAAAGAACATAAGATAGAGTATGATATTGTTGTGGATATTAAGAGGATTAATCCAGAAACCCGATATTCACGCGTGGAGAAGTTAGCATTGGCCACGGTCATTGTTGTACAAAAATTTTGTCACTACATTTTGCTCCACACAACCACTGTATTGGCAGACCAGAACCCTATGTATTACATCTTGACTCGTCAGGTGCTCGGGGGCAAGTACTCCCGATGGATAGTCATACTATAAGAGTTTGATCTGGAATTTACCAAAGCCACATCAAAGAAATCCCTGGTTTTTGTCGAACTCATGTGTGATCTTCCCTATGCTGCGATGGAATATGAGCAGGGTGATTCATTTCCGGGTGAATTTGTGTTCCTGATTAGCACTACCGATCCATGGTATGGAGATTTGCTTATTTATCTCCAAACACAAAGATTTCAGCCAAATCTATCCCATGACGATCCATGCCATATCCTTCACCACATGAAATACTACCTCATCCTGAATGATACCTTGTATAGACGTGGGATTGATTCTAGTATCCGGTGATGCCTCACCCATGAGGAGGCTGAACATGTGTTGAATGATTGCCACTCTCGAGCATGTGGCGGTCATTTATCTGGGATGGCTACAACCCCAAAAATCCTTCGCGCTGGCTATTTTTGGCCTTTAGTCTTCAAAGACTGTCATGAGGCTGTTAAGAAATTCCCACCTTGTCAACATTTTTATCCCAAAAAGTGCACCCATCCTGCTCCGCTACACCCCGTCATTGCCGTTGGCACATTTTCCAAGTGGGGGATTGAGTTTATGCATTGTAAGCCTACCTCAGCTGGGGGGCATGGTTACATCATCGTAGCCATTGACTATTTTACAAAATGGGCTGAGGCCATGCCTACATATGTGGAAGATGGTAATACTATCGCTGTCTTCCTATTCAATCATATCATAGCTAGATTTGGAGTCCTGCAGTCCATTGTTACTGATCATGAATCACATTTATGTAATCAAATGATGAAGGAACTGAGTGCCAAGCTAGGTTTTTTCCATGAAAACTCTACGCCATATTATCCACAAGGTAATGGTCAGGTAGAGGCCATTAACAAATTTTTGAAAACTATGCTTTGTCGGATGGTTGGAGATCATAACTCCAACTAGCACCACATTATTTTCTCTGCTCTTTGGGTTTATAGGACCTCGATGAAAACAGGTACTAGTTTCATGCCTTTCCAGCTTTTTTATGGACTCGAAGCTGTCTTACCGATTCAATGCCAGATTCCATCATTACAACTTGTCGTCGAAATTCTCCCAGACACTTCTGCAGAGGAAGAAAGATTTTTTTGCTTGAATAACCTTGACGAGACTCGGAGAGATGCTACCTTGGCTAATGAGGCACATAAGAAACACATCAAGGCATAGTATGATACATCCATCTAACCTCGTGCCTTTAACGAGGGTGACCTAGTTTTGACTTACGACCAGAGATACAACAAACTAGGGAGAGGAAAGTTTGAGTCCATGTGGTACGGTCCTTTCATCATTTCTAAAGTTTTAGAGAAAGGAGCCTATGAGCTCGTTGACTACGATGGAATCCCTTTGGGGCAACCTTGCAATGGGTTGTACCTGAAAAGGTACTATGCCTAGGTCTTTCTTGGATAGTATCTTGTATATATGTATATTGCTTGACTTTCAGTGTGCTTTTAGTATTTTCAATATGGTTTTGAGTTTAGTGTCCGCATCTGTTTATACCATGTTTTGGTCATGTAGAGTAGATGGGTTTCTACGGCTTCGCTGATGGTTCTTGCTACCACACCTTGAATCTTGCCTCAGCTGCTTGGGTCCTCTATTCCTCGGCTAAAGATTTGGTCAGTTCAGGAGCAGTTTGTATTGGTCCCGCTACCAACAACATCGCTGAGTATCGAGAAGTTATAGGTCTTTTGACTGAAGCTGCCTCCCAAGATGTTTGCAATCTAGTAGTCTTGATGGACTCACAACTCATGGTTTTTCATCTAAACCATGTCTACACCATTAGAAATCCTATACTTCTCAGGCTCTTCTAGAGCGTACATTTGTTAGAAATTTCATTTGAAACCATTACTTATAGGCATATCCATAGGGAACATAATGTAGTTGCCGACTCATTAGCTAATTACATCCTAGATTAGCATATCGCCCATTCATGATGTTAAAATCAAACATGGTTCATTGTAAATAAACAATTAAAAAGACATAAAACTCATGTAAAATACATTTACCATTTGAGACATATAAACACCAAGTAAAAGTATATATATATATATATATATATATATATATATATATATATATAAATATGAACATGTTTACAAAAAATAGGTCATGAGACCTCATCTAAAGCACGTAGGCTTTCAGGAAAAAATCACCATACAAAATGTTGAAGCTATCAGTTTTCAGTAGATACATTAAGGATACACCGTCTAGTGATGCTCGTGGTAGCACATTACTGCCCGGGCTACTCTATGTAGCAGCCTACTAAACTGACCCGGTACTCCCGTTGTAGGTATCTGATCCCTCAGAGGGAGGTCATCAATGGAAGCATCAAGGATGTCTAAGGTCAACCTCTCCAGGTTTTCCTCTAACTCCACGGTAATATCATCCCCTTGCAGTACAAAGCGGGCTCCAGCTCGTCTATCCAATGGGGAAGCTCCCCCAGGTCGTGCTGCTCCAACGTCTGCATGAAAATGTTAAGGTCTGGTTACTTAACATAAAAATATAAAACATTAAAAAACATAAAAAAATTTGTCCATTTTAGGTTTTCTTGCTTCTTACCGATGTCACCCCACTGTTCGCAAGGTGGGAGCGGTAGGTCAGGGTCCCCGCTAAAGTCTGTACCCGCATAAGCATAATACTCCACCATGAGGATCTAATCTTGGAGCCATCTGAAGAGCGGGTCACCCAACTTTACCCTCCCCTTGCCTGCTCCAATACGGGCCATAATCCAGACCCACCTCTGCATATGGGGGTCCCGCGCTCTCAGCTCTGTGAAGACTACTTGAGGTCTCATTTGTGGTACCCGCTCAAAGAAGAAGTAGGCTAAATGGAACCAAAGCCGAACTGCTTTAGTTCCCCCTGCCGACACCTAGTCAGCTGATCTTTTTTCAGACCCTAGGTTAGATAGGAACTGTACAAACTAGCTGAGCTAAAACAGTCCAGAAGAGTACGGGGCTTGAAACTCGATTTTATTCCTGGTTCAGGAGAAAATCCAATGGAAGCTATTGACCAAGGAGCTGCTACCACCTCCCAAGTGGGAGATAATGTGATTGCAGAAAGTGGAGGACCATATCCTTCACACTCACCTCCCTTGGTCCCACAACCTTCTCAGGGTAATACTTCATTCGATTCTCCCACAGAAGGTCATGCTGATGATACTACCCATCTGGATTATGGTCCCAATGCTCCAATTTGGGATAACTCTATAGGACAGGCCATTGCCTCATTTGGCAACCATTTAAACTTTTCTGAAGAAGTTTCTCAAGATGAAGAAGAACGTAGACAATACCACGCAGCCATTCTTCATCCAGAGGAGATTGAAAGAAAAGTAGATGACATATTAGGCACACCACCATCACATTCCACAGTTGTTCTTGTGGGATACCATTCACTTGTCAATTATATGAGACCCATTGAACTGATTATAGATCACACAGTAATACCACACAAACTAGGTCAAACTACCAACCCCACCACCTCCCATATTATGTATATTCCCAATCCTCCTAGGTCTTCTGCACCTGGGGACCAACCTTCAATTCTCGTTTCGTCGTTACCTTCTAGTGCCGGGGGGCAAGCCCCGACACGACCTATGTTATCTGGCACCAGAATTGTATCTAGTCAAGGATAGACCTCTGGTATAGAACAATCTACAGTTTATGTCCCTCCCACCCATACTAATGTGGTTACTCCGCCATCTAGTTCAGGTTAGCCCTTGGGGGCACAACCTATAACCAGTCAAACCTCTTGGGGTTATGGTTATCAAACACCTGTAGGGAACATTAATTATCCACCCAATCCTACAGGAATGCCTTATGCTAGAATTTCATACCCTAGTAATACTTTCACGCCATGGGGGAAACCTAACTGGTCCTACATGCCAGCTATGGGGGGGATATCCATACATACTACAAGAGGTGTTGGAGGACTTCCTCATGGAGGTCCTCCCCCTAGGGGGCCTAATGGCCCTGGAGGGCCTAGTGGCTTTCCTCATTATGGTCCCAGTGGTCCTTGGGGGCTTGGTGGCTTTCCCTAATGGCCTTGGAGGGTCTAGCGGCCCTCCTCCTAGTGGTTCTGGAGGCTCTGGAGGTTTACCTCTTGGTGGTCCACCTCCTGGTGGTCCTAGTGGTCCTAAGGGTCTTAGTGGTCCCAGAGGTCCTAGTGGTACTCCTCCCAAATGCCCTGGTGGTCCTCCTCCTGGAGGCCCTGGTGGTCCTAATGGTCCTGATCCCGAAAATCAACCCCCTGCAGGTGGATTTTCTGGTAGTTATTCATCACAACAACCTATCTATGAATCTACTTACGGTCCTACTGGTAATTATATGCCATATCAATATTACCAGTATGTGCAACCTAACTGTCAGTTACCTTTACTAGAACCTTTGGACTTGCCTAACCTGTCCAAGTTGATTAATGACCCCATTTGACACAATCCCTCGTGGCCTCCCATTCCAGTAAAGTTACCATCAAGCATTCCAAAGTTCAATGGGAAGCAGGGAGATGATCCGAAAAACCATGTCACGACATTCCATCTGTGGTCTTCTTCAAACTCCCTTATGGATGATTCAGTTCATTTAAGACTCTGAGCGAACTATGACCAGTACGGCCATGAAGTGGTACATTGAACTGCCACAACATTCTTTTGTGGATTTTGGCTCCTTGGTAACCGTGTTTCTTACACACTTTCAGCTCCCTATCCGTTATGAAATGGGTACTGATCTCTTAATTTCTCTCTGACAGAGCACCTCCACCAACATATCCGATCATATCCATGAGTGGAGAAGGCATAGAAGGCTTATTAAGGCTCCTATTCCGGATCAGTTATTAGCTGATTGGTTTACCAAATATTCGTTGCCTCCAATTTCCTGAGATGTGGCTATGGGCGGTGCCGTTACTGAAGAGCAGTCTATTAGTCGATCCGAGTATCTAGACTTGGTCTATTCCCAGTATGGAACTCTTTATGACTTGATTCCTCAAGCTCCTCGCCTAAGCACCGACCCCACAAAGCCACCAACAGAAGTACCTGTTGATGGGATTGTTGGTTCAATCCAGTCCCTGTCAGTAACGAAACCTACCAAGCAACCCCAGACTACCACCCCTACTCCTTTGACTCCTAAGGTTTCGATCAAGTTCAATTCTATTCAGAGCACTCAAACCTCGGGCAATAACAAAAAGAAGGGTAAAAATAAGAATAAAAAACCTGGAAACCAATAGGAGAATCTAAGACCAACCAACAATGATAACGATAAAGCAAAAAGAAAGGAAAAATATCCATGTCTGCTATGTGGAGGTGACCATTTCACAAAAGAGTGTCCCTGTCAGGATGAAATCTCCCAGTTTTTGAAGTCAAATCCCGCACCCGCAGTTCTCACAGATCCTTTCTCCTATCAACAACAACTGATATACCACATGTCTAATCAAGGAAATTCTAGTTCGTCAGAGGAAATTCATATGATGTCCTCGAATACGATTAGTCTGCAAACTCGAAGTCAGATATATGAGAAACCCACAGACAAGAAAGAAGATCATTCTTCTTCAGGGAAATCTCCCTCTACTGGTTATCCTGAATCCTCGTCTATTGTCCCCCTAACCATTGAGAAGGCTACTCTCGATATGATTTTGCGTCCACCCAAGAGTACTCTTAGGAAGGCTATTTTTAACCCTAATGCCTGAGCTACTCAATTTTATAATGTAGTTGAATATCTCACTCAGGTACCTTGTGCAATGTCTACCTTAGAAGTACTCCAAAGTTGTCCTATACAACGCAAAATTATGTTAATGGGATTAGGAGCTTTAGACCCGGATAATACTAAATTGATTCATTTCAATATCGAGAACTATAAGTCTAGGCTACCTCATAAACTTGATTTTTAAATCATTACGAAAGTAGTTGGAAAGAATGTTTTTAGAACGGTACTAGATGAAGGAGCTTCGACCTTGGTTTTGTCTTTGTCTTGTTGGAAAGCTCTAGGCTCTCCCGAGCTTGTAACATCACCTACGACTTTGAAGGCCTTTGATGGACAAGGTTTCCAGCCCCATGGTCTCATTTTATCCCTTGGAGTCAAGCTTGGGGGAAAAACTGTTTCTATTCCACTAGAAGTGGTAGATACCCCATTAGATTACAACCTCCTCCTAGGAAGAAATTGGTTTTATGCCAAGACTGTTGTCGCTTCGACAGTATTCTGAACAGTCCAATTTCCGCATCTAGGGAGAATTGTTACTATTGACCAGCTTGATTTCTGTACACTGGATGTTACTACCTCTACGACTAATAACATCCCCATTTTAGGCTACTCCCCTCCTCCTTACCAATCAATTGGGGTAGGCATGTTGAAGGACTCATCCCTTATGGGGATTTTTCCATCCACTCCTCCTAACACGGTGTGCGGCTGCAACATTTTTCCCAAATTTTTAAAATTTTGGACCCTCCTTTTGATTTTATCTTGTTTAAGATTAGTTGGATTCTTGAACTCTGTTTTTCCCTTGCTACAATTTTGGATCGTTTGAAGTTGAATTGAGATCAACTGTTTTCTTGCTTTTTGGAAAATTGTTTTTGTCTGCAAATGCTTTGACTGTGGAGTTTAAAGTTTTGATTTGAAATGGTTGTCCTTCATCGTTGTCGGAGGTGTTTTGAATAGTGAATTGAGGTTCTAGTCTCCAACACTGCCGCCGTTACGGAGGCCTTGTTGTTTGTCTCACCGACGTTGCGGGTGTGCTTAGTTGTAAGTCTGTCGATCCATAGTTTTAGAACCTCCGATTGCCGACTTTTTTATTGTTGTGGAATCCCAGTCAACTTTTCTTTGCCACTGTTCGGGAGTTGAATGATCTAATATTATTGTCTTTTTCACTGACACCATGGAAAATGTGTAGTCTTTGTTTTATTTGAATTCTTAACTTTTTATTTTTCACTGTCGGAAGTCTGTTAATGTTTGTGTCAGGGCATTAGTTATCTATGCCGCCGACATTTCAGAAGGGAAATGAAAAATGACCCGACGGACAGTTTTAATCCTCGCCGATTTCATGGTTTTTATTGTTCAAACCTTTTAATTTTTTGATGACTATGTTTTTTCTGACCTTTAGCACTTAGTCCTTCTGCTCGGCGATGCCGATGTGTTTAGTTGGTAGTGGTTCCTATTTCAGATGCATGATTACGGTAACGTTTAGTTCTAAATCACTGACACGACGGAGATGTTGAGGTGTGAGTTGTCGTTACTTAGCGTTAAGGTTCTCTGACGCCGATAGACTTAATAGTCTCGCGAAACCCGTAGTCTTTCAGAAGCCCATCATTGCAGTTGTGAATAGAACTATCCTACCGATGCTTTTGTGGTTTTGACCACCGATAGGGGTTTTTCCCACCATGTTTGTGTGCTTTTACTCTATTTTATGGGCGACAGAGGTTTCTGATTCTTTTTATCATGATAGATTTTTCGTGATGAGAACATAGTGCATGGCCTCACATTTAATGATTAGTTTTATTTATAGTGTGGTTTATGTTTTCTTAAATGCGGTCTGTATTAATGTTGAGTTTTTCGTTTTAATTGTAGACGTACTTAGAGGATTTTTTCAGATCCAGTTTGATGATTGTTGCTGTGAAGATGGCGTATCTAAAGGACAAAGTAGAAGGGAGTTGGCTGAAGAAAAGAAAGAAAGAAGCATATATGTTGCTCAAAGAAGAAGAAAATCAGGTCTAAGTTCAACAGGATCTAGCAAGGGACCAACGAATTACTGAGCATAATCAATAAGAGCAGAGGCCCAGGCTTGGAAAAGTTCATCAGTTACCAAGCTGGTCCCTTTTCATAAAAGTGCTTTTAAATCTTAAATCTGAAATGTAACGTTTGTATGAATCATGAGCACTCACAAAAGGACAAAATTGTGAGATTAAACGATTGGGGGAGCCCAAAGGTCACCGAGGGGCAGCCTAAGAGTTTTGCTTGTAGTATAAGCATAGGAGAGTTAGATAGATACGGGGACTTTTTCCTAGTTAGATTTGTGAGAACATGTTGTAAGAAGAACTATTTCCTTTTGCAATAAGAATTACAAGTTTCCTGTTGGAGAAATCCGGGTGGAACTTTTCAAATGTTGTGCCATGGATGTGTTGAATGTGAACTATTTCATTTTCAGATTTGTGTCCATGAACTGTGAGATCATTCTAACTTTTTGAACCTATGTTCTTGTATGAATTCTCTCTAGTTTATTTTATGAAATTTCCACTATGAGTAATGAATGCTCTTAATAAACAATTAGCTGTCTGGTTGTTCATCTATCTATTACTGTTCATGTATTTTGAAATAAGTAGCATCTATCTGTGATTTTTCTTAATGCATGCACATAAATACATTACTCATTGATAAATGATAATCTTTCTCCCTAGGGATAGGTTAGATAGTTAGTTTTAGTTTTTCTTGTTGTGTGTGATTTAGATGCGAGAACGTTAAGACGAGAGGTAAGAACCTGCACATCACATTGTGATTGCTCCTCATATTCTCTATTAATCTACATTCTTAGATAGGTACCTGCATCTCATACTTAAATATAAAAAACTAAAACATACACGGTGGACTGGGCTGTAACCGGTAAAACCCTTTATTTTTGTTACTTGACCTACAGTAGCCGAACCGTAAACCGGACAGATTCCCCATACCAAATAGTAACGGGCTAGTTGGGAACATTTACTAGTGAGAATCCCTAGCTATTGTCACCTGTGATTTTCTAGGCCTCAACAGTTTTTGGCAATAGAATGAGGGCCGCCAGTGCATGGCTGGTCGAGGAAAATTATTTCCTTGAAATTATTCCACCTGTAACAGTTCCGAGAGCAATTTGTTTCCTAATCCAATTCCTGAAGAGAAGGGTAAAGAGTTTTTGTATCCTGTCGATAACGAAGTAGTTGACGATTTGAGAAGGATTACTAGGGCTTATGCAAATAATATTGGAGGATTACCAATTGTCCCTGCCTTACCTAGAAGTAAATATCAAAAGAAAGACTGTCCTATATTGGAAGACGCAGTGTTGGTTGGAGATTTTGAATAACTTGTAGAGACAGCCTTACAGGAAGTTGTTCAACCTCTGAATCAGTTGGGCCAAGATACACCTTACTATTCACCTATTCAAACCCCTGTTCATTCACCACCTCACTCTCCACCCAGAATCATGGCAAATGTAAACACAAATCAGCCACCCAACCCACAAAATCCACCACCTGCTTGGAAGGCTAGGTCACCTCTAAACCTAGCACCTCCTTTGCATGAATTACCTCAGGATTTTGAGAAAATGTTGCCCAAGTTTGACCCAAGTGAAAATATTTTGGTAGATGATCATTAGCAAAAAATTTACTTGGATATAGAAGGACTAAGGGCTGGAGAACATGAAGATGTAGTCTGCAGATTATTTCCACATACCCTGAAAGGAGCATCAGCTTCATGCTATTTTTCTCTACTTGCAAACTCAATCACAGACTGGGACACATTTAAAAGAATATTTAGAAGTAAATATGCAGCCCAAAAAACTCATGCAACTCTAATGAAAGGGTTGTGCGCTTTAAAGAAAGAAAGAAAAGAAAAAGTGCATAGTTTCACCCGAAGGTTTACTGCTTATCTTAAAAAAAATTCTATTGCTGATAAGCCCTCTGATAAAGTTTTGATTGAATACTATACTTCAGCTCTAGGGCCTGACTTGGCCATGTTTTCCAAGATGATAGTCAAACCTATGTTATCAGAGACTTATGAAGAAGCTGAGAGAGTAGAAGCTGAAAAAGAGAGCATATAATATTATACTGAACAGTCGGGAGAAAAAACTTTTGGTAATGAGCAATCACATGACTATGAAGGGATGTTGAAAATGATGCAGAAGCTATCCAACAGAATAATATATTTGGAAAAGGAAAAGGAAGCGCAAAAATCTTATAAGCCTTACTATGAAAGGACAGGAGCCAAAAATAATCTAAACCTTCTCCACATAGTCCTACATCAATGAATTTAACTGAGGTGGGTATGGACAATTTTTGCACCTTTCATCAGCAACCTTATTTCGAAAAAAATTGCCCTCAATGGATCAATTCGATGACATTAGTAATGAATCAGCTATTGGACTCTAAACTAACAGAAGCTGGTAATAAGGAAGAAAAGGGTAGTAAATCCATGGAAAAACAAGAGGATGATGCTATGGTTTTATGGGATTGTGTCTAACTTTTTGATATAGAAGACGAAAGCAATATAAAACATGGGAATATATTAGAAACAAATGTGACAATGAGAAGTTAAGGTTTGATAAAAGAAGACAGTTCAATACTCCTGAAAATTAGGAGACTTCAAGAGAACGTGAAGAAAACTAAGAAAAGCACCATAGCTGACAAAATACCTGAATCCACCATTACGAGTCAAAATCCAAAGCAAATCAACATGCTTGTTAAACCCATTGAGGAGAAGACTGATGATGTAAATAAGAATCTCAAGAACATAAGATGGAGTATGATATTGTGGAGGATATTAAGAGGGCTAAGGCAAATATTTCACTGTTTGAAATGTGTAATGTGCCTCAACAAAAATAAAAGTTCTTAAAAGCACTTGAAATACCTGAATAAAAGCTTCCCACTAACAATCAACCTGAAGAAGAAGAAATTGGTGAAGCAAGTGTGGGAGGTAAGTCTAGGTACAAAAATACACCATTTCTCTTAGCCTTTGAGATTTTCAACCACAACGTGGACAACTATTTGGTAGACTCAGGGAAATTAGTAAATTTTATGCCTCTTTCAATCTGCAAAAAGATCAATGGACAACCTAAACCATCTACCTGGTAGGTTATTCAATTAGACATGACAAATGTGAAGGTAATTGGGGAAATGGAGGATGTTCTCATTCGCCTATCTTCAAATGAAAAGGTATGTCAGTTTATTGATATTGTGATAGTAGACATACTTGAGGCTTATGGACTTGTTTTGAGTCGGGATTGGTCTGCAAAGCTAAATGGATATTTTGCATCAAATTGGTCGCATCTGTGGTTGCCTTATAAAGGAAGTCCCAATCAAATAAAGGTATTAAGAGAGGCCCAAATGAAGCGCAATGTTACTCAGTTGGAGGGTAAGAATGAACCAGTGAATTATATATTGGGGAATTACTTTATTGAACTTGAGCCGAAAAATTACCAAGCAGAAGAAGCCAGTGGTACACCAGACACATAGCCCGATCCCCTTCGATTTTCACGGGCTGATGAATTTCACTATAAAATAGTAGACTTGGTTTCAGATATAGTTTTTTCAAGACCATTAGATGTATTTTTTTATAATGGGTAGGCCTTTTGTAGTCAAGCCTAGCCCCTTAGCTTACAAATTGCCAGATTTACAAGGGGGGCAGAGAACTGACTAGTGAGTGGTTTAGTTCTCAGACTTTATTTTTCTTGATTTTTATTTCTTGATTAGCTTGTACATAAATTATTGTTTGGTTGTTTATTTTTTATTTATTTTATTTCTGTTTGTTTTTAGTTTAGATTTTGATTGATTTCAATAAAAGAAGCAAGCTTTTGGTTGCATGGAGAGCATCATAATTCTGGATTAACTAAAGCCTTGATTATAAGACTATGTACTATTGATTTATCTGAAAGTATTTCTTTTAGTTTAGCAGTTTTCCTAAATGGCTATGAACACATTGAAGTCCTACTTAATCCTTGTAAATTAACTTAGGATCAAAAAGGTTTGGAATACTATTTCGAGGCTCCATCCATCTCACATTTAAAAATTTCCTAGGGGGTGACATTAAAAGACCCACAGAAAGGAAGCAGGGTAAATAGTATATTATATATAAATGATCCCATGCCAAGAATTGAGAGCCAAAAGAAAAATAAGAGTCAAAAATCTTGTAAGAAAGAAATATGTATCAGAACAAAGTACTGAACCATATGAGTACAAAAAATTGCCAAAGTTCTTCTCCGTCCATGAGCTGAAATTTAAGTAGATCTCTCACACAAAAGGACACTATGGATAGAGGAGCCTGAATAAAAAATTAAGAAAGAAAGGCATGTAGGAGGACTCAGAAAGGAAAAAAGTCCAAAAGCACAAAAAAAGTGCAAAATGGCATGGGAATGAGGAACAAATGAATATTTATATTTACCATATGTTACAATCCTGTGGTGTCCAAGCTGGAAGCTACCCGTAAATAGAGGGAAAAAAATGAAACTCATATTCCTGGCCTCGAAAGAGTTATCTTGACTTTGAAATCTTGGTTTCCATTCTCCTAAATTGGACTATCATCAATGATAAAAATTACATACATTTTCCATTTGGGAAATCTAGACATCTAGAAGAATTTAACATGTTGGTTCTACTGTCAAACAGCCTCTTACTTAAGGAAGAAATTGTCCAGAGCTATGGATTCACCAGGTAGTCACCAATTGTTGCGGCTGCAACATTTTTCCCATATTTTTAAAATTTTGGACCCTCCTTTTGATTTTATCTTGTCTAAGATTAGTTGGATTCCTGAACTCTGTTTTTCCCTTGCTACAATTTTGGATCCTTTGAAGTTGAATTGAGGTCAACTATTTTCTTGCTTTTCGGAAAACTATTTTTGTCTGCAAATGCTTTGACCGTGGAGTTTAAAGTTTTGATTTGAAATGATGTCCTTTTTTATTTGAAATGGTTTTCCTTCATCGCTGTCGGAGGTGTTTTGAACAGTGAATCGGGGTTCTAGTCTCAAGTGACACCGCCGTTACAAAGGCCTTGTCGTTTGTCTCGCCGACGCTGCGGGTGTGCTTAGTTGTAAGTCCATCGATCCGTAGTTTTAGAACCTCCAATTTCCGACATTTTTATTGTTGCGGAAGCCCATTCAAATTTTCTTTACCACTGTTTGGGAGTTGAATAATCTAATATTATTGTCTTTTTCATTGACACCGCGGAAAACGTGTAGTCTTTGTTTTATTTGAATGCTTAACTTTTGATTTTTCACTGTCGGAAGTCTGTTAATGTTTGCGTCAGGGCATTAGTTATCTATGCCACTGAAATTTCAAAAGGGAAATGAAGAATGACCCGACGGACATTTTTAATCCTCTCTGATTCTGTGGTTTTTATTGTTCAAACCTTTTGATTTTTCGATGACTATGTTTTTTCCAACCTTTAGCACTTAGTTCTTCCACTCGTCGATGCCGATGTGTTTAGTTGGTAGTGGTTCTAATTTTCGATGCATGATTATGGTAACGTTTAGTTCTGAAGCACCGACATGGCGGAGATGTTGAGGCGTGATTCGCCATTACTTGGTGTTAACGTTCTTCGACGCCGATAGACTTAATAGTCTCGTGAAACCCGTAGTCTATCTGAAGCTCGCCGTTGCAGCTGTGAATAGGACTATCCTGTCGATGCTTTTGTGGTTCCGACCATCGATAGGGGTTTTTCCCGCCATGTTTGTGTGCTTTTACTCTATTTTATGGGTGGCAGAGGTTTCTGATTCTTTTTATCATGATAGATTTTTCGCGATGAGAACACAGTGCATGGCCTCACATTTAATGATTAGTTTTATTTATAGTGTGGTTTATGTTTTCTTGAATGCGGTCTGTATTAATGTTGAGTTTTTTGTTTTAACTACAGACATACTTAGAGGATTTTTTTAGATCCAGTTTGATGATTGCTGCTGCGAAGAAGGCGTATCTAAAGGACAAAGCAGAAGGGAGTTGGCTAAAAAAATGAAAGCAAGAAGCAGAGATGTTGCTCAAAGATGAAGAAAATCAGGTCTAAGTTCAACAGGATCTAGCAAGGAACCAATGGATTACTGAGAATAATCACTAAGAGCAGAGGCCCAGGCCTGGAAAAGTTCATCAATTACCAAGCTGGTCCCTTTTCATAAAAGTGCTTTTAAATCTTAAATCTGAAATGTAAAGTTTGTATGAATCGTGAGCACTCACAAAAGGACAAAAATTTTGGGTACACAGGGTACTCCCAAAAGACCGAACACCTTCAAAAACCGCTTCACACAAATAGATCATATATCAACACACCGATTTTTGTCATGTGGTTAAAACCCTCGAGAGGGAAACAGTCCATGGCCCCAGCCAAATAGCTACTTGGAGCAATTTATTATGCAAAAGAAAGAAAGTTACATATGAGCTTCTCATAATCGATCAACTAGCCAAAGACCCTCTATGCTCTTTAAATAGAGATCATAGACCAATCAAGTGTTAATCCATGGATCAATGGTAGGTATGATCTAAGAGAAGTTGAACCGTCGGATCACTCTATGCCTAGAACATATCATGACCATCAGATTATAATATTTACAAATGTATACTAATGCATACTAAAGAAACACACTTTTACCTAATGGATATATTACACAAGTTGATCTTAACTAACTCCTAAGTGTCTAAATATCCTAACATCCCCACTTAAGAACAACTTGGGATAGGATTGAAGGATTTACAAAAGTGACACTATTAGGAGAAGGAAGGAGACATTAGAGCCTATCCCCCCTTAAGGACATATTCCTGAACTCCTAACATAGACTGAAGTTTAGAAAACTTCGTTTCTATAAGAGACTTGGTGAAGATGTCTGCAACTTGATCATCTGTAGGGCATTAGAGAAATTCAATAACACTATCATGAAAAATATTTCTGATGAAGTGCATGTGTAGCTCAATGTGTTTGTTGCACTGATGTAGAACTGGATCTTTGGAAAGCTTGATGGAACTTTGATTGTCGCACCAAAGTGGAGTAGTTTGCTGCTGTTCGAATCCAAACTCTGAAAGGATCTGTCGAAGCCATAAAGCTTCCTGACTAGCATTAACTGTGGCTTGATATTCTGCTTCTGCTGAAGAAAGAGAAAGAGCTTGTTGTTTCTTACAAGCCCAAGTGACAGGTCTAGATCCCAGACTGAAAACATAACCTGCAGTAGACTTTCGATCATCAGGATCGCCAGCCCAATTTGAATCAGTAAAACCAACGAACAAAGGTTTCCCCCCTGTACTGTAATGAATCCCAAACTGAATTGTACCTCGAATATATCAAAGTATTCTTTTTGCTGCTTTCTAGTGACTTTCATGAGGAGTTTGCATATAATGGGCAACACGACCAACGACAAAGGAAAGGTCAGGACAGGAATGAGTCAAGTATAAAAGACTACCAACAAGATGATGATACAAGGTGGCATCTACTTTAGGGGAAGTACAAGTGGCAGAAAGTTTGACTCCAGACTGGAAGGGAGAAGGGGTTGGTTTACAATCTTCCATGTGGAAGCAACGAAGAAGGTCACAAGCATACTTATATTGGGAAAGAAAGATTCCTTCTTTGGTTTGCAAGACTTGGAGACCAAGAAAATAATGCAAATGTCCTAAGTCTGACATTTCAAAATTTTGCTTAAGACTAGATTTCACATGGGTTATAAGTTTAGGGTCACTCCCCGTAAGGATAATATCATCAACATAAAGAACAAGTATGATGAGATGGTTTCCTACTTTCTTGGTATAGACATTGGGGTCAGAATGGAATCTAGAAAAACCAGTGTCAAGGAGAAAGCTATCCATTTTGGCATACCAAGCTCTAGGAGCTTGCTTAAGGCCATATAAGGATTTCTTAAAGAGACAAACAAGGCTAAATTTATTCTGAACATATCCAGGAGGTTGTTCCATGTAAATTTCCTCATGTAAATCATCATGTAAGAAGGTAGACTTGACATCCATTTGATGGAATTCCCAGTTATGTAAGGCTGCAAGGGAAAGAACAAGGCAGATGGAGTTCATTTTTGCTACAGGGGCAAAGGTTTCATTGTAGTCAATCCCTTCAACTTGGGAAAAACCTTTGGCAACTAACCTTGCCTTAAGTCTTTCAACACTTCCATTTGATGCATACTTAGTTCTGTAGACCCATTTACATCTAACAAGTTTTCTTCCTTTTGGAAGAGGAACAAGATCCCAAGTATCGTTTACCATTAAGGAACGATATTCTTCATCCATAGCTGCATCCCAATATGGATTTCCTAAAGCTTCTGCAAAAAATTTTGGATCATGATTCTCAGAAACTTGAGCCAAAAGAGAAGAGGCTCGCGAAAACTGAGAATGTGTTCGACGTTGATCTCTAGGATCACCGACAAGATCACCAGCTGCTTCACATGTTGAACAGACCCATCGAGGAAGTATTGGTGCTGGTGCAATTGGAGGAACATGAGCAGGCGGAGGTGGATTTTCATCCTCACTGTCATCATCAGAAACTAGAGTTGGAAACCTGTCAAGGAAGTTGGAAGAAGAAGAAGAAGAAGAAGGCACAATCGCCGAATCAGGCTCACAGGCCAAAGATGGCACACCTGCCAAGTTAGGCTCGCAAGCCAAGAGATTTTCATCAAATTTAACATCTCTTCTAATGATTATATCATGTGAATGGGGCTGAAGAATTCTATAACCTTTTACATCTTCAGAATATCCAACAAATATGCACTTTTCACTTTTAGGCTACAATGCTTTCCGTTTTTCATCCGGAATGTGAGCCCATGCTTCACAACCAAACACACGAAAGTGACTTACATCTGGTTTAATTTTACTCCATGATTTTTCCAGTGTTATACCTTGTAAAACTTTAGTGGGTGTGCGATTAACTATGTAATTTGCACAATTTATGGCCTCAGCCCAATATTGAAGCCTTTAGTTCCTTAGATTGGATCATACAATTAGCCATTTCTTTTAAAGTGAGGTTCTTCCATTCAGCTACACCATTTTGTTGAGGTGTATATGGAATAGTGTGCTATTGTTGGATTCCTTGTTCAGTGCAGAAAGTAGTGAACTTATTGTTAACATATTCTCCTCCATTTTCAGATCTTAACTTAATAATGTGATGACCAGATTGTTTTTCAACAAGGGCCTTGTAGGACAGGAACATGTTAAATACTTCGCTCTTAAATTTTAGGAAGTAAACCCAAGTGCGTCTAGAGTAGTCATCAATGAAGGTTAAGAAATATTTGAAACCAGAAAAGGAAGCAGATGGAAGAGGGCCACACAAGTCACTATGCACAAGCTCCAAAGGAACCGAGGCATGCCAAGAGGCACGTTTGTCCAAACTGTCCCGATGATGTTTTCGAGTACACAACCGAAACAAACACCATCCTTGCAAGATACCATTGGAATACCAGTCACCATATTGTCTTTACATAGTTGTTGCAATGAGCGATAATTTAAGTGACCAAATCGCTCATGCCAAAGTTTGCTCAAGTTATCACTATGAGCAACAAAAACTGAAGGAAAAGGTGATGACCCAAAGTTGTTAAATTTGTACAACCTAGTAATATCATCAACAGTTCTAGTAGCAAGGACATTTTGAGGATTTTTAAAATCCTTGATTACAACTTGGTGAGGTGTAAAAGTCACAGTTTTACCTTCACCTGAATGAGTAATTTGATAGATTGATAAAAAATTGGAAATTTTTGGAACACATAGTATATCACTGAAATGACCATTTTCTACTGGAATTGTTCCAGATCCTACAACACTTAGAGATCTATCATCATGAACAATTATTTGTTTGGTGTTACATTCATGCATAGTAGAAAATATGGCTTGATCCTTAGCCAAATGATAAGATGCTCCAAAATCAGTTTTCAGTGCCGTTTTTTTTTAAACCGCATATTTTTTCGAGCTCTTTGCAACCAGATAGTTAGTTTCTATTTTTTCAGCCATTATTTTATAGTATGGATGCCCCTTGTGATATTATACTTACAAGTTCTAACTATTTCTCATGAAAATCTCATATGGAGGATGTTCTACGAAGTAGGGGACTTTTCAGGATAACCTCAGGGAAAGAAACAGAACCCACTGATGATGAAAAGAAAATTAAATGGGAAAATAGATGTGATGAAGTTCGTGGATTGATTGGGATGCCAATCTCTACTGATTTGTGATTCCACATATCTAGAATTGATGAACCTGATAAAGCTTGGGAAAAATTGGAATCTATGTTTGGTAAACACAATGAAATTTGGGGTCATCAACTTGCGAATGAGTTTATTTTCTTGAATCCAAATTATTTTTCATGCATTCAAGACTATTTATCTAAGTATAAAACTCTTAGACTCTTATGTGCAGAATGCAAGATTAAGAAAGAAGACAAACAATGTATTTATCATATTCTTTCCAAACTTGGGACCTGCATATTCTGTTTTTGTATCTACATTCTACTCCATGAAAGAATCCTTGACTGCAGCTAACTATCAAGAGCCTAGTCTTGAATCCTTTTGTGATTCCTTAATTAGAGAGCAATATAAGCTCATTCATCTTGGAATAATTAACAATGCAGATACATCTGGGAAAGCCTTATTGTCCCAACAGAAAGAAAAGTCGAAGCCTCCCAAGAAACATAATTTTTGCAATAATAAGCCAAACAACAAGGGTCCCAAACCCTCTCAGTTAGCTCCTTCCTTAAAAATGACAAAGGATCTGTTAGGGTACACAGGGTACTCCCAAAGGACCGAACACCAAGAATAGCCGCTTCACATAAACTGATCAC
>LPNX010315163.1:231766-357153 GCA_001517045.1 Pseudotsuga menziesii | reverse complement strand
GATAAATATATGAGAGATTAAAAAAAAAAAAACCGTCACTGTAACATTATACCTTCAGATTTGCCGAAATGGGTGTTTCTGGAGCAAACGGAAACGGTTTTCGATGAAACAAAAACTGTTTTCAAATGGAAACGGCACTTCGGACACAATGGAACAGCTCCCACAGGCCACAAATGTACAGAAAATCCAGAACCAGAAACCCTTAAAAAAGTTTCGGCAACACCGGTTCCAGATCTTGATCAAAACCGAAAGCGACTCTTCATAAAAGCTCTGATACCATGTTAGGGTATATAGGGTACTCCCAAAGGACCGAACACCAAGAATAGTCGCTTCACATAAACAGATCACAGATCAATACACCAATGTTTGTCACGTGGTTAAAACCCTCGAGAGGGAAACAGTCCACGGCCCCTGCCAAATAGCTACTTCGGAGCAATTTATTATGCAAAAGAAAGAGAGTTACATGAGCTTCTCATAATCGATCAACTAGTCAAGGACCCTCTATGCTCTTTAAATCGAGATCATAAACCAATCGGGTGTCAAGCCACGGATCAATGGTAGGTATGATCTAAGAGAAGTTGAACCGTCGGATCACTCTATGTCTAGAACATATCGTGACCGTCGGATTAGAATATTTACAAATGCATACTAAAGAAACACACTTTTACCTAACGGATATATTACACAAGTTGATCTTAACTAACTCCTAAGTGTCTAAATATCATAACAGGATCCAAGCAAAAAGGAAAGAAGACTGAGCGTCATTGCAATTTTTGTGGGAAAGATAATCATGATGAATCTAAGTGTTTCAAGAAGATGGTAGCCTTAGAACCAGCAATGAAGAAGCACCACATTAGCATAGATTCGTCTTCAGAATCTAACTCTCATGGACATGCACTTTATGCTTCTGGTTACTCTTATATTGCATGTTTGGGTACACAGGGTACTCCCAAAAGACCGAACACCTTCAGCAACCGCTTCACACAAATAGATCACAGATCAACACGCTGATGTTTGTCACATGGTTAAAACCCTCGAGAGGGAAACAATCCACAGACCCAGCCAAATAGCTACTTGGAGCAATTTATTATGCAAAAAAAAGAAAGTTACATATGAGCTTGTCATAATCGATCAACTAGCCAAGGACCCTCTATGCTCTTTAAATAGAGATCATAGACCAATTTGGTGTTAAGCCACGGATCAATGGTAGGTATGATCTAAGAGAAGTTGAACCGTCGGATCACTCTATGTCTAGAACATACCGTGACCATTAGATTAGAATATTTACAAATGCATACTAAAGAAACACACTTTTACCTAACGGATTGTTGAGGCTTGGAAATTCGCAGGCGGCAACAGTAAGGGATTCTCCCCAATCAGCGTTCCCAACTAGCCCGCTGACTGTTTGGTATAGGAAATCCGTCCGGTTTACGGTCCGGCTACCGTAGGTCAAAGTAACAACAAGGGTTTACCGGTTGTGGCCCGATCCACCGGAATTTGTATTTTGACTTAAATGAATGATATGCACGTGCCTAACTAAATGCAGGGTGATCCAGATGCAGGGAGCGGTCACAAAGTGATGCGCAGGTTCTTACCTCTCGTCTTGTGCTCACAAGCAACCAAACCAAATACGAACAGAAATCAACTAACTACCTAAACTATCCCTAGGGAGCGAGGTTATCATCTTGACTGAGCAATACAATATCACATACGGTAAGAAAAATCACAGATAGCTGATACTTCTCTCACAACACATGAAAACTTACAAATATTCAAATAACCAGATAGCCGATCATTCTATAACAACATTTATTGCTCTTAGTGAAAATGCATCCCAGAAAACTACTGAAGAATAATTAACGAGAACGTAGGTTCAAAACATCAAATATTCTTACAGTAAACGAAATACAGCTGAAAACAAAATAATTCATCTGCAACATTATTCATCGAATTTTGTTGATACATTCCACTACTTTACTCTTTCCAGCAGGCAAAATTGCAGTTCACTTTGCAAAACGAAGTAGTTCCTCTTACAAGCCAACCATTACAAAATTTTCTAAGGGAAAAAGCCCTCGTTTCCTCAGGCTCCCCGTTATTTAAACTACAAGTCCTATCTCCTGGGCTGCCCTCAGCGTGTGACCTTTCAGCGTCCTTCCACGATTCAGTTGCTTTTCTGGTCGTTTCGCTTTCTCCATCATTTCCACAGGCATTTATTTTCTGACAGTAGCTGCTAAAAATGCCCCATCGGCGCCTCTGTCATTCGTTTATGTTGTCCTTCTCTGCGAGATGCTTTGCTTCAGCGATTCATGGGATGATCCCTACATAAAACTTGGTGCATTATCCACTCATACGAGACATTAGGCATCGAGAACCTTTTAACTATGATGAAAAATCCATAAAAACTGGCCTGGTTCATCCGGGCGAGAACTCACGAAAAAAGAATCGGCGGTCGGGCGAGACTTGAATCGGAGGGGCTGAGAATACGGCATCAGATGGGCAAGGTTTCAGGGGCCGCAACGGCGGAGGAGCACAAGAAGAGGGTGAGTGAAAACATGGGCGTCATAGGCAATCGGGCGGCGGAGAGAAGTGGATCGGAAGCTGAACAGCTCTGCCACCCACAACAACGGACGGGATGCAGGTCAGGGACATGCGACGAGGGAGAAGAAAAGTTCGGGTGAGGGGCGGCTGGTCGGACGTCGGATGAAACTCGTGTCGACAGCTGACTTCATCTCCCCAGCCGCAACGGCGGGTGAGCCGAAACTCTAGAGCAAGCGATTTACAACCACGAATCGGGCGTTGGGTGACACTTCAATAAACTTTGGTCTAGGAGCCGCAACAGCGGGTGAGATAGGACTCAACTTCTTTGAAAGAGGCCCGATCCAAAGAGAAAACTAACAGCGCTGAGGCCCAATCGCGACCAAAAAACCAAAAAACTCGCTAAGGCAAACTTTCGCACTCTATGGGCGTTAAAAATAGATCACACGACTCATATCGAACTGAACGAAGCAAGCAAACAAGACGGACGCTCAACTTCAGACGCAAAGATATTCTCAAAGATGCCAAGCTTTCAACAGTCGATCCAAGCAAATAATGCTAAGGAGGGGTCCCAGAGTTTAAGTAAAAAACTAAAATCGGGGAAAAAGGTTGCGGCAGCAACACGGATATATTACACAAGTTGATATTAACTAACTCCTAAGTGTCTAAATATCCTAACACAAAATTGTGAGATTAAACGGTTGGGGGAGCCCAAAGGTCACCGAGGGGCAGCCCAAGAGTTTTACTTGTAGTATAAGTATAGGAGAGTTAGATAGATACAGGGACTTTTTCCCAGATAGATTTGTGATAACATGTTGTAATAAGAACTATTTCCTTTTGCAATAATAATTACAAGTTTCCTGTTGGAGAAAGTTGGGTGGAACTTTTCAAATGTTGTGCCATGGATGTGTTGAATGTGAACTATTTCATTTTCAGCTTTGTGTCCATGAACTGTGAGATCATTCTAACTTTTTGAACCAATGTTCTTGTATGAATGCTCTCTAGTTTATTTTATGAAATTTTCACTATGAGTAATGAATGCTGTTCATAAACAATTAGCTATCTGGTTGTTCATCTATCTATTACTGTTCATGTATTTTGAAATAAGTAACAGCTATTTGTGATTTTTCTTAATGCATGCGCATAAATACATTACTCATTGATAAATGCTAATCTTTCTCCCTGGGGATATGTTATATAGTTAGTTTTAGTTTTTCTATTTGTGTGTGATTTAGATGCGAGAGAGTTAAGATAAGAGGTAAGAACCTGTGCATCACATTGTGATCGCTCCTTGTATCCTCTATCAATCTGCATTCTTAGATAGGCACCCGCATCTCATACTTAAATATAAAAAACTAAAACATACACGGTGGACCGAGCCGTAATCAGTAAAACCCTTTATTTTTGTTACTTGACCTATGGTAGCCAAACCGTAAACTGGACAGATTCCCCATACCAAACAGTAACAGGCTAGTTGGGAATGTTTACTAGGGAGAATCCCTAGCTATTGTCGCCTATGATTTTCTAGGCCTCAACAGTTTTTGGTGCTAGAAGGAGGGTTGGCAGTGCATGGTTGGCCAAGGAAACTTATTTCCTCGAAATTATTCCACCGGTAACAGTTATGAGAGCAGTTTGTTTCCCAATCCAATTCCTGACGAGAAGGGTAAAGAGTTTTTGTATCCTGTTGATAACAAAGTAGTTGATGATTTGAGAAGGATTACTAGGGATTATGCAAAGAAGATTGGAGGATTACCAATTGTCCCTACCTTACCCAGAAGGAAATATCAGAAGAAAGACCGTCCTATATTGGAAGACGCAGTGTTGGTTGGAGATTTTGAAGAACTTGTAGAAACATCCTTACAAGAAGTTGTTCAACCTATGAATCAATTGGGCCCAGATACACCTTATTGTTCACCTGTTCAAACCCCTGTTCATTCACCACCTCACTCTCCACCCAGAATCATGGCAAATGTAAACGTAAATCAGCCACCCAACCCACCAAATCCACCACCTGCTTGGAAGGCTAGGTCACCTCTAAACCTAGCATCTCCTTTGCATGACTTACTTCAGGCATTTGAGAAAATGTTGCCCAAGTTTGACCCAAGTGAAAATATTTTGGTAGATGATCATTTGCAAAGCTTTTACTTGGCTATAGAAGGACTAAGGGCAGGAGAACATGAAGATGTAGTCTACAGATTATTTCCACATACCGTAAAAGGAGCAATAGCTCCATGGTATTTTTCTCTTCCTGCAAACTGAATCACAGACTGGTACACATTTAAAAGAATATTTAGAAGTAAATATGCAGCCCAGAAAACTCATGCAGCTCTAATGAAAGGGTTGTGCTCTTTAAAGAAAGAAAGAAAACAAAAAGTGCATAGTTTCACCCAAAGTTTTGTTGCTTATCTTAAAAAAAATTCTGTAGCTGATAAGCCCTCTGATAAAGTTCTGATTGAATACTATACTTTAGCTCTAGGGCCTGACTTGGCCATGTTTGCCAAGATGACAGTCAAACCTACGTTATCAGAGACTTATGAAGAAGCTGAGAGAGTAGAAGCTGAAAAAGAGAGCATAGAAGATTATCCTGAACAGTTGAGAGAAATGTTTTTTGGTAATGAGCAATCACATGACTTTGAAGGGATGGTGAAAATGATGCAGAAGCTATCCAACAGAATAATAGATTTGGAAAAGGAAAAGGAAGTGCATAAATCTTATAATCCTTACTATGAAAGGAGAGGAGACAACAATCAATATAAACCTTCTCCACACAGTCCTGCATCAATGACTTTAATTGAGGTGGGTATGGACAATTTTTGCACCTTTCATCAGCAGCCTCATTCCAAAAAAAATTGCCCTCAATGGATCAATTCGATGACATTAGTAATGAATCAGCTATTGGACTTTAAACTAACAAAAGCTGATAATGAGGAATAAAAGGGTAGTAAATCCACAGAAAAACAAGAGGATGATGCTATGGTTTTATGGGATTGTGTCTCACTTTTTGATACAGAAGATGAAAGCGATCTAAAACATGGGAATATATCAGAAACAAAGTTGACAACGAGAAGTCAAGGTTTGATAAAAGAAGACAGTTCACTACTCCAGAAAATTAAGAGACTTTTAGAGAACGTGAAGAAAACTCAGAAAAGAACCACAGTTGACAAAATACCTAAATCCACCATTACGAGTCAAAATCCAAAGAAAATCAACATGCCTGTTAAACCCATTGAGGATAAGACTAATGATGTAAACAAGAATCTCAAAGAACATAAGATGGAGTATGATATTGTGGAGGATATTAAGAGGGCTTAGGCAAATACTCCAGAAACCCGATATTCACGCATGGAGAAGTTAGCATTGGCCACGGTAATTGCTGTACAAAAATTTCTTCACTACATTTTTCTCCACACAACTACTGTATTGGCAGACCAAAACCCTATGTATTACATCCTGAATCGTGAGGTGCTCGGGGGCAAGTACTCCTAATGGATAGTCATATTATAGGAGTTTTATCTGGAATTTGCCAAAGCCACATCAAAAAAATCCTTGGTTTTTGCTGAGCTCATGTGTGATCTTCCCTGTGCTGTGATGTAATATGAGCCTAGTGATTCATTTCCTGATGAATTTTTGTTCTTGATCAGCACTACCGATCCATGGTATGGAGATTTGCTTATTTATCTCCAAACACAAATATTTTAGCCAAATCTATCCCGTGACGAACACCACCGTATCCGTCACCACGCGAAATACTACCTCATCCTGAATGATACCTTGTATAGACGTGGGATTGATTCTATTCTCTGGTGATGACTCACCTATGAGGAGGCTGAACATGTGTTGAATGATTGCCACTCTGGAGCATGTGGCGGTCATTTATCTAGGATGGCTACAACCCAGAAAATCCTTTGCGTTGTCTGGCCTTCAGTCTTCAAAGACTGTCATGAGGCTATTAATAAATTCCCACCTTGTCAACATTTTTATCCCAAAAAGTGCACCCATCCTACTCTGCTACACCCTAATCATTGCTGTTGGCCCATTTTCCAAGTGGGGGATTAACTTTATGCATTGTAAGCCTACCTCAACTGGGGGGCATGGTTACATCATCGTAGCCATTGACTATTTTACAAAATGGGATGAGGCCATGCCTACATATGTGGAAGATGGTAAGACTGCTACTCTCTTCCTGTTCAATCATATCATAGCTAGATTTGGAGTCCCATAGTTCATTGTTACTGATCACGGATCACATTTCCGTAAACAAATGATGGAGGAACTGAGTGCTAAGCTAGGTTTTTGCCATGAAAACTCTATGCCATATTATCCACAAGTTAATGGTCAGGTAGAGGCCATTAATAAAGTTTTGAAAACTATGCTTCGTCGGATGGTTGGAGATCATAAATCCAACTGGCACCACATTCTTTTCTCCACTCTTTGGACTTACAGGAATTTGGTGAAAATATCTACTGGTTTCACGCCTTTCTAGCTTGTTTATGGACTCAAAGTTATCTTACCGATTCAATGCTAGATTCCATCTTTACAACTTGCCGTCGAACTTCTCCCAGACACTTCTGCAGAGGAAGAAATATTTTTTTACTTGAATAACCTTGACGAGACTCGGAGAGATGTTGCTTTGGCTAATGAGGAACATAAGAAACACATCAAGGCACAGTATGATAAATCCCTCCAACCTCGTGCCTTTAACGAGGGTGACGTAGTTTTGACTTACGACCAGAGATACAACAAATTAGGGAAATGAAAGTTCGAGTCCATGTGGTACCATCCTTTCGTCATTTCTAAATTTTTAGAGAAAGGAGCCTATGAGCTCATTGAATACGATGGAATCCCTTTGGGGAAACCTTGCAATGGCTTGTACCTGAAAAGGTACTATGCCTAGGTCTTTTTTGGATAGTATCTTTCATATATGTATATTGCTTGACTTTCAGTGTGCTTTTAGTATTTTCAATATGGTTTTGAGTTTAGTGTCTGCATTTGTTTATACCATGTTTTGGTCATGCAGAGCAGATGGCTTTCTATGGCTTCACTGATGGTGCTTGCCGCCACACCTTGAATCTCGCCTTAGCTGCTTGGGTTCTATATTCCTTGGCTGAAGATTTGGTCAGTTCAGGAGCGGTTTGTATTGGTCCCGCTACCAACAACATCGCTGAGTATCGAGCAGTTATAGGTCTTTTGACTGAAGCCGCCTCCCAAGATGTTCACAAGCTGGTAGTCTTGATGGACTCACAACTCGTGGTTTGTCATCTAAACCATGTTTATACCATTATAAAGCCTGTGCTTCTCCGCCTCTTCCGGAGGGTATGCTTGTTAGAAAGGTCATTCAAAACCATCACCTATAGGCATATCCCTAGGGAACATAATGTAGTTGCTGACTCATTAGCTAATTACATCCTAGATTGGCATATTCATACATCATCTAGTGATGCTCATGGTAGCACATGACTGCCTGGGCTACTCTATGTAGCAGTCTACTAAACCGACTCGATACTCCTGCTGTAGGTCTTTGATACCTCAGAGGGAGGTCATCAATGGAAGTGTCAAAGATGTCTAGGGTCAACCTCTCCAGGTTTTCCTCTAACTCTTGGTCACATCGTCACCTGCGATACGAAGCGGGCTCCAGCTCGTCTATCCAATGGGGAAGCTCCCCAATTTCGTACTGCTCCGATGTCAGCATGAAAATATTCAGGTCTCGTTACTTAACATAAAAAATATAAAACATCAAAAAAATAAAAACATTTTATCCATTTTAGGGTTTCTTGCTTCTTACCGATGTCACCCCACTGTCCGCCAGGTGGGAGCGGTAGGTGAGGGTCCCCACTGAAGTCCGTACCTGCATAAGCATAATCCTCCACCATGAGGATCTGATCTCGGAGCCATTTGAAGAATGGGTCACTGAACTTCACCTTCCCCCTGCTCGCTCCAGTACAGGCCATAATCCGGACCCACCTCTGCATACGGGGGTCCCATGCTCTCAACTCTGTGAAGACCACTTGAGGTCTCATTTGTGGTACCTGCTCGAAGAAGAAGCAGGCTAGAATGGAACCAAAGTCGAACTGCTTCAGTTCCCCCTGCTGACACTTAGTCAGCTGGTCTTTGAATATCGAAAGCAGTGCTTCCGCACAGTTGAATATTGTAGGTTCCATGGCCTCTATGGCATATAGCATGTGTGCCCTAGAAGCCTGGTGCACTCCCTGACTCCCGACCACTCTCTACATCATAAACAAGATAGTCCATAGGGGCCCATCCATCACTACCTTTATGGGGATTTTCTTCCCCGATGTCCTCATCCTTGGGATACAGTGACGGTCTATCAAATCTTGTGTGGTAATATCCCCTCTTCGAGAACGTGTCAGTGAGATGGGGGAACCCCGTCTCGAGATTCCAGTCAAGAAGTAGATGTCCTCTACCTCTACTGTCAAAATATGAGCCCCAACCTCAAAGTGTTGCTGCTCCGGATTCCACATCTGGAGTATGTGCTCTAGCAACCGCTCATTGGATACCATACTGGGAGTCTGAAATAATTTCAGGAGCCCACAGTCTCATAATGTGGCTATGTAACCCGCATTCCTTTCGGTGAAATCATCATCGTTGTCATGTTGTCTTTCTTTCCATATCACCATGTTTGATCCACAAAAGCCTGCCAAAAACAATCATAACATATATTAGAATCACCCTTAATCATTTAAATCCAAAGAAATGATCTATCTGTGCTTTTGTTATCAATTTTCAATCTTCACGGTTGGCACCGCCTGTGACCCTTGTTTTCAGCGTGGTTCTAGTGAGGTACCACGTATCCTGCAAGGGATAAGCGCGATGCCCATTCCCATGGGTTTAGGGATTTCCATACAAGCCCAAAACCCCATCTAAAATCAAAAGTGAGACTATGAAAAGGAAGAGTAGGGTTTGAACTGTTACCTGGAACAAACGGCACTTGAATCCGACGGTGGAAACTCCCGATATCAGCAACTGAAGATCTGACTAGGAAAGTGCTCCAAATGCTCTCCACTATGGGTAAATAGTAAAATGATTTGATTTTTCACTATTTACATGACTTTTATATACATTTTTGGGTTTGACAAGCTATAGTTTTGATTTAAAATCATTTATTATTCGAAGCTTATCTGTCGCAATCCCTTAATGTTAGTTGTCAAGGCATTTAACACTTGTTTTGAGTCATTACAGGATAGAAGAACAGTAGCAGTAAAGTCTTGGGACTTCGTTTTTGACTTTTTCGCACTACCATAAAATGGAAAAAGTAGATGAGCATTTGTTACGACACATTGGTCACGCTCTTTAAAACTAGTATCAAAGGTCTGAGTCCATTTCTGATTCTTTCCAGGCTCGTAAAAACTGACATTGTGTAAAGAAACCCCATGGAGTCTTCTTTCGACTCTTTTCAGGCTCCTTAAACATGAAAAGATCGTCGAGTTTGTTTTCGATTCTTTCCAGGCTCGTAAAAGTTGACAGTGTGTAAAGAAACCTCATGGAGTCCTCTTTAAACTCTTTTTAGGCTCCCTAAATACAAAAAGATTCTTGAGCAATATTGTCTTCTTCACACTTGTTAAATCATTTGAAGATTCATCCTTTCGACGGTAGGTTATCTCTTTTTCGGTTCAGATGGACTATTTACGAAAAAGGAAACACTCTAGCCAACCATGGCTGGAAGAGTTCCCTAAGGTATGATTTTACACTTTTTCATGCCTTAGGGACTAAATCATACGAAAAGGACCCTTTGGAGTCTTCTTCTGTGGTCGTTCAGACTCCCTAAACATGAACGATACTGATTTTTCTTTCATTGGACTCGTTAAATTAAACATTGAGAGACCCGTTTTGGGAACAAACCCCTCCTTGCTCAGGTTCGTAAAACATATGAGTTTGGACTTGTCTTTAGACAAGCTATACCGAGTGTTTGTTACCCTCTTTGAACTCATAAAACCGAAAGGAGGCGCTCATCGATCATGATGGGGAAAATGGGAAGGGAATCATTTTGCAAATAAATGGCAGTAGTTTGTCATTAACTTTGAACATGGCACTTGTCTGCATTTCATGTCAGTCAATTGGGTATTCAGCTGATCTCTGTGACGATCCACTTTCATGAGTCATGCCACTTCTTTAATTCTTTCAAGAGAATGCATTGTCCACTGTCGCATTGTGTATTTGTCTCATTTAGTCATGTTGCCAAGTCTTTTGTCGTGCCACCCGATGTTCAAAGGGAAGTTGAAGATTTTTTTTTTTTGTAGTCAAAACAGTCTCTGTTTCAGTACTTTTGAGTCAGTCCTATGGTTACTACATTCACATCATTCTAGAACTATGTTCTAAGTTTCATGTCGTCGATGTGGGACTCATCATGGCCCTCCTTCGACGAGACTATTCCCATCGACATCAGCTCATCATCCGGGAAGTAGTCTTAGAAACAAAACTTAGTACCTTGAGATCTGTATGCCTTAATGACAGATTCGCTCGCTCTCGACACAGGTTCACATCATTGAACTTTGATCGATAGAAACAACTGGGTGTTCGACATTAGGATATCTATTCACACTCAGTAGATTGTACTGGGGTACCTTGGGAATCATTGACATCAATGGTGATCTCCCTCGCACTTGTTAACGATTCACATCATTGGCTAATAATCAAGTGGTTTCTACCATGTTCGACTTCAGATCATTGTAATCGCATGGATAGAATTGTACTTTGCGGAGGACGAGACGAAGACCCTAGGTATTTTTTTAAAGTGCTCATTGCTTTCCCTAGGTTGTGATGGAGTTTTGTATATCTAGCATGGATCCACATTTGTATGGTCGTGGCTATGCTCAAATTTGCGTCTGTATGACATAACTCTATGTTGTATGTCTGGTAGCTATGTCCAAGTTTGAGTCCTCTATCACATGGATCTACGTTGTATTATAGTATCCATGCTTGTTTATTCCTCCCTTGGTTCTGCCTTGTATTGGTCTGCAGCCATGATTTGGTTACTTGTGTCTATGAGTCAAAATCTTGATGTACTACAGATGCCTACTTGACAACATGCTCCGATTGAGCTGACATTTTCACCTCGAAGCGACAACTTGTTGTCTCAAATCTCTCGTTTATCATATCTCTCTAAGAATCATGCTTTGGGGGGCATTATGTTATACCCAAATCCTGTCACCACCATATGATAAGACATTTGACTTATATACTTGCCCTTAATCCCAGCACTTGGAGTGGAAACCCATGCTTGTTTGTCAATTCTACATGAAAATAATTAGCACCGCGCATTCCCTGTGAACCATGAGTGGTACCTTGCTCGCACTGTCTTCATCCTGTTTTCCATAAGCAGTGCCACCACCTGTGGCCTTTGGTCCATAAGCGTTTCTCATCTAAACCGCTCTGTCATAAGAGGAGAAAAGAGGTGCCCTGGGTAAAATGGGAAAAAGAGAAGTTTCTCGAGGCTTCTAGATCATGAGCCTCATGTCCTCCCTTATCCCTATCATTGTGGGTTAGTTGAGCTCGAGATCCCCCATCATAGGATCTTAGAGGCCACCTCATCCACAAATCTCTCAACCATTCCTATCCATTGAGCCTTATAAATACAAGCTCATGTTCATGGTTGAGGGGGAGAACTATAGAGGTATTGTTATGCTAGTGGATTGTCCACTTGGCCCAAGCCATTGGAGAGCATAGAGAGCAAAGTTGGAGCTTATGGGGATGAAGTGTTGGCCTCATGGAGATGCATGTCGACACTAAGGCTTAATTGGTTGTAAACTTCTCTATTCATCTTAATGCAAAGCTGATTTCCATCCCACATTACTGTTGTTTTGATTTCGCATGTAAATGTTGTTAGATTCCTTAGTAACTAACATGGATAAGTAAATGATGTTCTGGTAGCTTTGATGCGTTTGCGTGTTTGATCTGGTTGCAAGTACACATGTTTACTATCGAAGCAACATTCCAGGTGTCTACGACATCCAGGGGGGTTTTCATCCTTTGTCGTTCACTCATTTGTTCTGGATCTGAACCATTCAGACCAGAGGAACAACTTCTGTCCGGAGAAGGTGAAATATTCCTGGTTACAATATTCCAACAGATGATGGCAGCCAGTTGCCAAGGATTGGGCACCAATATTCGAGGAAAACGTCAACATCATACACCTAATCATTTTGCAAATAAATAGCTTTTCAAAATTTTTAATTTAATAAAAAAAATGAAACCTAACTCGAACTTTGGATAATATAATAGTTTGCATTAATATAATAATAATAATATTATTATTATTATTATATTTTGTATTAATATAATAATATTATTATTATAATATTTTGCATTATTTTAATAATAATAATAATGTATATTATTACATTTATGCAAACTATTAAATTATAGCAAAAATAATTTCAAATAGTTTTTTTTAACAAAAACGGTTGGTATTTTATATTAACAAAAACCCAGGTGCTGACGCATTTGGAGAGTACATCAACGTTTCCAGATTGTTAAAGAAAAGTTGCAACTTATGCTACTGACATTGTCTTCTTCATAGTATTCGCAGTATTAAACAAAAATAGATTCTAAGTTCCTACTAGATATATTCCAAAATATACAGACATATGGTCCCAACAATAGACAAAGAAACATAAAAAATTGTTTATTTCCCTATAGAGGTCCCAGACCCCATGCCATCGGCAAAGTTTTGGTTGGATTCCACTTCTTTCTGTACTCAGGCTTCGAAGGCCATAGTTCCTACCTAAATCTCGGTGTGCGTCATTCTCTCTAAGAGCTCCTGGATGGCTTGGGCTTGCTCCTGGCATCGGGCTTCCTCCACAATTGCTTTCTCCCTTTGAATCTATCTTGCTTCATGTAGATCCTCTGCTACCTACTCAAAAATTTCCATCACTTCTCCTTTAAATCGACGAAGATGGCGCTTCTGATTATCCACCTCATCTTTACCTCTCTGCAGTTTGCGCCCCTATGCTTCCAGGACATGCTACGGATAGCAAGGCTCACTCTCATCAGTGAAGTCCATGTTATCAGACTGTTTGTAGAGGGGCCAATTCGCTTGGAGTCTCTCATAGTTCTGAACAACTTTCCTAAGATGCACGAAGACATAAATAATGTGGAAAGTTCCCTTACTCGTTTCTTGATGCATGTATATACTACAGGAATGATCGGTCTCATTAGTCCATACACTCTTCTTCATAATGAGAATAATATTGGTGACATGATATAAATATCCATCCTTTGCCTCAGTTGTCACCCATGTCCATATTATCGTTATCCCGCCAGAAATGAGCTGGCTTGAAGTACTCTTCACATCTCTCGCACAGGGTGCAAAATACGTCGTGACTACTTCAGTTTGTACCTCCTAAATAGAGCCCAGTTTTGCAACATATTCCTTGATTGGTGAGTCCCTGACATACGCTACTTCCATCTCCCTAGGAATTTCCATTCTCTGAAATCCTCCTTAACTTGCGGCAAGGATCCCATTTTCTCGTGTCTGCCTTATGGTCATTTATGATGCAACCTCTTCGCATTCAATCACCACATGCCGGGCATACCTCCACATGCCTGAAGTGGCTCTCCTGCTAGAGGATTCAGTCCCACCCAATTTCGTCTTCACTCAAAAGGAGGATGCTCGGCTCCAGTCCAACCGCTCTGATAGCGGCTTGATCTGCTTTGGATTTGTTCACTCACAGCACATGAAAGTAGTTTATACTACAGAATTTAGAATCAATTTCCTGGATTCTGAGGATAGTTTGCATTAACCGGATGTCTGTCGGCTTTGTTTTCCTGACCATTAATCCAATTAGGCTTTGTGAATCTCCTATCACTTTGGCTTGCTAGATTCCTTTTCTTCAAAGCTGTATGAGTCCTTCCAGGATTGCTAAATCTTCGGCTTGGTTGTTTTTTGTCTTACCAAGCCCCTAAGTGTATTGAAGTTATGTTTACCCATCAGGATTCTTAAATCTACCCCCTCCTTCCTCCCTTAGATTACCTTTAGCTGCTCCATCAAAGAATAAGCTATGGATATTTGCTCCTTGGCTCCATTGAGAGAAACTGATTTCATCAAGTCTGATTTTCCAATTTTTTGTAGAATCCTTAGCAGGAGGAAGGTGCATGGGTTTAACTCCTAATTGTTTACCCCAAGCTTCTTCTTCTGGTAGAAGCTCAACAATCTTTATTGTTCCTTGTCTATATTGGAGGATTTTGTTTAAAATACTTTTGATTATGTCCACCACCTGTAACGGGTGGGACTTCTTCTCTTGAAAAATTCGTGAGTTTCTTTCTAACCATAGTTTCCGTAGAGTAAGTTTTGGCAGCATCAACCACCCTAATTTGAACCAACCTTTTGAGGATAAAGGGTGCGGGTACAAGGAGTCCCAACTGGAGAGAAGGGTGGTAATTATACCCTAGATTTCAATCTTTTGTTGCTAGGGTCCCAAGACCTCATGCCAAACGTTTTTTGCATACTTGTAGTCCATGACAATATGCTTTGAATTTTTGACCTGCTGATAGCAAAGAGTACACCTTGACGGGCCACAATTCCTATTTTCTGAAGGTTTTCATTGGTAAGTATGCTTTGGTGTGCAATGGTCCATATAAACATGTCAATTTTTGGAATATTTTTTACTTTCTAGATTCCTTTCCAAAGTGTTGGATTTGGATGGCTCTTAGGAGAGGCCTGTAGGGCCTGGTATCCTTGGGCCTCTGTATAATGCCCAATGCCTTTCCCCCAACCTCTAATTTCCTTGCTTCTGGATGAGATAGATGCTCTCCCATTGAGTTGTGATGTCAGGGAGGTCCACTGTTGCAGGAGTGGCTCTAGGGGGTCCACCATTTTCCATCCTTTCCAAGTGTTCTCTTTGTTATTCCAGACCGATAGGTCCCATAAGGTTTTGATTCCCTGTCCTGATAACCAGAGTTTGAGGGGTTCAAAGTTTGCGATACTGGAGAGAGGTTCACTACCCATAATGTGGTCCTCCTAGATGTCTATTCTTTCTCCATTGTCCGAGATCCAAAATAGTATTTTTTGAAAAATAATTGGGTCCTTTTGCAGAGAAGGAAAACAGGGGATCCCGTGTCTTCTATTGGAGCTGCATCAAGGCTTCGAAGCTTGGAATTCCTGTAGTATTTTTTCTAAATTACCTTTTCATCCCAATTTGGTTTTCTAGAGAGTTGCCACTAGAGGATTTTCTCTCCCAGCGCTAGATTATGTGGTTTGAGATCTTTGATCTGGAGTCCTTCCTCATGGAGAGATTTTGTCACATTGTCCCCGCTAACCAGATGGAGTTTCTCTTCATTATGATTCCCTCCTTTCCAAAAGAATTTCCAGATTTTTTTTTCTAATTCCTACAAAACTCATGTTGGTGCTATCAAGAGAGAGCATTGGTATATGGGTAGACTAGATAATACAGATTTGATTAGCACTAAATTTCTCGCTAAATTTAGCCATTTTGTACCCCAATTTTCTAACTGATGTTTTAAATTTTTGATCAGCGGAAGCCAGTCTCTTCCTCGAGGTCTCTTCTGGAAGATCAGGAGTCCAAAATATTTGAAGGAGGTCCACTGTGCTTTACCCATGAAACCTAAAATTATTTCTATGTAGTTAAAATTTCGCATGGATATATTCCATCCTTAGATTTGGATTTTCTTAGCATTAATATTACTACCAGAGGTGACACAATAAGCATCCAACTCATATTTGAAATAGGACATTATTATGGGGAAATCTCCTCTTAATATCAGGGTGTCATTAGCGAACTGTGCATGGTTTATGTCCTAGAATCCTCTTGTGATTCTAAGACCAAGCAAGTCATGATATTGTTGTCTTTTTTCCAGCTAGAAGCTTAGGACCAATGTCTATAGCACAAAAATAAGAGGTGAGAGTGGGCATCCTTGGAGAAGACACCTGGATGCTTTGAAGAAATCAACTACTCTCCCATTCAAAAGTGGGGCTATCCAAGGTTACCCTATGCATGCTTTGATCCATCTTATGAACGACTCTACGAATCCAAACTATTTAAGGACTGCAATAAAAAAACTATGCTTTACTCCATCAAAAGCATTTTCCAGGTCTATCTTGACTACCATTCTTTTTTCTTTATGTTGTAGGCTTGAGTGAATTGATTCCTGGATGAGAATGATGTTTTCCATGATTTGTCTGCCCTTAACAAATGCTCCTTTGTTAGGATGGACTATTATAGGCATAACATCCCTGAGTCTGTTGGCAATTATTTTTGTTATGATTTTATAACCTATATTGCATAGGGATATCGACCTAAACCAATCAAAGGAGTTTGCAACTTTTTCCTTTGAGATAAGTGCTAGAAATGTTGAATTTGTGTTCACCCAAATTTTTTAGCAGGATTGCGATTTTAGGGCCATTTTATGGAGGTCCTTTTTAACTACTTATCAGTAGGTTTTGATAAATATAGTCGTGAAACCATCTAGACCTGGTGCTTTATCTGGTTCCATTTTTTCCAAGGTCCGTTTATATCTCAATTCGAATGATAGGTTTTTTAATCCTTGGATTCATTTGATTAGTTATTTTATTTGGAACATGATCAATCAAGCTAGATATTGTGGCTTTAGTGTATAGCCTTTTGAAATGTTGGAAGGATTCCCTTTTAATGTTAGCAAAGTCGGTGATAATTGAGTCTTGAACTGTAATCTCCTTAACCGATTTAAATTGACTCCTTCCTTGAGCTTTTTTGTGGAAGTAGGCAGTGTTCCTGTCTCCAGATTGAAGCCATAGGATTCGTGATTTATGCCTCCAATACACTTCTTTTTTTCTACAAGCATTATGTAAAACAACCTGCAACTCCTCTTCTTTACTAAGAGTTCCTTTGGTTATGTCCATACTATCCATTTGCACTTGGAAAGTGCGTAGATGGTTTTGGGATTCCATCATTTCCTCTGCTAGGGTTGGCAATCCTTTTTCCCAAAATTTTATATATATTTTAATTCTTCTCAGCTTTTCTTCCTAGATGAAGAAAGGTGACCCCGAAACATGATCATTTCAGGTTACACAGACCTTTTCCAAAAATTCCTGGTGGTGAGTCCAAAGCAGGTTGAATTTTAAATGGATGGGTCCCTGATTTAAACTTTCCTTAAACTCGAGGTTTATAGGCCTATGGTATGGAATTCCCATAGGGAGGATTGAACAAGTTCCTTTTAGGCCTTTAAGAAGGAATGAGATTTGGACAAAAAAACAGTCTAATATTGCGGCGATATGACCTGAGCCCATTCATCTGTTGGTCCAATTATACAGGCCTTTTCCTGGATTAATATTCATCAGATCCCTTTTCTGAATTAGATCCTCAACCCATTCCTTGGATGAATCTCTAACACTAGAACCCGCTCTTTTCTCATTGAGATTAAGGGTGAGGTTTAGATATCCTACCAAAATAACATTTTTGAGTTGCCTCTCATGTGACATTTCCCCAATCGAGTCCCAAATTTTCTTCTTTTCTCTATAATTAACTAGAACAAAGATGTTAAAGATACTTATCGAATTTCCCGAGTCTTTGTAGTGGATTTGTGTGTAGATCTAGTGGGTGTCCAGCCTTTCATCTGTCATATCGAACTTAATTTCGTTCCACATCGTACCAATGCATCTGAATGCTCCTCTTTATGAGACGCCTCTACTTTGACCTTTTCTCCAATAGAAATTGTTGATACAGAGGAATTCTCCTTCCTCCATTTTTGTCTGTTGGATTAGGAGGATATTTGAGTTTTCCATTCTAACTAGGTTTTTCATGGTTGTTTCTATGGAGTTACTACCTAGGCCTCTGCAATTCCAAGAAACAACCTTCATTACCTACCTTTTAGGTTTTGGGCTCCCTTAGAGCCATGACTCTGGTTCCTAGCAGATCTGGTGTTTTTCAGTATTAATTTTTCTAGTCTAGGCTGGCTTCCCTGAAGTTTGTCCTTACAGGTTTCTTCTTCTCTCTTTTCTCATTCAAATTTTCTTCCTCTTGTTGCATTTTTTCCTCTTCTCTGGGATTCAACAATTTCCCCATATTCTTCCTCTAAATATTTCGAGGTTTTCTCTTCTTGGGGAGTTTCCAGGGATGATTTTAATGCTGCTAATCCCAAGGGTTTTGGGGAAACTGGATTCTCTTTCTGGGGTTTGGCCTGGTTCTGGGATTCTTGCTCTGCTTCTTGATTCTCTTATGATAATTTTCCTAGTATTTCAAAGTTATTCTCTTAGTTTGTAGCGTCTTTATATTTCCCTACTATGTTGGTTTTTTTGGCGTTCAGAGTTGAGGTCCTGATCCTTGTTCTAGATCTTGGCTTCTTAATCTGGTGTCAGCCTTCCGCTTTTTCTTTATCTGTAGTTTGGGATTATTTCTTTGGGAAATTATTTGCAAAGTTTCCATACTCATGACACCCTCTACATTTAAAGGGGAGTTTCTCATAGTCTAGCTTTTGCAGTTGTGACCAATTTCCCACAGTGATATCTACTGCTTCAGGTAACCCTACTTCTAGATCCACCTCGACACACATTCTTGTGCATGAATATTGATTCTTCGGATATGCTCTATCAATAAATTTCCCTAGGGTAGTCCCAATGTGCTGGAGTGAATCCTGATTCCAACAGTGGACAGGGAGCTTTGGCAGAATGACCCAAACGAGTATTGTAGTTGGGACTTCTTCCGAGGGATCAAATTCTGGTGACCATCTGTTTAGATAGAGTCCTTGGGGTCCCATGAAGTACAGCCCATTTCTAAAGATCAGATATCAATCTTCTTTTGAAATAAAGTCAAAGAGGAAGAACCATCTTCCTAGGAAGTACGAGGTTACATTGTTCGAGATCAGTGGCCTCAATTCTTCTGAACCTAGTTTTATGTGGTTTTTGGAGAGGGCCACTTTCATTGGGCCTTCTAGGGGAAGGGACATTTCTGGTACTTCTCCTATATTTTTTACGAATATTAATGCCTTCGCCAACTTCTTTTTTGACAGGGTAGCAATCCGGTTGAAGGTCTCAACCTCAACAAGGAGTGGGGTCGGTGGCAGATTGAATCCGCTTGGGTCTGCCATTGCATGCAGCGATCAGAGCTTCGACTTGCTCATTGTATCCTGTTGACGTTTTCTACCCTAGTCCTGAATAGAGAAATGATCCTTCTCAAGAAAAAAAATCTTCTATTCTATTGTTAGCTCTTTCATATAGTTACTTTGACCTTCGATGCACATTAAAAAGGAATTTGTGCCACATAAGCCCAATTCTCAGCCACACGTTGCAAGGTAATTTCAATAAATTCGACCAAAAAGAATCCAAGCCAGCTTGAAAAGATGGCCCATGAATTTCGGTCGATAGTCCATATTGGCTCCTCCAACTTTATTCATGGCATGAAAAATATAGCGAGAAAATTCATAGCATGAAAAATATAGCAAGCGATTCTATACAACACTAAAGACAATTGGTACAACAGGCCACCAACAATATTATTATTATAATATTTTGCATTAATATAAATTATTATTATAATAGTATTTTGCATTATTTTAATAATAATATTAATGTATATTATTACATTAATGCAAAGTATTTTATTCATGCAAAAGCTCTTTCAAATAGTTACTTTAACATTCGATGCACATTAAAAAGGATTTCATGCCACATAAACCCAATTCTCAGCTTCATGTTTCAAGGTAACTTCAATATTCAACCACAAGGAATCCAAGCTAGCTCGAAAAGATAGCATGGCATGAAAAATATACTAAGCTAATTATTGGCATCAAAATATAGCAGGTGACTCTATACAACAATAAAGATAGTTGGTACAATAGACCACCAAGAAGACCTCGAGTAAGGTAGACCTTGGCTTGTACTCTAGCTATGTACAATCATGTGCAGGATGATGATGACAACCCACCACCAAGTCTTGGGTACCAAATTTCAAGGAAAACATCAACGTCAGACACCCAATCATTTTGCAAATAAATATCTTTTCAAAAATTTTGATTTAATAAAAAAAATGAACCCTAAATCAAACCTGGGATATAAAAAAATTGATTAAGTGTGGATAAATTAATAGTGTAAGCCCATCAATATATGTAGGGACATAATAATTTGTAAATAATCAATTACATATAAATAAAAATATTAACTACAACTTTTAATTTGAAGTTGGTGACAATGAATCAAAATGGAACTTAAGTAGGTCATGAGGAAATATCATTTAATTTTGTTTAAAAGTTATTTCATTAATGATAATGTTGGATGTGGTGGGAGGATTGATGGATTTTTTGAGAGAGTGTTTTAGGCCTCAGCTGCACAGGTCTGAGCACAACTTATGAGCCAAGGGGGGCTACAAATCCCTCGGTCTTGGATCATGGATGGATCGGACCCCCGGGACCATGGGCCTGAGGTGGGGGAAGCTGGGAACGAGGATGGGAGGAGGGTCGGAGATGGGAACGACATAAGATCAGGCTCAAGAGGGTGTCTGCCAAAGAACCTCTCTATTCCATCCATCCAGATAAAATTCGATATGGTGAGAGGCAAGATTGAGTTATTGAAGGAAACGACCATCATTGGAAAATTTGTGGGGGTTTGGCCCAAAGAGAGGGATTTGGTTCGATGGATCAAGACTGTATAGAACCCTAAGCGACTTTACGATCTGTAGCTACGATCTAAGGGTTTCTTCACTATCATATTTCTCAACCAAGAAGACAGGGATAGGGTTTTGGAGGGAGGTTCATATTTCTTTTTTTTTTGCAGGGTTATACCTTTGACCATGGAAGGAGCGATTCAACTTGGAAACTAAAGATATGATGGTTTCCCCGGTCTGGATCCATCTATTCTTGTTACCCTGTGAGTTTTGGGATCTAGAAACACTGAAGGACATCAGTAATACCCTAGGGAATTTGTGAAGGTGGATGAGCAAACCAAAATCCAAAGATACACAGCTTTTGCTCGCATCTTTGTTTCCTTGGAACTATCAAAAGAATTTCCATAGGAAATAAGCCTTAATTGGGAGGATGAGGAATGGATCCAACCCATCGATTATGAGCAACTGCCATTTCAATGTCGGCATTATCATGAATATAGACATCTGGGGAGGGACTGTCCAAAGGTTTATCAACAACCTTCTGGCCTCAGTCAGCGTCAAGGAGGCAAGGTTGATGGGGAAGGGTTTACACAAGTCAAGAATAGTAGAAGAGATAGAGGAGATGGTCCCTCAAAGTCAAGGAAGGAGTCCGTGACAAAAATCCCCAGAACCAATAATCCATTTGATGTTTTGGGAAAAGGAGGATGCCGAGGGGGGGAATCTCAAGGAAAAGGGTGAATCCAAGCTTCAAGCAGGAAAATCCAAGGAAGTATTCAAGGAAGGTTTTAGGATTATAATCCTCCCTTGTCAAATTTGGTCAATTATGTCTAAATTAGGAGTCTTTTCATTGGGTCCACATGGCCTAATTGGGCCACATGTACCAGTTACTAAAGTGCGGGGAACACTAGTTGAGGCTAACTGCCATTGACTGCACTTGCATACATTAGTTTAGGATCCTCCTAGACCAATCCCTACAATTTAGGAGCCACTGGGAGTGTTGGAACCTACCTCCTCCAGTTGAGTCCAGTTAGTGACTAGTTAAGCCTAGTTAGGAGTCAGTTACATTCAGTTAGCGCCAATCATTGATTGATTTCATGTGGGAAGGTGTAATTCCTCACCTACCACATTCAGTTAGACTAGTTAACTGATTCTAACTGACTGGTGCACTGATTTAGACAACTGGAGCTAACTAGTTGGGATTCGATAATGATTTAGACATGTCTAGTTATACATGTAGTTAGGTAGAGTCAATCAATTCAAATTCCTCTCTCATGCATTCAAATTGACTGGTTATTAATACTAGTGTATTACATTGTAATTAATTATCCAATTACTTTTGATTAATGAAATCATTACACAGTTGTAAGCCATTTTTGCACCGTTTCATTCTTCAATTCTAAGTAAAATTGTCTGATCTATATTGTGAGTTGTGTGTTGATCCATAGATCTATGTGCTCAATTTTATATGGTATCAGAGCCTCGACATGACAAGGCACTTCTCCTACTACAGATTCATACTTGGATCAAAAAAAAATTGAGCAAAATTCGTCCTTCCAGCACTGCACCAGAAGCAACAAGTTTACCACAGAAATCCTAAGCAAAGGAATTGTTGATCAAGCTTGCTTGATTAACTAAGCTGGGTGTGATGAAAAAATGAAAATTGCAGGTTTTCCGACCTTACGGTGCCCTTTTTGTGTTTTTCCAGGTACAACTTCGAATGGATTCAGCAGTTCCTCTTCTCACCCCATTCACAAGCTATTCAAAATGGAAGTTGAAGATGATTGCATCTCTGAAGAGAGAAGATCTCTATGAGATGTCTATTGGACTTGGTAAAGAGTCTTATGAGAATGAGAATGACTGGATAAATGATGGTGATGGTGCTTTTGGAGCAATAGGTCTGGCCCTTTCTCCTAACTTGCACTACCTCACTAAATCTGTTGAATACCCAAAGGATCTCTGGACAAAATTGGACAGAACCTTTGGAAAGCATAATGAGGATCATAATAGAAATTTAGAGAGCACACCAAACACCAAAAGAGTTCTTGATCCAAAATTATTGGCCTCTACTCTCTCTGATGAATTTCTTTAAGATGAAGAAGAAGCAGAATCTTCTACACAGTCAATTCGAATTGAAGAAAGACTCCTTGAAGTGACTCCTTCTCTGCATGCTCCGAAAGTTTATGAGATCTCTGATATCTCATATTCTCATATGGATGAGAGAGAATAAGACATTCAAATCTTTAATATTGAATAAAAACACTGCTACATTTCTATGCAAACATTCTCCAGTGATTCTCCTTTAAATTCTATGCAAAATTTTCCAGTGATTGCTTCTAGAAGTGAAGAGGAATTTGATTTCTCTCCCTCTAATGTTGTTGCTGGTGTGCAGATAAGTAATACCTTGGATATTTTGGAAAAAATATTAGATTTTAGGAGTGATCCATTCGCTCTCCATGATCTAGATCTTCCAGCAAATTCCTACAAGATTGCATGCACAAATATTCATAATTTTGAAGAAAGACAAAACTGTGCATCTGCCGTCTCGGTGGACCATACTTTTTGATCTAATATGAACTTATTTGGATCTGATATGATCTTATTTAGATCTGATATGATATTATTTGGTTCAAATTTTAGATTCCAAGAGCTTTCAATCATGCTTGTAGCTGCTCTCACCAATTTCAGTGTGAAAAATCAAGTACTGCTAGTCTTCTTCAAATTTGTTGCAGGGGATTTGGTGTTAGTTTCCTCGTATGAGGTTGATGATATTTTATTTTGTGAATCATTAGTTATTTTTGAAGCGATATCAGATTATGGAGCTCAAGAATTCGTTCTCCACAGTCCTAGGGCTTCTCTACCTTTAGTCACATGCTCATCTCCTCACAGAACTAGTAAAGAGGAAGACATTCTGCATCCGCTTGGACACTTGCTCCTAACACTTGGAGTTGTTTTTACCACTCATGGTTTTCTGTTCAAGGCTGCAACATATCAGTTGCTTGAGTGTTTCTCACATGGCATGAATCCTCAAGCACTTTTTCTCTCTTATCAGTTGATTTTAGTTTCTCTACATGGGCCCAGTTTTCATCTAGCAGTTGTCTATGTTCCTGATTTAGTTGAGCACATTATTCTTCTTCCAAAGAAGAAGATTCCTCTAGACATAGGATGGAGAAGTCTACATGCCAGGCCCGAGGACCTGCTTAGTTCGAGGGGGGGATTTTTTTCCCATGTGTTTTTTTCCCTAGTTCCTTGTATTAAGCAGTTACTTTGCTTTAGATATAATGGGTGACCTATGGTCTTAGTTACTAGGGCCCAAAAATTGTCCAAGTCAGCATTCAGGGGGGGTGTTAGGATTATAATCCTACCTTGTCCGATTTGGTCAATTAGGTCTAAATTAGGAGTCTTTCCAGTCTATATTTAGTCACTAGCATCATTGGGTCCACATGGCCTAATTGGGCCACATGTACCAGATACTAGAGTGTGGGGAACACTAGTTGAGGATAAATGTCACTGACTGCACTTGCATGCATAAGTTTAGGAGCCTCCTAGATCAATCCCTACAATTTAGGAGCCACTGGGAGTGTCGAAATCAACTTCCTTTAGTTGAGTTCAGTTAGTGACTAGTTAAGCCTAGTTAGGAGTCAGTTACATTTAGTTGCATCCAGTTACATTCTGTTAGTGCCACTTATTGATTGATTGCACGTGGGAAGGCACAATTACTCACTTAACACATTCAGTTAGACTAGTTAACTGATTCTAACTAACTGGTGCACTGATTTAGACAACTGCAGCTAACTAGTTGGGCTCCGATAGTGATTTAGACATGTATAGTTATCCATGTAGTTAGGTAGACTCAATCAGTTCGAATTCCTCTATCATGCATTCAAATTGACTAGTTATTAATACCAGTGTATTACATTGTAATTAATTATCCAATTACTTTTGATTAATGAAAGCATTACACAGTTGCAAGCCATTTTTACACTGTTTCATTCTTCAATTCTAAGTAAAATTGTATGATCTATCTTATGAGTTGTGTGTTGATCCATAGATCTATGTGCTCAATTTTATAGAAGGGGAGTAGAAGACCCCAATGGAAATAACCGAGGAGGATGAGGTAGAGGAAATGGAGCTGGGGGAGTTGGATCTGGATGTGATCGAGGCAGAATGCGGAAAGACGGGATAAGGTTATGTCTCTTGACAACAAATAAAGCTTCTCCAAGAGGCCATTATTAGAACGTGAGCTCACCAGAACCTAGGGATTGACCCAAATCCGCATAAAGGTAGTAAGAGGAAATCTATGGAGGAAGAGATGCAAAGGGGAAGGAAAAAAAATAAACAATGCATAGCAGAGGTAGGTGTAAAACTCATCGAGTTGGGCCAATATCCCACAATCAGGGTGGCCTTCTTTGAAGTAAACAAGGTTTTCCAATGAAGATAATGTCATGGAATATAAGGGGGTGCAATCATCCCAGAAACTAGAAGACTCTAGATAGGAAGATCAAGCAAGAGAGATCGAATATTCTTTTCCTTCAAGAAACAAAATGCAATCTGGAAGGGATGGAAAGGGTTAGGGAGAAGATATGGAAAGCTAGCCGGATAATGGCACTAGATGTAGCTAGAATGGCTAGTGGGATTGCAATCCTATGGAAACCAAGTGTAGTGGGTCTTATAGAATGGAGAGCTAATAATTTCTCGCTAATGGAAAACTTTCAATTACTGAATTCAGGAATTAAGGGCATGCTTATGAAAGTCTACGGGCCTAGTGCTTTTCCCCAAAAATAGGCTTTTCTATATTTCTTAAGTTGGGTTCAGGGCCTCATAGAGGCAGGAAATTGGGTGACAAGAGGGGATTTTAATCTTATTGCTAATGTAGGGGAGAAGAAGGGGGGAGACGGTTCTTGGACAAGTATCAAGAGGCCTTCTGTGATTTTTTGACCCATAGTCCTATAATCGATGTGGAGACAGGGAATGGATGGTTCACTTGGAACAATAAATGGGGGGAGAACACCTTGTGGCCTCTTGAATTAACAGATTCCCAGCCTCCGAAAATATTATGCATGGTACTGGGGAGATTGTGGCTGATGTCCTTCCTTTGACAGGCTCGGATCATTGGCCCATCTGTCTCAATTAAGACTGGTCGACTGCAATCCTAAGAAAATCATTTACATTCAAGCAATTCTGGCTAAAGCATAAGGAATTTAAGGAGTTGGTCACCCTAGTGGTGGAAGGAACTAGTCCCCCCCTCTGGGTACCGTTATGTATCGCTTCCAGCAAAAACATAAAGCCCTTAAGGAAAAAATTCACACGTGGAATAGGGAGGAGTTTGGGAATATTTTTGAGGAAAAAAAACTCCTAATAAGTGATATTGAGCTCATCAATAAGAAGGGAATGTAAGATGGGTGGGATGAGGACATGAAGGTAAGAGAGAAAGACCTTTTGTGTTAGCTAGAAGCCATGGAAAGGAAGGAAGGAACATTCTGGAAACAAAATACAAGGGTTAAGTGGCTACATGAGGGGGAAAGGAACACTAGGTTCTTCCATAACTCAGTTCTGCAGAACAAAAATAGTTTGAGAATCCACAAACTCAAGAGAGCAGATGGAGGTCGGGTGGAGACTAGAAGGGAGATAGAGGAGGAGCTTACCCATCATTTTTATGATATCCTTAGTGAGGATGGAGGAGATCAAGGGTGAGCCATAGCAAGGATTACTAGGCCGATCCCCAAGATCGTGTCCAGAGAGAACAATTAAATTCTCATCAATCTAGTCGCTATGCAGGAGGTAGAGGAAGTGGTTCACCAGATGGCACTCGAGAAGGCCCCAGGTCCGGATGGCTTCACCTCAAATTTTTTTCACCATTTATGGGACTTGGTTAAGGAGGAGGTCCTAGAGATTGTTGAAGAATTCAGAAGCAGGTGGGGATTTCTCAAAGATTTCAATGCAACCTTTCTTACTGTAATCCCTAAAGAGGTAGGATTTGACAGCCCTGACAAGTTTAGACAAATATCCCTATGCAATGCGATTTACAAGATTATTTCTAAGGCGATCACAAATCGCCTGAAACCTCTCCTCCCCAACCTTATGAGCCCAGAACAATTAGTATTTGTGGAAGGGAGGTAGATTCTAGATGGAGTCATCCTAGTCCATGAGGTGATTCATTCCCTGAAAACCACTCGGAGTCTAGGCATGATGATTAAACTTGACATTGCGAAGGCCTATGACAAACTAAGTTGGCAGTACATGGACAAGATGTTGGAGGCCTTTGGGTTTGATCCTGAATGGGTGGAGTGGGTCATGAGCCTGGTAACAACCCCTTTCTTCAACATTCTTCTAAACGGATCTCCAACTAAAGTGTTTCAACCCTCCTGGGGTATTCGACAAGCTGACCCTCTGTCTCAATTTCTCTTTATTTTGATGGCAAAAGGGATGAGTTGCCTTATTTAGACTCAGGTTGGGAATGGGGAGTTACGAGGGCTCAAAGTCCATGAAGGAATGGACCCCCAAATGCACTAGCAGTTCATTGAAGACACAATCCTCATGGGGCACCCTTCAGTCCAAGAAGCTCGAAGCTTCAAAAGGAGCCTAGACCTCTTTGTTAAGGCTTCAAGTTTAATAGTTAATGCTAATAAATCCTAGGTCTTTTTCGTGAACACTGCTCCCGTAGTCCAGAGGAATAATGTCCAGATTCTAGGTTTCTCCATAGGGGTGATGCCTTCAAAATACTTGGGAGTCCCCCTTGGGATGGGGAAGTTAAAAAAATCCTCATGGCAGGAAATCCTAGACATAATGAAACATGGGCTGTCTAGTTGGGTCCTCCGACCTTTAAATATTCCTAGCAAATTGGTTCTTATGAAAGCAGTCCTACAAGCTATGCCAATTTATCTCTTCTCAGTCCTTTCGACTCCAAAATTTGTTCTCCGAGATATAAGAAGCTTGCAGAGGAACTTCCTTTGGGGGGGAAGGGAGGATAAGGCTAAATTCTCCTCGGTAAGTTGCAAAAATGTCGACCCAAGGAGCAGGGGGGCTTGGGGCTCCGGGACTCGGAGGTCGTGACCGAAATCTAGGGAGCCAAAGTTTGGTGGAGATGGTCCAATTACTCGGTTGAACCTTAGGTTAGGCTACAGTACATCAAATACGCTAGCTCCCATATGGATGAAATTGGTGAGTGGGCAGAGGATTGTGCAAGAACATTGTTTCTGGGAGATAAGGGATGGGGAGATTGTTAATTTTTGGGAGGATTCCTGGAACCAGCTGCCCAAGCTGGGGCTAGATCCAAGATGGAGGCGCATACATGAAAGAGGTATTGAGGAAGGTAGGGAAAAGGTGAACCATTATTGGGGAGATCATGATCTGGATGGGAAATGACAGTGGTATTTTTAGGTCATGCATGATTTAGCCAATGATGAAGACCTACGATCCTTCTAGGTGGAGATTCAAATGTGTTTCATCAGGGTCAGGGGGGGTTCAAACGTCTTATGATGGGGCTACTCCGAGAGGGGATCCTTCAGCATAAAGGAAGCCTACAACATCAGGATAGGTAACCAAGAGGAAGAAGACGAGATATGGAGGAAGCTATGGGACACCAATCCGTGGCCAAAGGTGGCAATATTTACTCGGTTGGTAGCCAAAGGTAGAATCCTCACAAGAGAGAACCTTCGAAGGCAGGGGGTTCAGGGTCAATCTCAGTGTATCCTATGTCTTCAGGATGAGGAAAGCATGGGTCATCTTTTGGAAAGTTGCCCCTTCACTACGACTATCTAGAACAAAGGGGATCTAGGGTTTAGGAGGAGTGATAGAAAGAGAGGGAAACCATCTCAAATGATGAAATAATGGCACCCCAAGGCCTTAAAAAATTGGATCATTCACACCCTATGGGAGGATTTCTTGAGAATGGCAATGTGGTGCATTTGGAATGAAAGGAATGGAAGGATATTTCAAGACAAAAGGAAATATGTTGAAGAAGTTTGGAATACCCTAAAGGAAAACCTTCTGTCGGCCGCTATCCATATCATGTAGTGGAATGATCAGGATAAGATCATTCCGAGAAAGGAAAGTCATGTAGTAAAAAGATGGGGTTTAGATAGATCCCAGATGGATGGGCTGCGGAGAAGAGAGAAGGTATACAAGACATCAAGCCCAATTTCATGGTCTCCTCCCCAGTTCAAGTTTTCAAGTTAAACATTGATGGGGCATCTATAGGTAATCCTGGGCCTGCTGGTTTTGGGGGAGTTTTTCCTGACTCAACTGGTAGGATTCTATCCATGTACCTGGGTGCCATTGGAATTGATACCAATAATTCAACCGAACTGGAGGGCATGATTTAGGGTTTCGAATGTCTGATCAGAGAAGGATGGCTTCCTGCAATCATCGAAGGAGACTCTAACATTCTGATTCATATGGCTCGATGTCTTCTAAATGGGAGGTCAAGTGAGAAAATCTCATCCAGATGGTGCTTGGCAAGCCAACTCAACACCCTCTGCTCCCTGGTCGTAGAACACTCAGCCATTTCCTTTTTCCACATCCGTCATGAAGCCAACAAGGTGGCTGATCTGTTAGTCAATGTTGGCATGGATGGAGGTACAAGGTATCGAAGTGGCACATTGGAAGATTTCTAAATTGAACCTTAGGCCCCGCAGTGTCAGCAATTGGCCTCGCATGATCATGATGAAAGGTCATAGGTGGAAGGACCTGAGTTCATTAACGAGGATGACGATAGGGGATGGGAGCTGGCTCAGGAAAACCTAGAATCATGCCACGTGGCTTCACATGGGCAAACAATTTTGTCGTATTGTGCTAGGACATCGAAGTCATGTTTGGATATGGCCTCAAGATTGATGAGATGGGAAAGAAGAATAAGTATTAGCAAGGGGATTTGGTTTTAAATGTTAAAAGGATGTCTACTGCAAGCCTTGGTACGAAGGACATTGCTGGTATGATTGGGATGATGCAAGCAGAGTACAAAGTAGTTTGGGACATGATGACCCTCACCTCCATTTATTCAGGACAGGATCTGCCACCCTTCTTCTGTTCTCGAAAAGGTGTCTTAGATATTTACAGCTTGGAGCTAAGCTTGGTGTGTGTTTAGTCGCATGATCATGGGTTTGGGGTAATTCTTCAAAGTTTTTGTTGTGTTGCTACTTCCTGCCACCATCTTCGTTGCCTCTACCTTCGTCATGTCTATCTATTCGGAAGTCATGCAACTTCTCTGTAGCAGAAATTGCCTCAGCAAGGGTCTTAACTCCTTGTCATCGCAGGTCCGCTTGCACCCAACCTTGAAGACCCTTCATAAAGTGATAAAGGCGATCTTCCTCGCTCATATCCTTTATTTCCAACATCATGCTGGTATAGGCTTTGATATAATCCTGAATCCTCGTCGTGTGACGAATCTGCATCAATTCATTCTGCGCAACCTAACTCTAGTTACCAGGACCAAATTGTGCCTTGAGAGCAGCCTTCATTTGCTCCCAAGTCTCAATCCTCTCCGTGATCTTTCCTGAAGCTACATCTTCCGCACGGTTCCTCCACCAAAGCTTTGCTGTGTCAGTGAGAAACATTGCCATAGCATTGACCTTTGCCTCATCTGAACATCCATTCATCTGATCAAGGTACTGCTCGACATCCTAGTAGAAATTCCCAAGTAACTTAGAATCACATGTACCATCAAATGGTTGTGGTTCCTTCATCCCGATTTTCATGGTCCTGCCCCTGTTGCCACCACCGTTAGCCAACGCGTGCTTCAGGACTACAATCATGTCGTCTTGGTCCTTGATATGAAGCTGAAGTTGTTCCACAACTTCCTCAAGCTTCTTAACTCTGTCTATTGTATCTTGCTGCACCGCAGCATCCAAAACATCCGTTGCCTCTTTGCACTCTTCAACAGATTCATTGAATGCCTTTCGCATCCTTTCCATCTTGTCCCGCATAGCTGCAATCTTTTCTCCATGAGCATACAGTGCTTCACTAAATTGCTCCATGTTCATCTCAATTGCTGCCAACCTCCGTTTACCTTTGGCCTTAGGCTCCCGTTCTTCATGAACGACTCCTCTCCATCCGAAGGTGCTTCCGCTTCTGAGCCAAAATCCTTTTCTGCATTACGTCTGACCATCTTGCCCTCTACTTGGTCTAAGTAAAGAGTCATGAACCTCGACTCTTTTGATTTTTGCAGTTGTACCGTCTGCTTTCGTTTACCAATCTTTCCCTTCCGCCGCTTTGGACAATTTTCAAGGCTTCCAAAGACACCTTCCAGTCAAGCCTCGGTTCCATCTAACTTCTCCCGCACAGCCTTCGTTGTTTCAACGGAATTGGTCACAAAGTCACTGTCACCAAAATCGGCTCCGAAATTCCATTAACCAACTGAGCGCTTGCCAAACACTACTGAAAACCCACGTTTCTAGGTGCCCTGCCAAAGCGTGCCTCTTGCCAAAGCTTCTGAGTGCACCTTTGTGGAGTCACCTTTAAGAGCGTATGGGAGCACTGCGAAGCGCTCGTTTCCTGAGCACACGCTTCTCTGAGCGCCTGTCTCTGCGGAGCGTCCAACAGTGGAGCGCCCTAACTTAGGCGCGCATCCGGTCTGCGGAGCTTCTGTCTGTCCGCAGAGCGCTACTGCGGAGCGCCCGCTCTGCAACACATTCTGTCTGCGCAGCGCCCGCTCTGCAGCGCATTCTGTCTGCACAGCGCTCGCCCTGCGGTGTGCTCTGTCTGCGGAGCGCCTGCCCTGCGGTGCGCTTTGTTTGCAGAGCACTCATTCTGTGGAGCGCTTGCCCTGTGGAGCGCCCGTCTGCGGCCGCTCACTTCTAAGCCTGCAAAGCGTTTGTGAAAACTGTCACCTTTGCTGCAACCACCTATCGCACGAACTCCTTCAACTCCTTTTGGAAGCATCTGTTAATTGGAAGTAAGCCCCGAGTCACAGAAACAAAAGGCAAGGGGCTTTACTTTGTCGGTTTCTTTCATTTTATGTTGGGTAACTTCAATATGGTCAAATGTAAAAGGAGGGTCATTGCTTAAACTTACCACACATTTTTGATATTATCAATAAATTATAATGATAAGATCAGTTGTTAATGGGTCACAATGGTCATTGGATAGTTTAAGTGAGTATGTTCTTTATTCAAAATTGTGTTTTTTAATTTATATTTAATAATCACAAGTTAAAAAATTATTTTTATAGTAAAAAATTAATATAAATTGTAAGTTTTGGAAAGTTACATTATTTTGTTGAACCACCTCTGCGTAGACACTACTAGGTTTGATAAAAAGACAACGATGACCTTCTAAAGTTGGCTGCATGGTTCTTGTGTAGATGGTCAGTCTATGTGTTTTATCTGCCATTGAAATGGCCCTTTGGTCATGCCTTGTTTTTCTTTTTACCTGCCAGGCAGTGCAATCATGCAACGTCTCTTTGTCTTCTCTAATGGCCAGCCCTCTCATTTCCAGGTCCGAATCTCCCTTATCTGCTATCATATTTTCCCTCCAGGTGTCCCTCGATCCAATTCCCCTGTGATGATCAACATTAGGGTTTAAAAAATGATTCTTACTTTTTGTTTTATCAAAATGTTACATAGTTCTTATTTTATTTAATGCCATATAAAATGAGGGAATCATGAAGGGCTATTTGAGATATGGGCAAGGAATAGAATTTTTTTTAAGAGTTTCACAATATGTTATACATCTTGCTGATTGTATTGCAGACGACTTAAATTCTACTAAATACATTAAATAAAGTTCCAATTCCAATATTAAAGGAACTTCAAATATAATTTATTAGAAAGCATCCATTATTCTGTGTTCATAGAATAATTTATGACAAAGGCAATAACTTTGTGGACTTCTATAACAGAGACGGTCTAAGTAGTTTGATCTGATAGATTATTCTGTGTTCAGAGAATAATATATTACAAAGAAAATAGCTTTGTGGACTTTTGTAACATAGACAGTCTAAATCTAGGATTCAAGCTCCATTTCTTACTAGGCATTTTCTCCTTTTGCTTACATGGGACTATTAAAAGAAAAAATAGATTCTTTGACTAAAAAAACAACGAGACATTTACAAAAAATTCTCTAGCTTAATTTTCTTAGCGGGTTTGATGAGCTTAAGGATTTGTTCTTCTAAAACTCTAAATATATCAAGCTTTACAACAAGTTTTTGGAACCTGTGTTATGTTTTGCAGTTATTGAGGTCACCTTATCTCAAAGGCATTCCCTTCAATCCGAAGGTAAGCGAATTATCCTTCCTTCCATTACTACTATAGAGTCATAGACATCATTTCAGTTAAATGAATTATTTCACAGTAAAGTAATATTCAACACCATCAATGAAATGCTCCATGAATTTAGAGAAAAATAACCTTGCTACTTACAAACAACACATTGTTCTGAAGGGGTTTAATAATTCACTCATTTGTTTCAGTATATTTCCCCTGTTATGTAGGTCTTTGTATTCACTGTAGTGTTATGGTTCTTTTGTAACAAAATTTGATGGGAAGTTTATATTCTGTTAGAATGACTTTAAAATGACTGTGAAGAAATCAAATTTAAAGTCATTTTCTTCATCAAATTTTCCAAATATTTCACAACGACCTTATAGGATGTTAAATTTTCCAGGATGGGCGAGGAGATCATGTGAAATACGACCTTTGGAGCAGAGGATTATTCCTGGTTCCTCTACAATGTACTCTCCATGTAGATGAGCCCACACAATGAGTACTACCAATGCACATATTAGAGTGCATTGTTAATAAGCTTATTTGTTATGTTGTTTTAATTAAACCTGATATTACGAGGAACTTTCCAGAAGGAATAATATTGTAGTGGTTTATGTACTTCATGAGTATTTGAAAGTTGTTCAATAATGGTATAAGGATGATTTTCTCTATCTTCTTGTAGGTTTTTCGGTTCATAGAAGATAGAGAAAATTTATAATATTGAGTTTCTCTTAGATTAAATTTTATTTGCTACTGGGTTACTAGGGCACAAGGGTGAATGAGCGTTTCCATGAAAAAATGATGTTCAACTGTTAAAGCTAAGCATCCATATCACGCAGGCCAAGGCTTGATTGAGCCTAAAATCATGGCGTGATTTTTCAGGTTATCATCCATCTTTGCAAGATTTTGACATTAGAATCATAATATAACTTTTCTACATAAACAGTAAACAAAATAATGTATAATTTTGACACATCACTTATCAATAACCAAAGTAGTCTAGTCATTTTCAACTATTGCGTAGGCTAACTTGCTTGGAGTATCATGTCATTCGTATACACCCATAATTAGTAGAGAATAAATTTAATGGACACATGACAAATGAAGGACATTTACTTTTTATGGTGGCAAAGGAATCCAAAGAGTACCACCAGTAATCAAATTTGAAGGGTGGGTCTTAATTTCAATTGGAAGGGCATTTATTCTCTCAGCCCTTCAGAGATGAAGGGAAATATAAATAATTGTCCTTTAATTGGCAAATATAAATTACCCAAACCTTTTCACCAAAATAAATGCAAAAAACAAATATTGTTTTTCAGCACTTGTTGTGAAAGCATATATGTATGTGATGGAGGGGCCTAAGTCAACTGAATCCTTGCAACTCATTGTATGTCTAAGTCTCAACGCTCCTTTTAAATTGAACTAGAATGCCAAAATAAGTTTATTAATGGCTATATTTGAGAAAGTTATAGGTGTGTGTAATTAAGTGCCTAGGGCTCTAAAATTTGTTGTGTTTTGTACCAGTCCACAGTTCACTGAATCGATAGTCATTGGTAGGAATTTAAATTATTTAATGAAAACAATTAATGTGTATAACCTCTATTCCTAAAACATTTTCCATGCTAATGCATGCCACTACCCTCTTTATTGTCTTACCAAAAGGCATGATAATGAGGAAGAAGACCTAAAATTATGGACTTCACCTTCAAAGAATGCCTTGCAATCACATTGGTAAGGAGTGATAAGAAGATCAGAACCATCCAACTTGTCAAATCTCAGTTGATACTATTAATTAAAGACTTATTAGATAAATTTAATATAAGACTTATGGTAAGGAGTGATAAGAAGATCAGAACCATCCAATGTGTGTTAATTAAAGACTTATAAGATAAATTTAATATAAGACTTATAGTTGTATCTTACTCTTTGCCTCTTGACACATTTAATATTTTATGGTTGTCTTTGGGCCTTGACTCGATTCGTATTATAAGGTGAGGATGTGCAGGCATAATAATCCTTAGTTATGCCTATGAGATGAGGATTTAAAGAGAAGAGAAATTTATATGGATGGATAATTTCAAAAGTTGCACTTCTTTTGAAATGTTGATATAAATTATGCCCTTCTTTATTGGAAGGGTAAAATTCAAATTCAAGGATAAAATTCAAATTTTAATTTTTTTTTGAAGGATAATGGCTAAAACCCTTTGGAAGGGCTCTAAAGGAAATTTTGAACGTTGAGTACCACCTTAGTCTAGGAAATTGAATTTTCTTTTTTGCATGCATGCTTTTCATCTAGGTTTTTCTTTCTCTTGCTTTCTTCTTATAACAATACCAGTTAGCGATATAAAAAAGAATTACTTTATTTGAAAAATAGTAACTAGGAAATTAGTTTTTTTATATATTATTTATAACTAAAATTGCCATTTAATAAAAACAAAAATATATAGAAAATGTAAATTATTACTAATTATTTTAATGAAGAGATAAAAAAGATAAGGTTAGTTATTAATAAATACTTTAATAAAAATTAATAAATATTAATATTAATAAAGTATGCATTATTTTATAGTGTTTAAATATTTTTAAATGGAATCGCGGATCCCTTCACACCACTAAAGGGAATAATTTAATTTTGAACTCTCTTAAAAAAACGGTACTCTGCCAGCTGTATACTCTAAACAGATTTCAAAATTGTATAGGTCTAACAGGCTGGCATCTGACAACTTGCGAGGATTATGGTAAGCGGATTTCAAAGATTCATAAAATTAAATAAATAATATTGGTATCATAGGATCAGATGAATATTGTAAGGTGTAAGGAGCGACATACATGAGCAGCAGAGCTTGGAAGAGCCGCACTGCTATGGATCTTGGCAGTGCTTGCCAGAGCCGCAGAGCTTGGCAGAGCTGAAGAGCCGCAAAGCTGGGCAGAGCCGAAGAGCCGAATAGATCAATATTGGAGGTAGAGCCGAAGAGATTTTGGATTTCTTGTGAATCTCTACTGGTTTTGATTTCTTTTTGTTTTATTTTGAGCATGGCCATGCTTTCGTCCGCCCTTGTCTTTGATAACTTATCTTTTTGTTTCATTTTTTGTCTTTGATAACTTATCTTTTTGTTTCATTTTTTGTTTTTGTTTTGGGTTTGGTTTGTTTTGATTTGGGCTTGGCTTGAATTTTTGATGTTTCATATTTTTGTTTTTGTTTTGGACCTGGTTTGTTTTCATTTGGGTTTGGCTTGAATTTTTTTTCGGATTTGGTTAGTCACAGTCCATGTGGAGAATGATGAGGTGAGGGGACATCAAATGAGAGTGGCTGGGAAAATGAGGAGGCTGGGTTTTAATGGATGGGCAGATGAGGAGGCTGGGAAGGTAACCCATGGTATGCATTTTAAGAACATTGCATCATGCTCATTTCATTTCGATTTGTTCTGTCAATAGGTTTTGATTCCTTTTTAACCTTTATACTATTTAGTTTATGATAAGATTATCAAATACAAGCATTCAATAGAAACATATATTTAATTTGATTTTTGTTTGGTCAAAAAATGGACTCACATTCTTGCAATAGCACTTATTTAATAGATTTACTCGATTAAACATTGTTATTTAATTTGAATAATTAGTATATAAGATTTTGTTTATTTATTTATTTGTATTTCCATTATTTTAATATAATGTTTACTAAAATTGGAAATGAATGGTTTGTTTATTTATTTATTTGTAATTCCACTATTTTAATATAATGTTCACTAAAATTGAAAATGGATGGTTAATAAAAATAAACCAAACATATTTTTAATTTTTCAATTTTTTTGAAATAAATTTATCATCATTTTTTTTATTTAACAGTTTTCAAAAATTTTAAATATTTAGTAATAAAACTAAGGGCATTTTATATTTATTTAGTTTTGCACATATTCATAAAACAATTTTCAAAATTTTTATAATAAAATTAACAACATTATTTTAGATTTATACATATTTATAAAGTAGGTTTCAAGAATTTCATAATAAAAATTATCAATATTTGTTTTTAAAATTTTAACAATAAAAGTAACAATATTTTTTTTCTTCTATATTTCACATATTTATAAAGTAGTTTTCAAGTATTTCATAATAAAAATTAACAACATTTTTTTTATTTTGATTTGCACATATTTATAAAGCATTTTTTCAAGAATTCCATAATAAGACATTTTTTATTTGTTTTGATTTATATATTTATAAATTAGTTTTCAAGAATAAAATAAACGACATTTTATTTTTATATTTACAGATATTTATAAAGTAGTTTTCAAGAATTTCATAATAAAATTAACAACATTTTTACATTTTCATATTTTCACATATTTATAATTTAGCTTTGAAAAATTTCATAATAAAATTAACAACATTTTATTTAGATTTACACATATTTGTAAAGTAGTTTTTAAGAATTTCATAATAAAATTAATATCTTATTTATTTATTTATTTTGATTTGCAAATTTATAAAACCGTTTTCGAAAATTTCATAATAAAATTAACTTTTTTTTATTTGCACATATTTATAAAGTATTTTTATGAACTTGATAATAAAATTAACAACATTTTTTTAGCACATTTATAAAGCATTTTTTAGTTTTCAAAAATTTCATAATAAAATTTTCATTTTTTTTAAAATTTAAATTTACACATTTATAAAGCACTTTTCAAGGATTTCATAATTAAATTAACACCTAGTTTTTATTTAGATCTGGTAAGTTTTTATTTAAATTTAAAATTTACATAATTAAAATATATAAACTAAACCACAAATATAAATTTAATTATAAGCTTCACATTTTAGAAATTGATATATAGTAAAGAGAGATTAAAGTAAGTGTTTATGTTTTTGTTGTATGTTGTACCATGTTATGTTATGTTATGTTTGTGTGTATATAATATTTTGAGTGAGTAATTGATAATAATATTTTCTATATTTTTAATATGATTACATAAAAATTTTATGAGTGAGTAATTGATAATAAGGTTTTCTATTTTTTTAATATGATTACATAGGAATTTTATATTTCATTTTTTTATTATAAATTATTAAAAAAATCTATTAGATGAAACTTAATAGTTTGGAACCCCCGAGGTGTAGACCAATTGGCAACTGTGCACTTGTTAAGGTGTATGGGCTATTAAGCAAGTCAAGGGTTCAAACCTCGTTGCAGTCTGAGATGTGTTGTGGGGGTTAGAGTATTCTCATGGAGGTTATAGTGGTAGTAGTCAGAATCGACCCGTGTCACGTGAGTAGGAAACCGGCTAGTTGCAGATTACTCGAGATACAAAAAAAAAACTTAATAGATTGAAAATGCATATAAATATCACTAAATGTAATGTACATTGTTTTAACCTTTATACTATTTAGTTTAAAGATAAAATAATCAAATACAAGTACACAATGGAACCATATATTTATTTTGAATTTTGTTTGGTCAAAAAATGGACTCACATTCTTGCAACACAAACATATATATAATTTGATTTTTGTTTGGTCAAAAAATGGACTCACATTCTTAGAACAGAAACATTCTTGCAATAGCATTGATTTAATAGGTTTACTCAATTAAACATTGTTATTTAATTTGAATGCTACGCAAGTAGTAAATGAGATTTTGTTTATTTAATGAGATTTTGTTTATTTATTTATTTATATTTCCATTATTTTAATATAATGTTTACTAAAATTGGAAATGGATGGTTTGTTTATTTATTTATTTGTATTTATTTAGATTTGCACATATTTATAAAGAAGTTTTCAAGAATTTCATAATAAAATTAATAACTTATTTATTTATTTATTTTGATTTGCCCATTTATAAAGCAATTTTCAAGAATTTCATAATAAAATGAACCTTTTTTATTTGCACATATTTATAAAGTAGTTTTTATGAATTTGATAATAAAATTAACAACGTTTTCTTAGCACATATTTATAAAGCAGTTTTAAGTTTTAAAAAATTTCATAATAAAATTGTCATTTTTTTAAAAAAATTTAAATTTACACATATTTATAAAGCACTTTTTAGGAATTTCATAATTAAATTAACAACTATTTTTTATTTAGATCTCATACGTTTTTATTTAACTTTAAAATTTACATAATTAAAATATATAAACTAAACCACAAATATAAATTTAATTATAAACTTCACATTTTAGAAATTGATATATAATAAAGAGAGATTAAAGTAAGTGTTTATGTTTTTGTTATATGTTGTACCATGTTATGTTTGAGTGTAGTAATATGTTGGGTGAGTAATTGATAATAAGATTTTCTATATTTTTAATATGATTACATAGAAATTTTATGAATGTGTAATTGATAATAACATTTTCTATATTTTTAATATAATCTATTAGATGAAACTTAATAGTTTCATCTAATCTAATCTATTAGATGAATTTTATATTTCATATTTTTTTTAATATAATCTATTAGATGAATTTTAATATTTCATATTTTTTTTAATATAATCTATTAGATGAATTTTTTAATATTTTTAATATAATTTATTAGATGAATTTTATATTTCATATTTTTTTTTATAAATTATTAAAAAAATCTATTAGATGAAACTTAATAGTTTGAAAATGCATATAAATATCACTAAATGTAATGTACATTGCTTTAACCTTTATACTATTTTGTTTAAAGATAAAATTATCAAATATGTTTAATTTGATTTTTGTTTGGTCAAAAAATGGATTCACATTCTTGCAACACAAACATATATATAATTTGATTTTTGTTTGGTCAAAAAATGAACTCACATTCTTGCAATAGCACTGATTTAATAGATTTACTCAATTAAACATTGTTATTTAATTTGAATGCTAAACAAGTAGTAAATAAGATTTTGTTTATTTATTTATTTATATTTCCACTATTTTAATATAATGTTTACTAAAATTGGAATTCTTGCAGTAGCACTCATTTAATAGATTTACTCAATTAATCATTGTTATTTAATTTGAATGCTACGCAAGTAGTAAATAAGATTTTGTTTATTTATTTATTTATATTTCCATTATTTTAATATAATGTTTACTAAAATCGGAAATAGATGGTTAATGAAAATAAACCAACTATATAATTAATTTTTCAAAATTTTCTAAATAAAATTAACATCATTTTTTATTAAACAGTTTTCAAAAATTTAAAACATTTCATATTAAAATGAGCATTTTTTATTTTTTTAGATTGGCACATATTCATAAAATAGTTTTCAAATTTTTCACAATAAAATTAACAACATTTTTTTTTAGATTTACACATATTTATAACGCAGGTTTCAAGAATTTTATAATAAAAATAACAATATTTGTTTATTTAGATTTATTTTCAAAATTTTCACTATAAAATTAACAACCTTTTACTACTTCTAGACTTCACATATTTATAAAGCAGTTTTCAAGTATTTCATTATAAAAATTAACAACATTTTATTTATTTATTTAAATTTGCACATATTTATAAAGCAGTTTTGAGGAATTTCATAATAAGACATTTATTTATTTATTTATTCTGATTTGTACATATTTATAAAGTAGTTTTCAAGAATAAAATTAACAATTTTTTTTTTAGATTTGCACATATTTATAGACTATTTTTCAAGAATTTCATAATAAAATTAACAACATTTTTACATTTTCATATTTTCACATATTTATAAATTAGCTTTAAAAAATTTCATAATAAAATTAACAACATTTTATTTAGATTTGCACATATTTATAAATCATTTTTCAAGAATTTCATAATAAAATTAATAACTTATTTATTTATTTATTTTGATTTGCACATTTATAAAGCAGTTTTCAAGAATTTCATAATAAAATTAACAACATTTTTTTTATTTGCACATATTTATAAAATAGTTTTTAAGAATTTCATAATAAAATTGACAACTTTTTTTTTTAAATTTAAATTCAAATATTTATAAAGTATTTTTTAAGAATTTCATAATTAAATTAACAATTAGATTTGATATGTTTTTATTTAAATTTAAAATTGACATCATTAAAATATATAAACTAAACGACAAATATAAATTTAATTATAAACTTCACATTTTAGAAATTGATATATAATAAAGAGAGATTAAAGTAAGTGTTTATGTTTTTGTTGTATGTTGTACCTTGTTGTGTTGTGTTATGTTATGTTTGTGTGTATATTATTTACACACATGTAATATTTTGAGTGAGTAAATAATAATAAGATTTTTTATATTTTTAATATGATTACATAGGAATTTTAAATTTCATATTTTGTTTTAGATTATTAAAAAAATCTATTAGATGAAACTTAATCGTTTGAAAATGCATATAAATATCACTGAATGTAATGTACATTGTTTTTAACCTTTATACTATTTAGTTTAAAGATAATATTATCAAATACAAGTACATAATGAAAACATATATTTATTTTGAGTTTTGTTTGGTCAAAAAATGGACTCACATTTTTGCAACACAAACATATTTAATTTGATTTTTGTTTAGTCAAAAAAATGAACTCCCATTCTTGCAACACAAACATTCTTACAATAGCACTCATTTAATAGATTTACTCAATTAAACATTGCTAATTAATTTGAATAATTCTGCTAAGCAAGTAGCAAATAAGATTTTGTTTATTTATTTATTTGTATTTCCATTATTTTAATATAATGTTTACTAAAATTGGAAATGGATGGTTAATGAAAATAAATTTAATTAATTTACATAACACTGTTCTCATTACAAACTTTATATTTAAAAAATTGATATTAAATAAATGAATTTTTAAATCTTTATATATTTATATTTTTTTTGGTTGGGTTGAGATGTTGATTTTTTATTTAGATTTGCACATATTTATAAAGCAGTTTTCAAAATTTTCAAAATAAAATTAACAACATTTTTATTTATTTAGATTAACACATTTAGAAGGCAACACTCAACAACAGACCAACTCGTTACGCTTAGGACTTAGGATAATTGTGGAGGAGAGTCGTAATGATAAATCCAATCTCTTTTGTTGCTTTTTGGACTTTAGAAAGGATTTCGATATGGTACCTAGAAATAACCTATGGAATAGATTAGAAGAGCTAAAGGTTCCTTTCGAGTTGAGATCCATCGTAATAAGGTTATTCGAGAATGTCATTGCCATGTTTAAGACCAATGAGGGGTGGTCGAAAGATATTAAGTGTAATATTGGAGTTAAACAAGGTTGCCCCCTCTCCTCCATCCTTTTTGGCATTTACATAGATAAACTAGAAGGTTGTTTAGAGGAAGCAGGTTGTGTTGTCACGATCTTAGCTAGAATAGTCATCATCCTTCTTCTCTATGCTGACGATATTGTTCTTCTTGCAAGGTGCCCATCTGATCTTGATAAGCAACTAAGACTTCTTAAGGATTTTTGCTCTACCATGGGTATGACTGTTAACACTGACAAAACAAAAATTATGATTATCAAATCTAAGAAGGACACTTTCGCTAATTTTGTGTATGACAATAGCAACTTGGAGGAAGTGTATTCTTACAAATACCCAGGAATTGATATTCATCACAAGCTCAATTGGAACTATAGCATTAAGAAAAGGATTAATGGAGGGTGGAAAGCTTATTTTGGTCTTGAAAATAATTGTAAAGTAGCAAACCTTGTGATGTGGGATAAAAAGAAGCTCCTCTTTGAAACTTTAGCCACTCTTGTTATCTTGTATGGGTGTGAGGTTTGGGGTTGCAGCATCTCTAGAGAATCTTGGAGAAATTGAGCAAATCCAAAAGCGTTTTATAACGTATAACCAGAAAATTAAAAGCAATACACCCTACACTATTCTCCTTGTAGAAGTGGGTCTTTCCCCTATCGAGAGCCTAGCTATGACTAGGCTCCTGTTGTACAAACAAAAAATCAATAACATGGGAGACCATAGACTTCCTAAACTAGCTTTATATTCCAGCCAAAACCACCAAAGGCTCGAGCGAGGTTGGTATAAAGATACCAGGGCTTGGTTAAATTGTTGGGAGATTGATGAAAATGTTGCATTGCAAAATCTAAATAACATTAAAAATATTGTCATTTCTAAGAATAAGGAGAAATTGTGGTGTGGGAAAGATTTAGAGGATAAAAGAAAATTAAGATATTATAAGGAAATCATCAACCCTACTCTCGAAGATCAAAAGTATCTCTCGGTTTTAACTAGTTCAAAGAAAAAAATTAATATAGCCAAGATAAGAACGAATTCTCATGAGCTTCATAGTGAAACTAGTCATTGGGCAGTTCCTAAAACACCATGGGTAGAAAGGATCCACCATCTCTATGAGAATATGAACATTGAGGATGAAAACACTTCCTCTTAGAATGCCCTGCTTACACCCACATTAGATCTCAGTTTCATAATCTTTGTTGCAATCATGACCTTCCTAGCCTTTTTACCTTGTCAAAATTATAGTGAGCTCGGGACGCTTCTCTCCAAGCTCTTTGAGCATAGAAATACAATTTTAAAACAAACTAGTTAATTCATTTCTTTGGGTCCGATAGACCAAAGTTTGGTCTCAGTGGACGTTAACCATCATCATCATCATCATTAATGTTTATTTAGATTTGCACATATTTATTACGTTGTTTTAGAAAATTTCATTATAAAATTAATAACAATTTTTATTTATTGATTTGCACAAAATTATACGTTTTTATTTATACTAAACCACAAATACAAATTTAAATATAAACTTCACAATTTAGAAATTGCTATATAATGAAAAGAGTTTAAAATTTATGTGTTTATGTTTTTGTTGTATGTTGTAAGGTGTTGTGTTGTGTTATGTTTGTGTAAATTATTATTATTTACACATATGTAATATTTTGAGTCATTAATTGCTAATATGTCTTTCTACATTTTTAATATGACTACATTAAAATTTTATATTTGATTTTTTTATACAGTTTTATGTACTTCTTTTTATAGAGTTTTAAAAAATCTACATGGACTTAATAGATTGAAAATGCATATAAATACCACTAAAATACACATTTTTTACTTGTATTATTTAGTTTAAAGATTAGATTATCAAATACATATAAATACCACTAAATGCACATAAAATATATTAATGCACATTTTTTACTTGTATTATTTAGCTTAAAAACTAGATTATCAAATACAACTATACAATGGAGCCATATATTTAATTTGATTTTTGTTAGCTCAACTACACAATGGAGCCATATATTTAATTTGATTCTTGTTAGCTCAACTACATTGGAGCCATATATATTTAATTTGATTTTTGTTAGCTCTAAAATGGACTCACATTCTTGCAACACAAACATTCTTGCAATAGCATTCAATTAATAGATTTAGTCAATCAAACATTATTATTTATTTGTATTGAACATGTATATAGTCAAAAGTGTGTATTTTAATTCATTTTATTTTAATTTTATGTGATTACTTAAAAATTCCAAAATTTCAATTCGAATAATTATGCTAATCCATGTAGCCAATAAGATTTATTTATTTATTTATTTGTATTTTCATTATTTTAATATAGTATTAATAAAATTAAAAATGGATGTTTAATGAAAATAAATTTAATTAATTTACAAAATTTCTTTTTATTACATACTTTATATTTTAAAAATTGATATTAAATAAATGAATTTTGAAATCATACATACTTTATATTTTAAAAATTGATATTAAATAAATGAATTTTGAAATCATTTATGGTTTTTTTAGTTGGATTGAGATGTTCTTTATATTTGCATTTCCACTCTCTTTTAATATAATGTTAATAAAATTGGAAATAAATGTTTAATGAAAATAATTTTTATTACTTTACATAACATTGTTCCATCACAAAATTTATATTTAATTAATGAATTAAATAAATGAATACTTGAATTCTTATGCATTTATGTTTTTTTTGTTGAATTAAAATGTTATCTATTAATATTTTAAATTATGAATAATATAAAAGGTAATATTTTATTGTCTTCATATAAATATTGATTAACCATATTATATTTCAAAAATGCATATAAATATAATTAAACTTACTAATAATGCTTTAATAAATATTTTTGAATTGATATTATTAATTACAATTACAATGAAAATTAATGATTATTATATTTCAAACTTTTGTATTAACATTTTTTATATTTGAATATGTATGATGTGAAAATGTATATTATTAAGTTAATATTGATTGTTTTTATGATGATGATGATGATGATGGTTAACGTCTCCTGAGACCAAAATTTGGTCTATCGGACCCTGAAGAAGAAAATTAATTAGTTTGTTTTAAAGTGATATTTCTATGCTCAAAGAGCTTGGAGAGAAGCGTCCCGAGCTTACTATAATTTTGACAAGCTAAAAGGCTAGGAATGTCAGTATTGCAACAAAGATTATGAAACTGGGATCTAATGTGAGTGTATGCAGGGCACTCTAAGAGGAAGTGATTTTCATCTTCAACATTGTTACTCTCACAAAGTTGGTAGATCCTTTCTACCCGAGGAGTTTTAGGGACTGTCCAACAACCAGTTTCGCTGTGGAGCTCATGCGAGTTCGTTCTTATCTTAGCTATATTAATTTTTTTCTTAGGACTGATTAAAACAGAGAGATAGTTTTGATCTTCAAGAGTAGGGTTGATGACCTCCTTATAATATCTTAATTTTCTTTTGGCCTCTAAATCTTTCTCACACCACAATTTTTCTTTAAACTTAGCAGCAATAATATTTTTAATGTTATTAATATTTTGCAATGCAACATTTTCATCGATCTTCCAATGATTTAACCAAGACCTGGAATCTTTATACCATCCACGCTTGAGCCTTAGGTGATTTTGGCTGGAGTTTAAAGCTAACTTAGGGAGTCTATGGTCTCCCATGTTATTGATTTTGTTCTTGTACAACAGGAGTCTAGCCATGGTGAGGCTCTCGATGGGGGAAAGACCCACTTCTATAAGGAGAATAGGATAGGGTGTATTGTTTTTATTTTGAGGTTGTAAGTTATAAAACGCTTCTGGATTTGCTCGATCTTTCTCCAAGATTCTCTAGAGATGCTGCAACCCCAAACCTCACACCCATACAAGATATCAGGAGTGACTAGAGTTTCAAAGAGGAGCTTCTTTTTATCCCACAGCATGAGGTTTGCAGCTTTACAGTTATTTTCAAGCCCAAAGTAAGCTTTCCACCCCGCGTTAATCCTTTTCTCAATGCTATAGTTCCAGTTGAGCTTGTGATGAATATCAATTCCTAGGTACTTGTAAGAAGACACTTCCTCCAAGTTGCTATTGTCATACACAAAATTAGCGTATGTGTCCTTGGATTTGATAATCATAACTTTTGTTTTGTCAGTGTTAACTGTCATACCCATTGTAGAGAAGAAATATTTAAGAAGACGAAGTTGTTTATCAAGGTCAGAAGAACACCTTGCCAGAAGGACAATATCGTTAGCATAAAGCAGAAGGATGATGACTATTCCAGCTAATATCGTACCAGCACATCCTGCTTCTTCTAAATAACCCTCTAACTTATCAATGTAAATGCCGAAAAGGGTAGGGGAGAGGGGGAAACCTTGTTTAACTCTGATATTACACTTAATATCTTTCGACCACCCCTCATTGCTTTTAAAAGTTGGCAATTACATTCTCGTAGAGCCTTATTGCAGCAGCTCTTAGCTCGAAAGGAACCTTAAGCTCTTCTAACCTATTCCAAAGGTTATTTCTCGGCACCGTATCGAAAGCCTTTCTAAAGTCCACAAAGCAGCAAAAGAGATTGGATTTGTCATTGTGGCACTCCTCCATAATGATCCTAAGTGTAATAAGGTGGTCCGTTGTTGAGTGATGCCTTCTAAAACCTACTTGACCTTTAGCCTGCTTACCTTCACTTTCAAGCCAAATGCTGATCTTCTTTTCCAAAATAATACCATATAACTTGGCTAAGAGGGGGCTAATCATAATAGTCTGATAATTTGAGGGGTTATTTGTATCCCCGCTTTTAAAAATAGGGATAATGAGGCTCTGAGTCCAAGGCTTAGGGAACCCTTGCTTGACTGCTTGATTAAAAAGCTTGTGGATGTGAGGGATGAGGACAAGACCTCCAATTTTTAAGATTTCTGCCTGGTAACCTTCAATGTCCTTAGCTTTTCCATTTGCTAGACGCTTAACCCCAAAATCTATGTCTTCTAAAGAGAAAACTTCTTCCATTGTGAGAAGGGATTCAAAGTTGTCTATGACATTCGGGGAGTCATAAAGCTTTTCAAGATAGGAATTCCAGTCGTGCAAAGAAATTTTATTATTATCTTTAGTTTTTCTAGTTAGAATCTACCTCCAGAATTTCTTAGGAGCCATCTTAGAGAGGTGCAAGAGATTGTCTTGCCTTTTGTGAATATATTGCATTTTTGTTTCTTTTAGTAAGGGCTCTCTATATATATATTTTTTGACAATAACTGATGGATAGGTTAATAAAGAGCCGGGAAAACAGCTTCTGGGGGCTGAACTACAATGGTAGAATCTTTGGGCATATCCAAATGCTCTGGCAGAGGCCATACAACAGAGACAGAGCAGTCAAAATTCCAGCCTGCCTGAGGAGAGTAACGGTCTGCATGCAGATTCATTATGGAACAAGGAAGTCTATAACGCCAATGGTAAGAGTGACAACCAGCGAGAAGATCCACAACGTTACAAAGAATAAACAGGAAATGCCCTGCATCCACACTTAAAAAAGGAAGAGCTTGATGATCCGTCCTTGAGACATTAGGAATCCATATTGGAGAGCGACTTCTTGACAATGAGCTCCATAGCAGAAAATCCACGTTCAGCAAAGTTGACTGCTGCATCTTTGTAAAGTGGGAGACGTCTACATTAAACCCAACGTTTTCCTCTGAGGAAGAGGCATAATCTATCTTTTGCACAACTCGAGGAAGGAGAAGACTGTCTCTTTCAGAGCCAGAGGGGAGACATACCTGCGCTAAGAGAAGAGCATGATGCTTTTCTTCCATATCGGCCAGCAATATAAAATTATTAAAAAGCAGATATGAAGGCTACCTTTGGACATCGGAATCACTAAACCGAGGAGAGATGGAGAAAACACGTGATTCTAAAGACCGGAAAAGGAAAGAGACAAAGAACCAGGATAAGGAGAATCAAACGCAGAAGGAGAGGGCAGCCCTGGCAATGTCATGGGATGGTGCAGCAGGATTCAGTACCATTTTCTATAATAGTGCCCCTGCTCATGATCGTGGCATGATTGGCTTCAAGGTCTGCATCACTGTAAAGATGACATAAAATGTGAAAAAAGATTAAGGAATGGAACTTACCAGCTAGACTCAGAATATTCTAAAAAATACGCTTCAAAAGGAGGGTAGTAGGACGAGACTTAGTGCAAATGGCTTGCATAACAATTCTAGAGTCACCAAAAACAGAGAGCTTTCGAATGTTGAGCTTAAGAGCTTGCCTGAGACCTTGCCACAGAGCGTAATATTCAGCAGTGTTGTTGGAATCCACTCCCAATCCCCAGGCATAGGAGGATCGGATGGAGCCAGAGGGGAAGAGGATCACTCCTCCCCCACCCGAAGGGCCTGGATTGCCTTTTGAGGCACCATCAAAAAGCAAGCAGTGATCCTCCAGCGAGCACCTCCATTTAATAAATTCAACTTCTTCCAGATGGATTTCCCAATTAGCCAGCTTTGGCTGCCTGGCCAGGGGAGAAATAGGGGAGATAGAAGTGATGGCTGAGAGCCAAGAAGATTCCAAATCCTCCAGAGGTTGAGCATTGTTGAGGCCCATCTTATGATCCAGTGCCTCTCCAAGGAAAACTCTTGCTTTTAGGGCGATCTTTGAAGGGGGGTTCTCCACATTTCTGAAGAGATGGTTGTTCCTTTCGAGCCACAACTTCCAAATGATGAACTTCGGGATTAACATCCCGGCCTATTTGAGAAGAGCCTTGTTGGAGAGGAGAAAGGGAGATAACTCAGCCCATTTGGAGAAGAGATCTGCTGTTAAGTCAGGGACAAAAAAATTGGAGTGATCCAGGGAGAGGGCTACTCTCCAAACTTCCCTTGAGAAAGGGCAGGAAATCAGTAGATGATCAAGGTTTTCTTCATTGTTTTTACACAGAGGGCAGATAGAGGGTCCTTCCAGACCTCTCTTCCTGAGGTTTTCAGCAGTGAGAATACTTCTGTGCACTACATTCCAGCAAAAGAGGTCCACTTTCGGTATGGATTGCATATTCCAAACAAACTTCCATTGGATAGGATTAGGGGCTACATAAGGAATAGCAAACAAAGATCGATAGCCTTCAGCCGTGGTGTAAGCTCCAGATTTTTACCCCCATCCTCTTTTGTCACACGATGATTGACTGAGTGGGGCTTTGCCTTGCAGCAGGTGGGCAAGAGTGTTTACTTCTTCTTCAAGCCAGGGAGGATGGCCACTTAACTTCCACTCAATCCAGTGATTGTCGGAGTCCCAGACAGAGAGATCCCACAGAGTGGACACATGCTGCTCATTGAGCCAATGTTTTATATTCTGCACTTCAAGATTTTGCCCCAAAGGTTCGTCTCCCAGGATAGAGTCTTTCCAGATATTGATTTTTTTCCCGTTTCCATGAATCCAATACAACAAAGATCTGAAGTGATCCAAGGCTTTAATACAAAGTTTATAAATAGGGGATCCTTTGATGTGAGGAAGATTGTTATCTAAACACTGAAGCCTCTGACCGAGGAAGTATTTTTTCCACAGGACCTTTTTGCTCCAGCATGATCTCCCTGAGATTAGCTGCCAAAGGAGCTTGGTTCCCATAGCTAAGTTCTGAGCTTGACTACTTCTGATTTGGAGGCCTCCTTCGCTATAGGGTTTTTTAATTTTTTCCCAACTGACAAGATGAAGTTTTTTCAGATTTCCTTTTCCCCCTTCCCATAGAAATTTTTTGAGAATGCTTTCAATCTTATTATTGACCGAGACTAGAGCCAGAAGAATGGAAGTTTGATAGATTGGAATGCTGGAAAGGACCAATTTTAGAAGCACCAGTTTCCCTGCCAAAGTAAGCCAACCAGCCCCCCAATTCTGAATCTTGGCTTTTAACTTGTCAATGATGGGATTCCAATTCGCTGGTTTGATGGCAGATTTGAAGATCAGAACCCCAAGATATGTGAACGAGTCCCAGCTTTGTGAGCCTTCCATTTCCAGAAGTCTAGAGGCACTTCCCATTTCTGCAATAGAGCAGTTCCAGCAGTAGATTTTGCTTTTTTGCAGGTTGAGTTTGCTTCCTGAGATCTGGATATAGGTTTCGAGCTCATTCTTGAAGCTCCTTGCAAAATGGATACCAACACCTCCCAAGAGAAGCGTATCATCTGCAAATTGGGCATGATTAATGTCTTTGACATTATGAGCCATTCGGAGACCAGGAAGGGACTGGACTTGCTGACAGTTGTTTAGCTAGAAACTGAGAACAGAGGCCTGAATGGCATAGAGGAGCGGAGACAGGGGGCAGCCCTGTCACAAGCCTCTTGAAGCCTGGAAAAAATTAGTCGATCTCCCATTGACTAGAGGGGCTATCTAGGGTGCACAGATGCATCCTTTAATCCAGTCAATGAAGTCTGAGGAAAACCTAAAATTCTCCATCACCATGAAGAGATAGTCATATATTACCCTGTCAAAAGCATTGGCAAGGTCTAGCTTTACTACCATGTATTTCTCTTTTCGATTCACGCTGGAGTGAATGGCCTCTTGGACAAGGATAACATTATCCAGAATTTTCATGCCTTTAATGAATCCTCCTTGGTTCTTAGGTATGATCCTGGGCAGAATTTTTTTCAGCCTGTTTGCTATGATCTTAGTAACCAGCTTATAGCCAGTATTGCAGAGGGAGATAGGATGGAACCTGGCGAAGCTGGAAGCCCCTCTCTCCTTTGGGACCAGAGCAAGGAAGGAGGATTTTGTGCTCCCACCCAGCTTGTGATGAATTTGGGACTTCCTAACCATCCTCAGAAAGTCATATTTAACTATATCCCAACAGGAAGAAAAAAACCTGGCAGTGAATCCATCTGGGCCAGGGGCGCTGTCTGGTTTCATATGGGATAGAGCAGATTTGAGTTCTTTCATGGAAATAGGACCAGCAAGAAGATCATTATCAGGGTCTTGAACCAAAATGGGAATGAGAGAAAGGGGGTGCGCAGAGGGGTCTAAAGGCTCGGCAAGAGGAGAAGAGAAGAGGTCATGAAAATGGGAGAAGGCTGCTTGTTTAATGCCTTCAAATTCTATTATCAGATTGCAGTGATGGGTAATTTCTTTCACGATTTTGAAATTTTTTCTAGATTCAGCTTGCTTGTGAAAGTAAGCAGCATTTTTGTCACCACTTTCTAACCAAAGGCTTCTGGATTTTTGACGCCAATAATCTTCTTCAGCCCTACAAGATTTGAAGTAAGCTTTCTGAAGGTTGCATTCAGTCCGGGAGATACTATCAGAGATAGAGGCAGAGTCCATGAGGATTTGGTGGCTTTCCAAGGCAGCTTGGGCATCTTTACGGCAATAGACTTGGGAGGGGAGGAGCTTGGCCCAAGATTTCAGCTCATGCTTAAGCCGTCTGAGCTTTTCTTCCAAAACAAAGGAAGGATTCCCATTGATCGTTTGGCTCCAGGAGTTAGAGACCAGCTGGTAAAAGCCTTCTTGATGGATCCAAAGGGGGCTGAATCTAAAGGGAATGGCCCCCAGGTTTTCTTCAGCAGTAAGATCAAGGTGGATAGGATTATGATCAGAGACACAATTGGGGAGGATTTTGGAGGACGCATGAAGCCCCAGAGAGAGAAAGGAAGAGTGCACCAGAAACCTGTCAAGACGAGCTGCAATGTGCCCAGGCCCCAGTCTTTTATTGGTCCAAGTAAATTTACCCTTGGATGGTTTGATGTCAGCGAGGTCCCACCCCAGAATGATATCTTCAGCCCATTCCCGGGAAGGGTCTCTCACAATGGAACCCCCTTTTTTCTCAGAGGCTGCTAAGGTGACGTTTAGATCTCCTGCAATGATAATATTTCTGGGCATGTGGGCATGAAGGAACGAATCAATGGACTCCCAACACTCTTTTTTTTCAGCTGTTGAGATAGGAACGTAGAGGTTGAAAAGACTTACATGCTGGCCCGATTCTTTATGAATGAAGATGGTGAAGATCCAGTGCATGGTGCTGTGAATAGAAAGCAGATCGAACATGGTGGAGTCCCAGAATGTGGCTAGGCCTCCCGAGGCTCCCCTGGAGCTCACGGCTTCCCCGGGGCCTTTTTTCCAAAATAAATTTCCAGCTTGGAGGGAAAGGCCACCCTCCAATTTTGTCTCCTGGACGAGGAGGATATCAGGCTTGTTGATTCTAACCAGATCTTTCATTGCTTCAGCTTTCTAGGGGCTTCCTAATCCTCTGTAGTTCCAGGAGATGTACCTCATTATTTACTTTGAGAGGGGGTGTCCCCTTTAGAGGCCTGGCTTATCTTCGATCTTGTATTCATCATACTTTTGAGGGTTTTTTGGGAGCCCTGTAAGACATCTGCATAAGACTTTTCTTCCCTTTGCTTTTTCTTGTATTTCCGGCCCCTTGGGTTCTTGACTGGGGTTGCATGCGAACTACTCGACTCGGTGGCTCCTTCGTCGGATGATCCTTCTGGATCAGAATCAGCTGCTGAAGGTTCCTCCTGCACTTCTCGATTTTCTTCACAGATAGGGGGCATCTCAGCCCTAGGGGTCGCAGATTCAGGATGGGAAGGGATTTCCCCTGGTTCCACAGAGTTTGCAGCTTGGGTGACAGGTACCTCCATGGGACTTGCGTTTCCAAAAGGAGAGGCTTCCGGAATGAGTATGAGCGGAGGATGATCTGGGACGTTCAGAACAGAGATGCTTGCCCCTTGGACTGATTTAACTGGAGGCGACATAGCAGGACAGGGCTGGACTAGATCTTTCATTGGGACTTTAGGGTCTGAAGTCTGAGCCGTACTTGTTTCTCTTTTGTCATTCGTCTTGGAGGGAGCCTTGCTTTTTTTGACCATCTGCCATCCCTCCCCTTCTTCGGTTAGCTGGGCTTTAGGGCAGTTGCATTGAAAGTGTCCGTGTTCATGGCAGTGGCAGCACTTAAATGGAAGCTGTTCATAGTCCAGTTTCTGGAAATGGTTCCAAGAGCCTACCGAGATCTTGACAGCCTCCGGTAGCCCCGACTCCAGATCCACTTCAACACATATTCGAGCATAGGAATACTGGCCTTTGGGCTCGGCTTTGTCAATGAAGCGTCCTAGGGCATTTCCTATTTTCTCCAGAGCTTGAATGTTCCAATAGTGGATCGGAATATTGGGAAGCCGAACCCAGACCGGAACCTCTTTGGGAACAGCTACAGTGGGATTGAAGTCCGGAGACCATCTGTTGAGGTACAAACCTTGGGAGCCCATGAAATAGGGTCCACTTCGGAAGATGAGATCACGATCCTCTTTGGAGATGAATTTGAAGACGAAGAAACCTCTGCCCACCGGATAGCAGGTGACACTGTGCTTCAGATGGGGTCGCCAGTTACGCTGAATCCAATCATCCGTGGATTTGGGAGAGGACCATAGCCCCATGAACTGGCCAACCAATCCTCTTTCAGCAAGAGCTAGAGCTATCTTGATCGAGGGTTCCTCTGGAAAAATGATTTCTGGAACTGCATCTATTTTTTTGATAAATTTCAGGGCCTCTTGGGCCACCCGATTCCTCCCACGGGGCCCTAACAGCCTACGGAAAGCATCAGCCTCAGAGATTGGGGTCAAGGGAGGGGGCTCCCCTCCCCCTGGAGGGGCCATGGCGCACGACTCAGCTGGGAGAGGACGCAGGCAGCGGCGGTAGCAAAACCGTGAGCCCTAAGAGTGAGAGCTGTTCGCAAAAATCTTTCCAAGGCTTTGTATATTTTTATCTTGTTTATATATCAATATTGATTAACTATAATATATTTCAAAATGCATACAATTAAACTTGCAAATAATGCTTTAATATATATTTTGAATTAATATTATTAATTACAATTATATAACCCTAATATATTTCAAAAATGCATATAAATACAATTAAACTTATAAATAATGTTTTAATAACAATTACATAATCCTAATACATTTCAAAAATACATATAAATACAATTAAACTTATAAATAATGTTTTAATAAATAATTTTGAATTGATATTATCAATTACAATGAAAATTAATGATTATTATATTTCAAACCTTTATTATGTATTTATATTATCTATCTTTTATATTTGAATAAGTATGATGTGAAAATGTATATTATTAATTTTTTAAAATATTACATTGATTTAGGATTTAATTAAACTAAAACAATGAAATTAAATAATTTATATAATTATTTGAATGTATATTATGTAAAAATGTATATTATTAATATTTTTCACGTATTACTTGATTTAACCTTTAATTAATAAGATTAATAATTTATAGTTATGTAATAAATGTGTTTTTGTTTTTAATCTATATATTTTAATATAATATGATTAAATTTTGAAATGAATGTTTAATGATATAATTTAACTAATTTAAATAACATATTTGAAGTTTTAAACTTTAGTTATTTTGATGTCTTTGTATATGATTATTTATAGTATATAATATTTTGAATTAATAAATTTTTGTTAAATTTTTAATATGATTGAAATTATTATTGAATATTTTGAGTCTTTAATTGATAATATGTTTTTTTACCATTTTTAATATGATTACATAATAATTTTATATTTTATTTTTTTTGAATAAAGTTTAAAAAAATCTATATGGCACAAATGAAATGTCTAATGTTATCAGATGGATGCTATGCCCTCAGCTCCTTGCTCCGCTCTGTGCTAGTGATGGGGTGTTACTACCTTATACTCCTAGGTATGGGATTGAGCAAAGGTAAGCTGGGACTAACTCAATGGGCTCAACCACTACTTCTTTATCCGCCTTTACTTATGGTGCTGGGTCTGAGATCCTGGCGAATATGTGGAAACGTGTTGAAAAGTATATTAATGATTATTACAATGGAAATTAATGATGATTATATTTCAAACCTTTATTATGTATTTGTATTAATTTTATTTTATATTTGAATATGTATATTATTAATTTTTTAAGTATATATATGATGCAAAAATATATATTATTAATTTTTTTTAAGTATATAAAAATGTATATATATGATTATTTTTTTAAGTATATAAGTATATTATTAATTTAATGTAAAAATGTATATATATGATGTAAAAATATATGTTATTAATTTTTTAAAGTATTACATTGATTTAACCTTTAATTTGTTTTTGTAAATAAAACAATATATTACTTCACATAGCCAAAAGTACATACAAGATAGTCTTCATCACAGAGCATCCATGGCTTCCCTGAGACAACCCGGCTCCGTTCCTAATCTCCCTCCCCAAAATCTCACATAAGTTCGCATCCCCTAGAGACACATTCCCAAACTACTGCAACTATTTCTTTCAAACCCCTTATAATCAAAATGATCATACCCACCCTAATACACTTTGGCCAAAACATAACCAGGATGCACCCTATACAAGTCGAATTAGGAAAAATGATAAACAAAAGACAGGAGAGAAAGAAACCAGATCTCAAACCGGACCCTGGAGACCGGTTCCCACTCTAGGACAAGCAACAGAGGCCGACATAGTTGAGGTGACCTGTGGGGTAGCTTCACCCTGGCGTCCATAGAGCGCATTGCAATGGTGGCTACCTTTCTCCCTTGGGCGAGCGAACTCCTCCGGCAGCCTTCTCGCTGGGTGGAAGGGGATGTTCAACTTTGCCGCAATAACATCGATTTTTTGGTGCATCAAATGGAATTTGCTGTCATGGTCCTTCCAGGCCTTCATTGGTTCTTCAACTCCCTCACACTTGGATTCCCTTGCGACAGAGGAGTGGACAACCAGGCACATGTTCACATAGTAGAGCATTAACAGATGATCATAGGCCAAGGCTCTGCCCACCGTAGTACTCAAGACCCAGTCTGCCACCTCCTTTTGGAGGTCCTCCGAAGACATGGTTTTCACCTCTGCCCAAAGATCACCGACCACCTTCTCCACTTCCAATTGGATACCTAGAGGCACATGCTCCTTGTAAAAATCTGCTGCTTCTTGGGCCTGAACCTGCACCCTTGTCACTTCCCATGCCTGATGCATTATACCCTTCCTCTTTCTGTCCTGACCATCATAAGCTTCTCTCGGGCTTGAAACACTTTTCAGTGAACGCTTAGGAGCCATATGTCTGGGAGAAGGGAAACGAAGCGCACACAGGGAATTGGGGAAAAACTTAACTTGACGCGCAAGCATCCTAAAGAGAACTAGAGACAGAGCAAGATAGTAGAGCACAAAGACCTCGCACAGAAGAAGGATGAAGGGTGGTATATTCCACCCAAAATAAAAGGAGGGAGGAGGCATGATTGTCTTCTCGATCCAGTACTATGCTTACATCACAAAAATCATAACAACAATGGCCCTTGTACCTTCACCTACCTCAGAGATCCTGACTGTAATTAAAACCCAATCCTTTCGACGATCCTACTCTTCCTTGCCCATCCTGTCCACCCCTGCAATGCTACCCATTATGATGGCGAAGGACAGACACCTCATGGTCCAACCAATTAACCATGTGGCTTTGTGTATCATTTAAGAAAGGTCTGGCTCAGCGTGCTCATCCCCCTATCATCTTCCACACCTTTGTCGTCTGGACGCTCCACCTGTGGTTTTCCATCATAGTCCCTAGATGCCACTTGCCTGCACTGATGGGCCCATGCTTTAGCACTAAATTCCTCCAAGCTTCCACTTCGGAACCCCACAACCCCCTCCACACCAGCGTTAGCTAACAGATCTATTGTCACGTCCCCATCCCTCCGACTGGCGAAGAGGACGCGACCATGGCGTTAACCATCCAGGCTAGGAGCCCCATGTACATGTGAAACCATAAACTAACTGAAAGAGAATGCTGAAATAAAATGATTTGAACTAGAAAATGCACAGATGCAATGGTTTATCATACGTAGTGAAAACAACACACATTCATACAAGCATTCATTCAACATGTTCATCATAATCATTAACAGAAATATGATTGCGGAAGTAAAATGAGCAAGATCAGTTATCTTATGAAGAAGTCAATCCGCAACCAGCTACGTCGCTGCAACATTCCACCCAACCATGAGCCAGCGTGCTCCTTAATCTCTCAGCAGCGCTGCCACCCCCAATATGGGCATGATTCCCCAAGGAATAAGGGAACAAGCAGGCTTACACGTAGCCACAAAACACAAAAACATAGCCAAGCCAACACAGTTGGGTTTATCGGGCCATCCAGGAGCTGGGAAAGGCTAAATGCTAAGCTGGTGGTCTCATTATAGAGCCAAGAACACCTACACCAGAACTAGCCTGACTTCTAAGACACCCACACACACCCAACACAAGGAATCATTCCCTTCTTTGTTACATAGTCCCTTAGGCCTTGCATTCCATTCCAGTGCTATTCAGGGGTTGTGGAGAAGAAAGCCAGCCCTCTAGCCTTATCTGTGTGGTTTCCAGCCACCAGGTTTATCAAGCAAACCAAGCCCCCATCCCTGCTCCCTACACAGTCCGAAGACCAACCATTGCATGCAGGCAATTAAAAAGCAATTACAACTTAACAGGGAAAATGACTCCCAAGCAAATTAGACAATCCCAAACATAACAACAAACACAGCTCATGACATGGGGAAACAATAGTCCCGAACATGAATACAACACGACCAAAACATGAGGAACGACAGCTCGTCCCAGGAAATGAATCCACGGGAAGATTTACACAGACCCTGCTGGGGAAGAAATTACAGTCTCCCAGCCAGTGCGTGAGTAACAACAATGCAGGACATAGAGCATGAGAGAAGTTTTGCGCCCAGTTCCAAATGTGGGTAGAGAACACACCCGATTCCTCATTGGGGAACAATGGGAATGACAGTGGAGATGACTCCTCCCTCTTGGCTGCGTGAGACCAACTGAACAGAAAATACCTGTGTGTGAGAGGATAAACATACAATGGAGAGGATGAACAGACAATGGAGATCCCATGAAATTGAAGGGGCGTGAATGTTTCAGCACCGGCGTGGAGAGAGTGTAATCGTGAGTCCACTGGAGTGATGGCAGTGGTTTCTTTTGCCATATTGAAGTCAACCGCGGGTGTAGTGTGCGTGTAGGCAAGGACTGACAGTCCTGCCACACCCACTCCCAAACAATACCTGCCTCAACCACTAGCAGCAATTCTCAATTGTGGTGGTTGGATAAAACAAGGAAAGATGACACATGGGTTTTTCCCTCCTTAGCCAAGGTTTGACAATTTCCCCACCCTTATCCTTGTGAAAATCATGCCCTTTTCATTATGGCATCTGTGATCATAGCTGGCCGGGTTCATTTTAATTAAAGATGCATATGTACATGATAACAAAACTTAATATGTATGCCGCATGCCTCAATACACCATCGGTGACAATTTCAACCTGAAACATAGCATAACCAATCAATGGTGGGGCCTTGGCCTTTAGCTCCACACCATGATCATTTACAATATATACATCATATACATCTAATGCAACGGGTTCAAAACCAGGGTGTTACATTCCCCTCCCCCTTCAATAGCACTGTCCTCAGTGCTTTACAAAATTGAACAAAATGCTACACTGGTATCGCCTCAGTGTTTCACAAAATTGAACAAAAATTGATGTGCCAATCGCATGGCATCCTCTAGCTCCCACGTAGCCTCTTCAAGTCCGTAGTGCTCCCATTGCACCTTTACCTGCCCTATGGCCCGGTTTCAGAGCATTGTGACCTTCCTGTCGAGGATGCGCATTGGCTCGATTCGGAACTGTCCCTCGGGTTCCACCTGAATCACATCCCAATTTATCACATGGTTAGGATCATGTATATATCTCTTAAGCAAAGAAACATGAAAAACATTATGAGCCCTAGTGCTAGCAGGCAATGCAAGTCTATATGCAACTGGCCCTATTCTTTCAAGCACTTCAAACGGCCCACAGTATCTTGGTGACAACTTGGCACAACTTCCAAGCTTCAAGGAACTCTTCCTTGCCCTCACTCTGAGGTAAACATGATCCCCAACACTAAACTCCCTGTTCACCCTATGCTTATCTGCATAGATTTTCTGCCGGTCCTGTGCTGCTTTCAGCTTCTACCTGATCTTTACAACCGCTTGCTCCATTTCCTTGAGCAATTCTGGTCCAAGCACAATCCTGTTCACTAGGTTATCCCAAGTCACTGGTTTCCTACACCTTCTTCCATACAAAGCTTCATATGGACTCATCCCCAAGGATGCATGCTGTCCATTGTTATAAGCAAACTCGACCAAGCGCAAGTAATCTTCCCACTTGGTTGGTTTGTCCATTACGTGCATGCGAAGCATATCTTCAAGCACCTAATTAACTCTTTCTGTCTGACCATCTGTCTGAGGATGGTATGCAGTGCTGAAGTTTAGCTTTGTACCCAAATCTACAAACAACCCCTTCCAAAAGTTGGAAGTAAACTTGACATCCCTGTCAGAGACTATTGCCTTTGGCAATCCATGCAATTTAAATATCTCCTTCATGAAGATCTTTGCAATGTCATCCATCTTATGCGTAGACTTCACTAGTATAAAATGCGCTTCCTTTGTCAACCTGTCTACCACAACCATGATGGAATCATGTTGTCTCCAAGTCATCGGCAATCCTGTAATAAAATCCATGGAAATAACTTCCCATTTCCATTCTGGAACTGGAAAAGGTTGCAACAAACCCGCAAGGTGTTGATACTCAACCTTTACCTATTGACATTTCATACACCTTGAAATGTATTCAGCCATGTCCTTTTTCATTCCTGGCCAAAAGTACTGCTTTCTAGCTGTAGCAATTGTCTTTTGATATCCTGGGTGACCAGAATACGGAGCTTGATGGATTTCATCCATAACAACTCTCCTCAAATATGCTACATCTAGAATATAAATCCTACCTTTATAAGTGAGAAGTCCATCTTCTTCCAATTTATATCCCTCATACCTCTTCTCAAGACTCTGCTGCTACAATTTGTCTTTTACCTGCTCATACAATTCATCTTCAGCAGCATGACTAACAATCTGCTACCTCAAATCTGATTGGCAAATACTAAGAGATGCCACATGCATTTCCTACACCTTCCTGCTAAGTGCATCAGCTACCTTATTTTCCTTTCCCTTTATGTGCTTGATTTCAAAATCAAACTCACATAGAAATTCCAACCATCTTGCTTGCCTAGCATTCAGAGTAGGCTGATCAAATAGATACTTTAGTCCACAGTGATCTGTTCTAAGCTCAAATCTTCTGCCCATCAAGTAATGCCTCCACATCTTGAGAGCATGTACTATGGCTGCAAGCTCGAGATCATGAGTGGCATAGTTCTTCTCATGTTCCTTAAGCTTTCTTGACTCATAACATATCACGTGGTTGTCCTGCATAAGGACTCCTCCAAGCCCTTGTTCGCATGCATCGGTACACACCACAAAATATTTCTTTGGATCTGAAATCTTCAATACTGGTGCACTGGTGAGAAGATCCTTCAACCTATGGAAACTTTCCTCACACGTCGATGTCCATTCGAACTTCATCCCCTTCTTTTGAAAAGAAGTGATATCATGTGCAACTTTGGAGAATCCCTCAATGAATCTCCTGTAGTATCCTGCAAGTCCCACAAAAGATCTTGCATCTGTCACATTTCTTTGAGTAGGCCAATTCATAATGGCTTCAATACTTTTAGGGTCCACAGTTATACCCTCCTCTGAGATAATGTGACCCAAATACTGAATTATATCTCTATAGAAGTCACAATTGCTTAGTTTCGCATACAGGTGGTGCTCCCTAAGCAATTTCAATGTCAATCTCGAATTCTCTTCATGCTCTTCCTCATTCTTGGAATAAACAAGAATTTCATCAAGGAAAACAAGAACAAACTTGTCCAAATACCTGCTGAAGACACTATTCATAAGGCACATAAATCTAGCTGGTGCATTTGTGAGACCAAATGGTACCACTACAAACTCATAATGCCCATACCTTGTTCTGAAGGCTGTCTTATGAATGTCTTCATCCTTGATTCTCACCTGATGGTAACTAGACCTCAATTCAATCTTAGAAAATACCTTTGCTCCTCTCATTTGATCAAATAGGTCATCAATCCTAGGCAAATGATATTTATTCTTCACATTAACCTTGTTCAACTGTCTGTAATCGATACATAACCTAAGTGTACCATCTTTCTTCTTTACGAACAGAACTGGTGCTCCCCTAGGGGACACACTCAGCCATATATACTTCTTTTCCAACAACTCTTGCAATCGCATCTTCAATTCTAGCATTTTCGGTGTACTCATCCTGTAGGGTGCCTTGGACACTGGTGCTGCTCCTGGCACGAGTTCAATTGTGAAATCAATGTCCCACTTTGGAGGAATCCCTGGAATCTCATCAGGAAACACATCCCTGAATTCCTGTAACACTTGATAGTCCTCCAACCTCGGAGTTTCATCTCCTGATGTCTCCAAAATATGAGCTGCATACAACTGGAAACCCTTCCTACAGAACTTCTTTAACTGCATTGCTGAAACCTGCCTTACTGAAATCACCTTCGGAATACCTTTCACAACTACTAGGTTCCCTTCTTCATTCATGCATTGGAAAGTCTTATTATAATAGTCAAGCTTCACCCTGTGAGCTTCTAGCCAATCCATTCCAATGAGAACATCATAGGAACCTAGCAGTAGAACATTCAGATCTACACAAGTGACCAATCCATCCATGACCAATGGACATTTCTCTACCACCTCACTGACCTTTCTCTTAGTTCCAGTGGCTAGTCGAACTAACCAAGACTTCCTATGCTTTACTTTCTTAAAATCACAAATATCCACTACTCTAGGAGTAATGTAACTGTGCGTAGAATCAGGGTCAATCAAATAGAAACAGATTGCTCGATAATATTACCTGCTACTTCAACCATAGCTGATTGGTGATCTTCCTGGAGGTCCTCCAGTGCTGCATAAATCCTAGGGACTGCCCTTGCTACTTGACCCACTGTTTCTTCTTCTTGAACGTTATAAGCTGGCCTTGCACTCTCATTCTCGAGTGGACAATTTCTGTGCATGTGGGGTCCTCCACATTTCCAACATTGAAGTGGCCCTCTATCCTGTTGTGGATCCTTAGGCTTTTCTCCTATCACTCCAACTGGCTTACTCGTAGCTTGGGATGGCTGCTTCTGCTGATTCCTAAAGTTAGAAGGTTTGAAACCTTTCTTTCTTTGGTCGAACTTCTCATTCTTCTTGTCCTTCCATGCCTTATGGTAATTCGGCTTACCTTTGCTTTGCTCATAGCAATACTTAGCCTTCCTTATTGCTTCTTCAAGAGTTCTAGGTTCATAAAATTCAATTCTATCTTTGTAAGACTGAGGTAATCCACTCAGAAAACGCTGGACCTTCACTTTTTCATCTCTGATGTATCGGACATACCTCAACAACTCCAAAAACTTATTCGCATATTCTTCCATGGTCTGCTGTCCTAATCTCAGCTCGTGGAACTCCTTAATCTTGTCATCATAATACCTGTCAGAGAGGTATTTCTGCTTGAAATACTTCTTGAACTGTTTCCACTTAAGTCTCCTTTCACTGATCCTCTTTACTTGCTTGAAGTGTTCCCACCAAATGAATGCCCTTCCATTCATATTGAATATGGCAACTCTTGCCTTCATGTTTCCCGAATAATCATGCACTTGAAAGTACTTCTTTATCCCAAGAAGCCAAGCTTCAGCCTCTTGTCCAGTCTTTACCTCATCATCAAACGTAGGAGGTTTAGCTTTCTTAAATTCATCCCGAGAGCGATCCCTATGGTGTCTCTTTATTTTTCTTTTATGAGAAGAAGAACTTGAATCCCCACTGGATTCTTCAGAATCAGATGATCCACTAGAAGTCCTTCTCCTTCTCCTAGTACTGCTCTTACTACCTTCTGGTCTTGCTGTACCTCATCCAGAGTCTATCTTTCTATGTAAGTCTGTCAAACTCTGCAACATTGCAGCATTCAATTGATGTTGCTCTTCCTGGGCTTTGATCAAGATTCTCATCGTGGCTGCAACATCTGACGGTGTCTCTTGGAATATCCTTCCATTAGATTCTATGTCATAATTTCTGTTACAAACATTTTCTCCCATGGCATCTTCTGCTTGCTGATAAGAATCCCGAGCATCATACCCATCATGGGTTCTCATAACTGAACCACCACTTACTTGTCAAGCTGTACTACCTGGAATACTGCCTTGGAGGGTGATTATGACGCTGCAAACATGTTAGTAACACAGCTGTTAGTTACATAACATTAATATAAATGAGCATTACTTACCTTCTCCTGGAAAAATCATAAAATAGCAAGTTTTCCCAAAACATAGAATTTTCCCAAATTTCTTTTGTAAATTGCTGCCTCTTTTCTCCTTTTTAGCCCTGAAAATTCACTGAAAAATAGCTGAAAATCCCACAGAAAAACAATCGAAATCTGCTAAGAAATCCCATGGAAAATTCAAAATTTCCTTGTGCAGAATTGGGTCTCATTTCCACTATTGATCCGACATTTCGGCGGTCCAAACCACTAAATTCTCCACTGTATCGACGGTCGAAACAACTAAATTTTTCTGACGTACATCGGCTGTCGGATCCGCTAAGCACTATTGTGTCGGCAATCAGATCTTCTAACCCTTCGGAAGGTTAGTCCTTTAGACAGCCGCAACGGCGATTGTTCAATCCACTGCAGGTTCCGCTGACCATACTCATCAGCTGTCAGGAGCTCTAACTTTATCCAACATCCTTAAACAAAAATTTTCAAATTTCCTTTTCATCGGCGATCGGATCCACTATCCTTCGGAATGATAGTCCATAAGACAACCGCAATGACGGATGTTCAATCCACTAACCATCCCCGATGGCTAACGACTCCGGGACTTAGAAAAATTTCTGATATTTTTCCCTTTTTTCTTCCTTTTCACCGCTTGATCGGCTCAACTTCTTCTTTTCGTCGTCGAAATAGTTCCATTCGCAGCCGCAACGGCAGAACACGATCTTCAATCTTCTTCTGATCAGCGGCACAACCTGATCGGCATCGGTAGACTTTTTTCTCATCGGAAGGCTAGTGCTTTTGGATTCCGAAACGGCGGCACACATAACACTAACTTCTTCCGATGGCCACTGCTTTCATTACTTCGAAAAATTCTCATTACTTAGAAAAATTTTAAACTTTCATTCACGGCGTCAGCAACCTTTTCACATCGGAAGTCTAGTGCTCTAGACTTCTGCAATGGCGAGCGCACGATCGGCTATTTTCTTCCGATAGCCACTGTTTTCTATACTTAGAATTTTTTTTAACTTTCTTGTGGCGTCGACTGTCAGAGGCGTTACCCGTCAGACGCGTAGTCGTTTAGCCGTCCGCAACGGCGGACGCTCGATCGACTATTTTCTTCCGACGGACGTCGAATCGCTTAGAAAATTTTCCATGATTTCCTTTCCAATGATTCTCCGTCGGGCATGCTTCCACTTAGCACTTCTGCTACATCGAAAGTCTTTCCCGCTAGCTCTTTCACTACATCGGAAGTCTTTCCCGCTAAGTGTCCCGACTGTTCAACACTTAGACAACAATTTTTTTTTTTTGAATTTCTAGTCATTCCCTGATTTTGCTGGGCAGAAAGGAATACTGTTTTTGTCACTGCTTCTACGTGGTCCGTTCAGGCCCATGCTGCAACATGAGCTTTGATACCATGCTGTCACGTCCGCATCCCTTTGACAGGCGAAGAGGATGCGACCCCATGGCGTTAACCATTCAGGATAGGAGCCCCATGAACATGTGAAACCATAAACTAACTGAAACAGAATGCTGAAATAAAATGATTTGAACTAGAACATGCATAGATGCAATGGTTTATCATATGCAGCGGAAACAACACACATTCATACAAGCATACATTCAACATGTTCATCATAATCATTAACAGAAATATGATTGTGGAAGTAAAATGAGCAAGATAACTTATCTTATGAAGAATTCAATCCGCAACCAGCTACGTTGCTGCAATGTTCCACCCAACCATAGGCCAGCGTGCTCCTTAATCTCTCAGCAGCGCTGCCACCCCCGAGCTGGGCATGATTCTCCAAGGAATAAGGGAACAAGCAGGCTTACGCGTAGCCACAAAACACAAAAACATAGCCAAGTCAACACAGTTGGGTTTATCAGGCCATCCAGGAGCTGGGAAAGGCTAAATGCTAAGCTGGTGGGCTCATTACAGAGCCAAGAACACCTTCACCAGAACTAGCCTGACTTCTAAGACACCCACACACACCCAACACAAGGAATCAGTCCCTTCTCTGCTACACAGTCCCTCAAGCCCTGCATTCCCTTCCAGTGCTATTCAGGGGTTGTGGAGAAGAAAGCCAGCCCTCTAGCCCTGTCTGTGTGGTTTCTAGCCACCGGGTTTATCAAGCAAACCAAGCCACCATCCCTGCTTCCTACACAGTCCGAAGACCAACCATTGCACATAGGAAATTAAACAACAATTACAACTTAACAGAGAAAATGACTCCCAAGCGAATTAGACAATCCCAAACGTAACAGCAAACACAGCTCACGACATGGGAAAACAACAGTCCCGAACGTGACAGCAACACGACCAAAACATGAGGAACAACAGCTCTTCCCAAGCAATGAATCGACAGGAAGACTTACACAGACCCCGCTGGGGAAGAAATTACAGTCTCCCAGCCTGTGCGTGAGTAACAACAACGCAGGACATAGAGCATGAGAGAAGATTTGCGCTCAGTTCCAAATGTAGGTAGAGAACACACCCAATTCCTCGTTGGGGAACAATGGGAATGACAGTGGAGACGACTCCTCCCTCCTGGCTGCGTGAGAACAACCGAACAAAAAATACCTGTGCGTGAGAGCATAAATAGACAACGAAGAGGATGAACAGACAATGGAGATCTCGTGAAATTGAAGGGATGTGAATGTTTCAGCACCGACGTGGAGAGAGGGTAATCGTGAGTCCACTGGAGTGATGGCAGTGGTTTCTTTTGCCATAGTGAAGTCAACCGTGGGTGGAGTGTACATGTAGGCAAGGACTGACAGTCCTGCCACACCCACTCCCATACAATAACTGCCTCAACCACCAACAACAATTCTCAATTGTGGTGGTTGGATAAAACAAGGAAAGATGACACATGGATTTTTTCCTCCTTAGCTAAGTTTTGACAATTTCCCCACCCTTATCCTTGTGAAAATCATGCCCTTTTCATTATGGTTTCCGCGATCATAGCTGGTCGAGTTCATTTTAATTAAAGATGCATATGTACATGATAACAAAACTTAATACATATGCCGCATGCCCCGATACACCATTGGTGACAATTTCAACCTGAAACATAGCATAACCAATCAATGGTGGGGCCTTGGCCTTTAGCTCTGCACCATGATCATTTACAATATATACATCATATACATCTAATGCAACGGGGTCAAAACCGGGGTGTTACATCCATCACCTTGTTGGCAGTGTGTCTTGTGTGGTAAAGGGAGACCTCCGAGTGGGCGTGGAGCAGGGATCTTAGGGAGTCTAGTTTCTTGGCTATGCACCAGCTCAAGGAAACATTCTCATAGGCCTACCCACTCGCCATCCTTTTGGCCATCTGGATCAAAACTTGGGTGTCTCCTTTAATGATCGCCGAGAATTATCTGGCTTTGATCATACACAAAAAACCATAGATCATCCCTTCTAATTCAGCATAATTGTTGGTGTCATTTCCTAGAATGCCTAGGTAGATGGAGATGATTTTCCCACTGTGATCCTGACATATCCCACCATAGCCTACGGGCCCCATGTTTCCCCTAGAAGCCCCATCAAAATTAATCTTGAACACCTAGGGAGGGGGGGAGACCATGAGGGAGGGCTAGAAGGAATGCAAATCCTTTCATGACTGTGTAGACCTTCCATCTGGGATCTGTCAAGCCCCCAACTCTTCATAATGTGGGCTTCCTACGGTGGGATTATCTTATCCTGATCATGCCATTGCATACTTCGGATGGTGGAAAGAAGGTTATTCTTCACCGTTGTCCAGAACGAATCGGTGTTGCTGCATTTATCTTGGAAGATCCCACCATTCCTCTCTTTCCATATACACCACATGGCCATGCCCGAAAAGGCTTCCCAAACCATCTAAATGTTCGATTTTTGAAATATTTGGGTTCCAATCAATCAACATTTATATCGGTCAACCTCTCCTCCTATAACTCCTCTTGAACCTGATTGGTCCATTATCCCATATGGTTGAAGCAAAGTTTCATCTATCCAGGAGGTGGCCCATGGTTTCATCATCCTGATAACAAAGGCAGCATTGAGAAGGCCTTTGAACACCATGGTGATGGAGGTTCTTGCTGGTAAGGATTCTTCCTTTGAACACCATCCAAGTAAAGAGGGTCACTTTGGGCCACTGATTCGAAGTCCAGATATTTTTCCATATTCCTTCTTTATCCCTCTGCTGGCCTATCCTGAGGTTATAGGCTTCCTTTATGCTAAAGGAACCTTTTTTCTTGTAACCCCACCTTAGAATGTCTGGGCCCTCCCTAACCCTTATGAATCTCTGGTGGATTTCCTCCTGAAAGGATGTCCCAAGCATATTTGATGTCCCAGATTCTATCCCAAGGTTTCATTGAGTGATTATCCCACCTCCACCAAACATTCACTCCCTGAACCTTAGCCATGAGTTTCGGATCCCTCAGCCCTAATCCCCCCTGCTCCTTTGGTCTGCAAATTTTGTCCCAGCTGACCAGGGAAAATTTCACTTTCGCCTCCCTGCTACCCCACAAGAAATTCCTTTGCATACCTTGAAAAACCGACTTTGGGGATGAGAGAATCGAGAAGAGATATATGGGCATAGCCTGCATAACCACTTTTACCAGGATCAGTCTTCTAGGTAAATTTAGGGGGAGAAGAACCCAGCTAGAAAGCCTCTATTTCATTTTATCCAAAAGATCCTGCTAAGAAGTTTTCTTCAGCTGCCCCACCCTCAGGGGGATTCCAAGATATTTGGAGGGCATCGTCCCTTTCGAAAACCCTAGGATCCAAATGATATTCCTTTGAGTGATTCTGTCCATGTTCATAAAAAATACTTGGGATTTATTGGGATTGACCGTGAGGACAGAAGCCTTAGCGCAGAGAGTTAGGCTCCTTTTGAATCTTTTCACTTCTTGGACTGAACGGTGCCCCATGAGCATGGTCTCATGAAAAAATTGCTGATGGGTCCGAGGATCCATTCCTTCATGGATTTTTATCCCCCGCAGCTCTCCATTTTCAGCTTGAGTCTTAATAAGGTGACTCGGACCCTCTGCCATGACAATGAAGAGGAAGGGAGATAAGGGATCCCCTTATTTGATACCCTAGGAAGGCTGGAAAACATGGGCAGGAGCACCATTTAGGAGGATGTTAAAGAATGGGGTTGTGACTAGGTTCATGACCCATTCAACCTATCCCTGGAAAAATACATGGGCCTCTAACATTTTCCCCATGTACTGCCAACTTAATTTGTCATAAGCCTTTGCTTTGTCAAGCTTAATCATCATGCCTAGCTGTTGAGTACTTTTCAGCGAGGGGATCACCTCATGAAATAAGATGATACCATCTAGGATCTGTCATCCTTCCACAAACCCAAATTGCTTAGAGAAGATGAGGCTTGGTAGGAGAGGTTTTATCCGATTGGCTATCACTTTGGAAATAATCTTGTAAATCACATTGCAAAGGGAAATTAGATGGAACTTGTTCAGACTGTCAGCACCAGTCTCCTTGGGAATTAAAGTCAGGAAGGTTGTGTTAAAGGCTTTTATAACTCCCCTCTTGTTTCTAGATTCTTCTACTATCCCAGAAGTGATGGAAGAAGTTAGAGGTGAAGCCATCTGGACCAGGAGCTTTCTCTAGGGCCATCTGGTTAACCACTTCCTTGACCTCCTGCATGGTCACCAGCTTAGTCAACATCTCATTATTTTCTCTAGTGACAGACCTAGGAATCAGGCTAGTAATCCTTTCTATGGCCCTCCCTCTATCATCCACATATTCACTAAGGATCTCGGATAAGTGCTGGGTGTGTTCCTCCTCTATCTCCCATCTGGTCTCCACCTGGCTTCCATCAACCTTTCATAGCTTCTAGATTCTCAAACTGCTCCTGTTTTGAATAACCGAGTTATGGAAAAAAATTGTGTTCCTCTCACCCTCCTGGAGCCATTTTATCCTTGCCTTTTGCTTCCAAAATATTGCTTCTTGTATTTCCCTCGCTTCAAGTTGACACCAGAGGTATTTTTCTTTTGCCTTCATGTCCTCATCCCATCCGTTCTCCATTCCCTCTCTAGTGATAAGCTCCAGTTCATTTATCAGCCTCTTTTTATCTTCAAAGATATTCCCAAACTCTTCCCTGTTCCACATGTGAATTTTGGCTTTTCAGGCTTTAAGCTCTTGTTGAAAATAGTACATAACGGTTCCTGGAGGGGGAACCAACTCCTTCCACCATTGCATGACACGTTCCTTAAATTCCTTATGTTCCAGCGAGAACTGATCAAATTTGAATGATTTGCTCAGATTGGTACTTGACCAATCCCAGTTGAGACAAATAGGCCAATGATCAGAGCCAACTGCCGAGAGAACATCCGCCATTATCTCACCCGTGCCGTGAATGATATTTTCTGAAACCAGGAATCTATCCAACTAGGAGGCCACCAGATGATGCCCCCGTCTCTTATTGTTCCAAGTAAACCACCCATTTCCCGTCTCCAGATCCATTAAAGGGCTCTAAGCCAAAAAGTCCCAAAAGGTCTCTTGATATTTATCCAGGGTGCATCTCCCCCCCTTCTTCTCCCCTAAGCTGGCTATGAGGTTGAAATCCCCTCCTATTACCCAACTCCCCACCTCAGATTGACCCTTGATCCAACCAAGGAAATCTAAGAAGGCCTATTTCTTGGGGAAGCTATTAAGGCCATAGACATTCCCCAATGAGCCTTTCACTTCGTAGTCTAGAAGGTGAAATTCAGCCATCAGTGAAAATTTGTTAGCATGCCAGTATGAGAGTTCCACCACTCCGGGTTGCCAGAGGATTGCAATACCACTTGCTTGTCCCACAACATCTAGGGACATTAGCTGACTTACCTTCCAGATCCTGTTTTTGATTTTCTCCTAACCCTCGAAGCTACACTTCGTTTCTTGCAGGAACAGGATATCAGGTTTTTCCTACATTAAATTCCTATTTAGAGTCTTCCATTTCCTGGGGTTGCTGCACCCCCTTATATTCCAAGATATAATATTCATTGGCACACCTTGCTATACCCCCTATATCCCAGGATATAAGCTTCATTGGCCGCTTGAATTGTGGGGTATTGGCCTGATTCAATGATTTTTACACCTACTGCAGCTATGCGTTGCTTGTTGTTTTTTGTCCCCTCCAAAGATCTTCTTCCAGCGATTTCCTTTTACTAACTTTTTATGGATCTGGGTCAATCCCCAGGCTCTAGTGAGTGCCAGTTCTGATGATAGCTTCCTAGAGAAGCTCAATCTGGCGATGAGGCAAATATCCCTTTCCCTTCTTTCCACATTCTTCCTCAATCATGTCTAGATCCAGCTCGCCCAGTTCCATCTCATCCCCCTCATCCTCCTCAATTACTTCCATCAGCTGCACCCCATATCCTTCTGAGTCTTTTTCCTTTTCTTCCTGTGGCTCCATTGAGCACTTCTCCTTAAGGTTGTCTTCTTCAGTAAATCCCTCCCCTAGCACCTCAAAGGGGTTGTTGGAATGAGGAGATTTTTTCTCGGGCTCCTTCTTTTCTTTGGATGCCCCCCCTCCCTTGTTCCTTCGCCTGTTCTTTACCTGAGTGAAGTCATCCTTCTCAGCTCCACCTTTAGGATTATGGCCAGGATTTCCTGCTGTTGATTCCAGTTTGGGATAATCCCTCCTGAGATGTACATATTCGTGGTAATGCCTGCATCAGAAAGGTAATTGCTCATAATCAATGGGCTGGATCCATTCCTCATCTTCCCAATTTAGGCTGATTGCTTCCGGGAGTTCTTTGGAAAGGTTCAGGTAAACACAGATCCAAGAAAAATACATATATCTCTAAACCCTAGTTTGTTTATACACCTTTATGAATTCCCCCAGGGTGTTCCCTATATCCTTTAGTGTATCTAGATCCCAATATTCTCCTAGCAATGAGAATAGGCGAATCCATACTGGGGAAACCGTCATGTCTTCTGTTTCTAGGTTAAAACTCTCTTTCCATGGCCGTAAATACAAACCATCAAAGAAGAAAAAATACAGACCCCCATCCAGGATTCGGTCCCTATCTTCCTGGTTAAAAAATATTATGGTGAAGAAGCCCTTGGATCCAAGCTGTAAATCATAGTGACCAGTCGGGTTCCACACACTACTAATCCACCGAACCAGATCTCTTTCCTTGGGCCAAACCCCCATGAATTTCCCAATAAGGGCCTTCTCCTTCCAAATCTTGATCTTGCCTCTCACCTGCTCCGACATGATCTGAATCATCGGGATTGCTAAGGCCTTAGGCAAACAACCCCTCGGGCTAGATATTTTGCCTTTCGTCTCTCTCGCCTGCCTCTTGCTTCCAATTCCTGCCACCCCCTTCCTTGAGTCAGGGTTCTAAGGGTTCGGATCCGCCATGACCCACCACAGGGGGGCTTGCAAAATGCACAACTCTACGGGCTTCTCGTTGACCTGCGCAGCTGCACCTCACTCTTCCAGGCCTGAAACCCTAAAGCGCCCTATTTTCGATTTAACCTTTAATTAAAACCTTTGAAATTAAATAGTTTATATAATTATTTGAATATATATATATATATATATATTACTTTGATTTAACCTTTAATTAAAAATTTTAATTAATGAGACTGGATAATTTATATAATTATGTAATAAACGTGGTTTTGTTTTTCATCTATATATTTTTAATATAATATGATTAAAATTTGAAATAAATGTTTAATGATATATATATTTTAATATAATATGATTAAAATTTGAAATGAACGTTTAATGATATAATTTTAACTAATTTAAATAACATATTTTAATTAAAATGAATTTTTAAACTTTAGTTATTTTGATGTTTTTGTATATGAATTTTTTTTCCTAGAAAAAAAAGCGTAATTTTATTTCTTCAAAACAAAATTACATTATGTAGATACACTTGTAAAAAAGTGTATCTCAAGTATAGCATATAGCTTCTGTGATGAAACACATAGTCTGATCTTCAAATTCCCATCCATAAAAGGTTTTTAAATCTAACCTTCATAGAAATAATGATTCAAGAAATAGTCTTAACCATCAAAACCCCATAATTCAGTAATCCAAGTATCATACGACTGTAAAAGGTTTAGTCATTTGAGCGCAAAACTATATGGTTCTATAATATAAGCATGTATAACTGGGTAGACTAGCTGCAACGATATGTTATGTTGTAAACATAAACAAAAAATAGATGTCAATCTATAAAAGGTCTGTGAAAATATTCATGAGTATTCCCATCTCTGTGTTCTCTTATCTTCCACTGTCCCATGGCCAGATACAAACACTCCTTCGAAGCAGAGTCTGTTTCCCTATTGTTTTCCCTGTAAATGTGTCGACAAGAAAATTCATCAAACTTGAGCAAAATCTCTCTAGCTGATCAAAGGATGATATCAAGTCTGATCTTTCTGCACAGTTTTGTGCCATTTATCCAGTTTATAACATTGGATGAGTTACCCATGAAGTTGAGTGTTGTTACACCCTTCTCTGCTGCAAGGACCAAAAGGAGTTTAAGGCTCATGATTTCAGCAAAATTATTGCTGCCTTCCCCTAACCTAGCTATCATCTCAAAGAAATGAGTCTAATGATAGATACAAAAGGGAACCACCCCCACAAACATTATTATGTGTCACTCCATCAAAGAAACCCCACGGCTTCAACCTGTCCAATTCTACAACAATAATTTCCCTCTGTCTAGTAGCTCTAATATGATGCGAAAAAGCACTAAGAAAAGCACATGCATTACTAGCCATAATTGCAGGCGTGCAAGCTTTATCTTGAAAACAAAAATTATTACATGCCAACCATACACCTCAAAGAATCAATAGAGGCAATGCTTCCATCAACATAGAATATGCCCTCGCCCCCCAGTTCATCCAAGCTTGTAAAATCAACTCCCCATCCCAAACATAGGGAGCCCGTAAGGAAATTACACACTCTGCCCAAACCGCTTTGATAAAAGCACAATTTAAGAATAAATGGAGAACTAATTCTTCCTCACCTTTGCAAAGGATACACCACCCAGGACCATGCAAATTCCTACGCTAAATATTATCCCAGGTTGGGACCTTGTTTTCCAGAACGCACCACAGGAAAAGTATGGTTTTTGGTGGGCTGTTGATCTTCCATAGCTTCTTCCACCACCAGACTGGTTCTCTAAGAAGAAAATCTACACTAAATTTCAGATATCCCCCTTTGGAGTATAGACACCCCTTGGATCAACATCCCAAACCCATTCGTCCAATCTGTCACTTAGCTAAATAAAGGATCGATTCAAGTCACCTATGTAGCGGCCCAACTCCCTTTCATCTGGAGCATCTAATTCAAAATTCAATGCTGACTTCCATGATTGAAACCATCGATGTCCCTGTGCAGGATAAGCAAGTTGATAAAGATAAACGATATCTCATTCCCTTAGAGCCTCAACTGTTCTAGCAGGGAGAATATGTTTTTGTTCACAGCCAACCCAAGGATCCACCCCGATCTGAAACCACCTTCTATTTCCCACATTCAAAGCAATATTTGTACCAATGATATCAAAATATTTCACCACTACTTTCCAGATGACCAAGCCACTAGCATGAGATTTCCTTGGGTTCCATATCCATTCTTCTATAGTATCCGGTGTAAGATACTTTTGTATCATGACTTTTGCCCATAGGTTTTCCAAACTGATAAGTCTCCAAGCCCCCTTAGCCGCTAATGCCCTAGAAAAAAGAAAAAAATTCTTAAGTCCCCAGCCTCCCGAACCTTTCGGAACCACATTCCTTTCCCATCAAACCCAAGGAGTCACCTATGTCTCCTGGTTCCCACTCCACAAAATTCTAAAGAAAATTCTCCTTGCTTTTTCCAAAATGTTCTTAGGAATCTAGGTAAGGAATATCCAATAGACTGGAATAGCTTCCAGAACTGATTTCACCAGAACCAGATGCCCAACTCGGGATAACCACTTATGACTCTAAAGTTTGTCTTTTTTCCAATTTTTCAATGAGCCAATTCCAGTTCTGCTTTAGGTAATCATTTGGTTTTAGGCAGAACCCTAAGTATTTCAAACCAGAATTAATATCCACCAACAAGAAAGGAAAGGTTTTGTTATGTGCATGATATTCTTCCATTGTGAAGAGATGTGCAGTCACCGTTGACTTCCCCTCATTAATCCCCATCCCCGTGGCCACTGAAAAAGATCATCGGGATATCTTTTAAAGTCTGAATACCCCTTACCGAGTCAGAACAAAAAATAAGAATGTCATCTATGAATAGTAAATGTGTCAAGGATGAAAGATGGGATATTTGGATGATCATAAGGGATCCCTGCATAGTAGCGTCTTTGATGGCCCTACTTAAACCTTCGGCCACTAGTAAAAAGAGTAGTGGTGATAACGGACATCCTTGGCGTAACCCCCTCTTAGCATGAAAGAAGGGATATGCCGCCCCATTGAATAGAATTGAAAAGGAAAATGTTGTGATATAGCTCATAACCCATCTGATAAAACCTATATATAAACCAAGATGAGTCAAAATAATATGGATATATAACCAACTTACCTTATCATATGCTTTGTACAGATTAATCTTCAAAATAGCCCCCTTTAAATTTTTAGTCTTCATGCTGTGCATACCCTCCTATGCCACCCCAATGGCCTCGTGAATCTGTCTTCCTTCCAGAAACCCAACTTTGTTCTTCAAAGATATGATTGGAGAGAATGTTCTTGAATGTGCGGGAAATAATCTTCATGATAACCTTGTAGACACAGTTGCATAGATATATTGGTCTAAAGTCATTCAAAGAAGCGGGGTTATCAAATTTTGGAATTAGTAAAATGAAGGTTGTATTAAAACTGGCAGGATTACTTCTTGATATGGGAGTATCCTCCACAACTTTCAGCAGATCTCCCCCAATAAGATCAAATAATCTAAAAAAAAATTCAATAGTCCATCCATTGGGCCCTAGAATCTTATCCTTCTAAAAACTAGAAAGAGCACCTATTGGCCACTTTTCCTAACTCACGTGACCCAGGTTCTACGTAGCCCATCAACCCAATAAAGACCCGAGATACCGGCTCGATAGAGCAAGCCCCGTCGGCAATGCCCGCAGAGTAGGCGCAATATCACTTGAGATATCTCTTTGATGGGTAACCACCGGAACCATGTTTTCCCGATTGTCGAGGAATTATAGTATTTTGGCGTGCGACCAAGGAGATCGACCAAGGCACGAGGATGGAGTCATTTTTGTTGAACTGTAGCATGCACCGTGCATATATTTCATTAAATACTAATGACGCAACACAGATTCAACCTTAGTACTTCAACATAACTGAATATAAAAATAAGCTAACAGACATGCACAATATAACAGATGCACAACAATGATTGCGCCGTAAACATAAACTAATATTCAACTGCTATGCATAAGAAACTATTTATACATTTTGACTTCTATTGAGAGTGCGACATTCATTCAATAATGACAGGACTTGCGTCGTAAACATAAGAATGAACACAAACAATAAACAACATACACAGGCAATCATCAGCACACAGAAGAATCCACGTGGAAACTCATCTAGGAAAAACCACAAGGCAGTCTTCATCTGGCATGAAAAATATATGGCGCCTTTAGCCTACATTTGATTGCAGACTGTCCTAGATCTATCTTTCTACTCAGACTCTCTTTTTCTCTCATGCTCTCTGTCTTAGTTCTCCTAATATACTGCTACCATCTACTGATCCGCACACAGCTTGGATCGACCTCTCTAGCAGAGCTTCTCTTCTACTATACTACCTCTGACTGCATCCTGCAGAGTTTTGACTACTCTACCACTCATATCTCACACCTTTTGTCGGCTCTCTCAGAGATCTTTCCTCTATTAACTCACTTAAAGCAACTAACAATGATCTCCAAGCTATCCCAGAGTAGCTAACAATAACTACTAATCTAAAACACAACCTTCTAACTATTGAATCCCTCATATTTATACTATTTTACATGACCACCCAGGTCAACTGCATACAGGTAGTCTGGTAACTATCACCATCACCCTCCCCTCAGGCTACAGCTGTGGTGATGATGACTTGACACGAGCCACTAACGACCTTACTTATAGCATGCATTCACTCATGTGGCATCCGCCGACTTAAGATGACTTTAGCACCCACGATCGTCTTATCACTTTCGGACATTATTCTACACTTGTGTTACTGCTTTACCATGTTGGCATCTTCCTTCCATGCAGTTCCCTTTTGCGCGTAGGTGACATATTTTGTGCATCTTCCTTCTTCTGCGCAACTTTCCTCGTCCGCTCAGATTCCTTTATCCATGCAGTTTGTGCAGTTTCCTTCCGTGTGCTTGCGCTACAGACTGATTCTTGCATGTTTCTTCACTTGCGCTTATTTACTGTGTGCTTTCCCTAGGCCCAACAGGCCCCCAACACTCACATGTGGCTCGTCCCAAGCCACTAAGCAATGGACATAGTAGGTAGCACAACCTGCGCGACGTTTTCTTTGATTTTTTTTTTGGCGGCGTTTCTTGCACCGTGAGCTCATCCCATACTTAAGCAAAATTTTTGATGATGAAACTTGGAGTTATACATTTTCTTCTTCGGCCTCATCTGAAGAGTCTATTTCTAGAGGTTTCTCTTTTGCTGCCTTCTCCTCTTCTTCTTCAGTTCCCTTCTCCTCTTCAGCTCCCTTCTCCTCTTCTTCTTCCTTTTCCTCTTCCTAGACATATTCTGGGGAAGATTACTCTGCGCTACCAAGCTTCTATTGGAGTTGGCCAAAAATGGGAGTAAGCCTTTCTATCTCTTGGTAGGCTTCTTTTGTTTGCTGCTCTAACTCCTGCACTTGGTCGGAGCTAGGGTGTTCTAACGATGCATTGGCCACTGCCTGTGTCAGCTCATGGATCCTTTGCTGGACAGGATAAATTAGCCCTATCACCCATTCTTTGGATTGTTTCTCAGCTATCTCTTGGTTGCGCTTGCTTTCCTACTCGCACAGGGTTTGTACCTGCTCCTGGAGCTGCTTAAGCTTAGTGCCTTTGGAAATCTTCTCTTTTATTGGCAGCTTCTTAATTTCTTCCTTTACTGCCACTACCTGATTTTTTTCTTGTCGCGCCTACTCGGCAAGATGCTCCACAATATCCTTCTCAATGATTTGCTCCCTTACTACAACAATTGTTTCCATGGCCTCTCTGCATACCTCTTCAGATTCCCTAAGCCAACCAACAGCTTGATGTTCCGATTGTTGCCTTTGCTGCACAACTTCAAGGGGCGTGCTTGACTGCTGGTTGGTCTTTAGCTCCTGGACCTACTTCTTCATATCTGTGGCCACTTTGGATATCTGCCTCAGCTTGTGGATAGGTTCTGCCTCCTCTTCTTCCTCATCCTCTAACAGTGCTACGACTGCCTCCCTTATGGCTTCTTCCAGTGAAGCCTGCTTCTGCGCTTGTGTTGCTAGGTCTTCTTGTTGTCGCTTGATGACCTGCTTGCACTTCTATGCCTTCCTGGCTGCCTGATATGCAACCGCGTTTTCTCAGATTCTCACCTCTATAGTTGCAGCATGCTGAATGGAATATATTTGTGGCAAGGTCAGCTTAGAGAAATCCAAAGTTAATGTCTCCAAGCTATGGACACTTGCCTCTTTTTCTGCTTCTTCTGTAGAAAATGCCTGTGTGGGAATTTCTATTCTTAAGGGTGAGAGCAGGACCGACATCACCAAAGTGTCTGATGGGTCTAAACCATAGGTCTCATCCTGCATGGTGTCGCACACTTCTGTGACGACCTCTTCAGCTAGTTAAGTTTCATAGTCAGCGAAGCCGTCCAGTTGGTTTTCCTGCTCATGATTTTACCCAAAGTTTTCTTGGCTGCTTCAGCGATCGCCTCTCTAAGAAGAGTCAGATCCTCTTCTTCTATTCTAAGGACTTGGGGTCAATTAGCCCGCTTCTTTTTCCTATGCAGGATGCCCAAAGCTTCCACATCTTCTTCCATGGGCTCTTTGCCCTTTGTTTTTCTACTTCTTTCAGTGTGCACCACCTCCTCAGCAGGGATGTCTTCATCACTATTGTTGGATGGGTCTTGCACTTGCTCGTCGTCTTCTTCTTCTTCTTCCTAGGCATCATCCTGATGCTCCTGGGCATTGAAATTGATGCAGTCCAGGGGAGGGTTTTGCTGCGGAACTCCCTGCTGCGCTTGCTGTTCCTTGGGTACCTCCACACACTCGCCAATCCATTCTTTGGGCCACTCTTTGATTTCCCTCTCGATATATGCATCTCTGAGGATGAAGAAAGTTAAGAGTGCTTGCTTCTTGAGGTCATTGCGCGGATGCATGATGATGTTTTTATTGGGCCCACTATATGCCGGTTAATTAAAACTTAACATGCAGAGTGCTAAACATAAATTATCTACCCGAGGAAGTCTTTTATTTCAAAGCTATCGTGCAAGATCTATGCAAGCACAATTTCTACCTGACATTGTTATCTATTGGTATGTAATCGAAACTCTTTGCAAACTAGATCACACATCCTTGAAAAGAAAACAAACCTAAAACCTATTCATAAATTCAAACTGTAAATTGAACACACTTCGAACAAAATCTATTCCTATGAAACAAGATCTAATTGCATAAATATAAAAGAAGTGTTGTGTTGGCCAACGATCTATAAAAATGAATTAATAGAAGAACACTATGATAAATCAAATGAATAAAAACATGAACTGAATAATAAAAAAACTATGATAAATCTAATGCTTAAAAGCATGAATTAACAAATAACAGATCTACAAAATAAAACACCTACAATCAACACTACCAGCATCTGTTCAGGGAAGAGGGACCTTCCTCTACTGAGTAGAGCTGGATCTCCATAATGAAAGTCTACAACTCCATAATTAAGAAAATGCTAGCATGTATTATCAGAATGAAAGTATTACAATGGATCTGGATCAAATCCTACATCATAACATTGATTTCTCTTCTCCCCCTGTCAATGAGATTGATGACATATTTATACATAAAATTATCTCATGGAAATGAGGAACTGAACCCCCAACTTGTGATCTGTAACAGCTGAAATACGGCCATAACTACTGGAAACTTTGGAATCGGTCGCAACAGTAAATTTGAAAAAATACCCTCTCAAAGAACCACCTATATATCACAAACCATGGATTTGTTTGGCGATTTCCTAAAAAGTTAGGTAAATGAGGATGTTACGCAAAAAACCCATGCCTCGTATTTTTGAGATTCGTTTCCATCTGCCCGCAAATCGAGACATGAATCAAGGTGTTCTTATGTGGCATGCATTTTCGGTTAAAGCTGTAACAATTGGCTATGAGTGTCCTGTATGTGACAAATCACTCCACAAACCATCATTAGTAAAATTATGCATAATAGTCTTCAATTCAACAAAGATAAAGGAAAATAATCATTATTAACCACTTAAAACAACATCAATGGAAGTAGTATGTTGTTTTATGCACAGTTACAACAAATGGATGGAAAATGGAATGATAAATGGACGATAATGGTAAGAAAATGGATGAAATATATGTCGATAAGTGATAGAAAAATGGACAATTCCAGGGCCCAACATCTCCCCCAAACTGAACTTGGTGCATGTCCTCATGCAACCCAATACATGTGTAGCATCTAACTAGAAGAACTCATTCACTTGTTCCTTCATTTTACCATTTGCACAGTTGCAGCCAGAAGAAATGGAGAGTTTAACAGAAATTGGCAAAGTCACTTAGTGGAGGATTTAGCAGGAAAATTTGGCGGAGTCACAAATTTTTTTTTCTTCTCCTTTTAGCGGAGAATTTAGTGAAGGTTTTAGCGAATATTTTGGCAAAGTCGCAGCCCAAATAGCGCTAAATTTAGTGACGAATTTGGTGGAGTCACAGCTGAACAACTGAACGGAACAGAAAATGGAGTCACAGCTGAACAACTGGACGAAACGAAAAATAGAGTCGCAGCTGAACAGAATGGAAAACGGAGTTGCAGCTGAACAGATGAACAAAACGGAGAACGGAGTTGCAGTTGGAGAACTGAACGGAATGGAAAATGGAGTTGCAGCTGAACAGCTGAATGAAACGGAAAAAGGAGTTGCAGCTGAACGGAACGGGAAAATGGCAATATTTTACGGTGTTGCAGTATTTGAACAAAAAAACTTCCGAAGTAATTTTCTCCCAAACGATGAACTAATTTTGGCTAAAAATTTTTAGGTAGTTTTATACTAGTCCAATTCACCTACTCACCAAAAATCAGAGAAATCCATATCACAGATTTCGAGAAAAATGCAAATTGGATGTAGGTGATTATGGTCATTTTATCAAAAACCATACATTGGATTGGGATTAAAATTGTCAATCTTGTTCATCTTGGTATTATACACTTCCTTTCCAAAACTCATGAGAATCCAACTTACCAATTGAAAGATATGCTCATTTCAATTTCTGCACTTTTGTAGATGAACATGAATAAAAATGTGTTGTAGCTGAAATTTCTAAGCCAATATTTCACAAGCAAGTAACTACCATTCTAATTCATCTCCACACAAAAAATTAGACAAACCCACATCACGGATTTTGAGAAAAATGTGAATTGGATGTAGGTGATGATGGTCGTTTTCTAGAAAAATGTGCACTGGATTGAGCTGAAACTTTCCATGTTTGTTCTTCATGATGTTGTGCATTCCCTGTCCAAATTTCAGGAAAAAAATGCTCACATTTTGTAATATATCCTTAAATCAAATTCTGCACTTTTGTTAGCTGTGAATGAATAAAAATCAGTATGCACAAACAATGTCAAAAACCACTCCCCCAAACTAAATATGTCGCATGTCCTCATACAAAAGAAGAGTTGTCATCTTAGTTGTAAATAGACATCTCCCCCAAACTGAGTATACATCATGTTCTCATGCTTATTAAAACCAACTTCAACCCAAGTGTGTAATCAATTCTTCATATTGACTCTTTGTGATTTTGAAAGAAAACCAATGATCTCCAACAATTGGCACACCAAATGAATCCCCAAAATGATGATCATGAAATGATATATGAATATATGTAAAAGGGGTGAATAGAGCAACTGAATGCAGTGTTAAAATGATCAAATTTATTTTTAGAGCATGGGAAGAGAAAATCACCTACCCTTGTTTCATACCCTGTTATATGGCAGCATGTGTTTGTTTCAGAACAAAAATGCCCAAATCATTAGAAAACTTCCTTTAGGATGTAAATAGAGGAAACCGTGTTTTATTGACCATCAAAGCCATGCGAATGATACAGGACTATTCGTTGAATAAGATGCCAAGCATTCATTTTGCACATTCTACAACAATCAAACTCATTTCAGAAATTTTGTCAACCTTGACAAATGACCAATGCTGGGAGTAATCATTACCTTCATGCTGCTGAGATAAACTTCACATCAGACCTTGAAAAGGTTGCTACAGGATTTCCATTGTGCATGTATCATGCTCATGATGGCTAAAACCAATGTATGCATTAGTGGATGGTAAAGATGAGCCAATGAGCTCTTACCTTTATTTGATGGAAACATATTCATAAACTAGAAATGATGGTTGTTTCTTGAAATGGTTGTAATCACAACGAAAACAGAGATCAAAGATACCCAAAAATTGTTTTCTCAAATTTCCATTATCATGTTGGTCAAAGCATTATTGATATGACATTCCACATTTGTTCAAATGTTTCTACAAGGCATGAATACACAGGTTGATTGTGTTTTTTATTTTTTATTTTTTATTTGTGGAAGCAAGTAACCATGATGTTTCACACAAGATGGCCATGAATCAAAAGGATGAAAAAGATATTTTACCAGTCCATTGTATGCAACCTATTTGTCATCAACTGTGAGTGTGCCAACCCATTGAATGCATTTACCATATGTATAAGATGGTGGAAAATCCATATACCATATAAAATGTGGCTCTCAATAATTTTGACTTATGAAGATGTGAACCACCATGTGCACCATTGAACAAAGTAAACAAATCAAAGAAATTAGGCTTTGGTTTTCCATCATGCTTGTGTGATAGCATACTCTTGAGAAGGAATGGCTTCTACATCAACTTTTTATGTTGTAGGTTCTTGTGACCAGCCTATCCTTTTCTTTCAAGATGTGTATCAGCTACTTTATTTCTCCTCACTATTTTTATATGGCAACAGAGCACCATTTCTTACTACTGGTTCTTGTGTGGCAACAACAAGACTTTTTCTTACTGTTGGTTCTTGTGTGGCAGCAGCAAGGATTCTTTTCTTACTGCCGGTTCTTGTGTGGCAGCAGCAAGACTTCCTATTGTTGGTTCTTGTGTGACAACAATAAGGTATCCTTTGATTATTTTCATGCTTCGACAGTTGGGTTGATGAGATGTTGGGCAGGACTTCGAAGTGGATGTGCATGAATGATGAAGTGTTATAATTGAGTGGGAAATGATGGGAATAGATGGACATAAAATGCTATATAGAAAATGGAAATGGCTAATGCTTAGTGGTTATTCATGACATTTCCCCAAATCTTTAATAAATCGAAAACTCATGCTATTTTACCTCAAGTGTTACCTCCATGGAAGCCTTGGTTGACATGAATGGACTGGTGTATGCTCGAGCTATGTAGGTCGATCTGATGCTGAGATAGATGTATATGAGAGCTGAAACTGAATGAGGCTGAATTTGATCCATGATGTTGTGCTGGTTGCATGTAAGACTAACTGCTGAGACAATTGATGAGGAGAAATTCTACCATAGAAGCAGAAATCCCTTTCTCTTATTTTGAAAATCAACTAGTGAAAAGAAAATGGAAAGGAATTGCAAAACTACTGAACAAATGATGTTTCAAGTCATTATTGAAACCATTAGATCACATAATCCTCAACTACTACAAACCGAGGTACAATTTTTACCATGTGAATGAATGTGCTGAAGTCAAGCATGGAAAGAAATCATTGGATTACCGGCCATTAATTTATGTCGTTAACCAATGTGAAGCAACTCACTTTTGATGATAGTGAGCTCCAAAGTACCTTAATGCATATTGACAGGTATGAATGGATGTGCTGGAGTCGAGTCACCTGCAAGATTTGTCAATCAAGAGGCATTGATGAATCCCCATGATTAACAACAAGAAAATCTGCCTTTGATTCATGCAGATGCGAGGGCGCTATAAAAACTCTAATCTCAATCCCAGATGATGTGTCGGAGTCGATGGAACAAGACCATTGGAAGGTGGACCTTAATGAATTCCACATCATCCAATATGAGTACAAAATAAATGATTGTGAAGAATCATAGTGAAAAATAGAATGAACATGAAACTCATAAGTGGAAAGTACATGTGAAGTCATGATGTAGTAGTGATGGGAAATAAAACGGTTATGGTAACTACATAAGTAGTGGAAAATGAGACTTCGACATGAATGGATTTTTAGGGTTTTGAAATAAGGAGGGTGAATGAATCTACCATAGTGCAATTGGCTTCTTGAAAGGTTTCCTTTTGGAAACAATTGGTAAATGATTCTTGGCATGTAGAAATGGGGCTTGACTTATTGAACATTGGTATGGTTTGCACATCAATCTATCCATTTTTTTATGTGCTCAATCCATTTGCAAGTTGATAAAAAGTCTTCAAGAGTCGCTCGTGCATGCATTCATCTTCTTCTTCCAAGGACCTGCAAAAACCTAGCACTTGCCTGCAATAAAACATGAGATGATGGAAGAAGAGAGATGATTGGTTTATATTCACCCAACACTCATGAAAAAAACAACAAGCAATTACTTATAAAACAAATCCAAATAAAAATGAACAAAGCAAAATTCATTTTATACCGGTAGGAGAGCAATGTCCATTTAGACTCACCAACGGTATTCTGATCATAGCTTCTTCGTTCCTTGTCCAATTTGAGTGATTCCAAAGCAAAATGAAAGTAAATTCTTAGGTATATTTCCATTAGAATTTTTTTTTAAAATTCTATGTAATGATGTTCCAAATCACTCAGTAGCAGCCTGCATGACAAGGTGTTTTTTCAAATTTTGGACTAGACCAACAGTCACGGTTTTAGGCTTAACTTTTCCGTTTGATAACGGATTGATGTGATTCTAATTGGAGATGAAAGTAGATTCATGTAGGTATCTCCATTATAAATATGTTTTGAATCCAACAAGAATTTATGGGTCAAATAAGCCAATGAGCATTCTAGAAAATAGAGTTTTAGAAATGTAGATTTGTGATAGGTAGTCAGTATTTTGGTCATAAAATTTGCATACGATATCGGAATGAAGTGATTCAAATTGCGCTGTAAAGTAGATTCATAGGAGAATATACCAATGAAAAATGTTTGCAAGATATGTCCAATAAGGTGAGACTTGGTAGTGATGGCATTATTTCCCTGAAATATGGGGAGCTTCTTGATAGCATCTTTTGGAATGGCATGGGGAGCACCTGCTATCTGAGAAAAGTCAAGGGGTTTGAATAATTATATCATTTATTGAGATTGGTGAACATGAATCTCTACAAATATGTGATGGATATCTGAGAGGGATTGGTCTCCTAAATCTTCAAGGTTTCTACAAGAAGTCTGCCTATTCAATCTTTCCCTAATAAACCTTTCGGGATCAGGGAGAGGATTGAATAATTGATGGCGGTTTCTTTGGGTATAAATTCTTGGAGGGATGTTAGATAGTGGAGTTACCGGATGGATAAAGTTTAATTCTTTATGTTTTTTAAAGACTAGATCAATCAGAAATTTCTATCTTTTTAGTTGTTTAGAAAAAAGTTAAGCTAATTCGTACTCGAGAATAAAAAGATTTATCTCTGACAATGGCGCCAAAAAAGTGTTGGCGCCTTTCACACACCTGGGTCACGTGGAAGAAATATTCAAGCCACTCAGTGTGTCATTGGGGGCAAGTCTCGAGTCAAGGCTGTCACCTTGTTCTTGACTCCTTTGTTTAGGCTCAACTCCTAACGAAGCCAAGGGGGGTAAACCCTATTAAGTTACTAAGGCTAAATTACTTAGTATGGTGATGTTAAACTGAATGAGTTACTTAGGATTTTGAAAATTAATCATAAACAACCATAGATGACAAGATACAAAATGAGCGCACGAAAGCACAATGCTGAGACACAATATATATATAGCAAGAAAATAACCAGTGCCTTAAAATGGAGTCAAAAGATAATCAATGTACTTGCATGTGCTTCCAGTGAATGTTTTGCAATTGCCTCTTGGTACATTTTAAGTTAATGTGAAATATGATTTGATTAAAATTAGGCGAAGGGGTGGACTCCAGATATACCCGAGAGTACTTGGAGTATGTCCAAAACTAAACCTTCACGGCTACCCGCAAGGAATATGTGGGATGAATGGAGTCTCTGGGGATATTGTTCATAACGCACCCGTTAGGGTGTGACAAATATCGGTGCCCCGAGGTCACTTTTCAGAATTTTCCGCTTCCTTTGGGTATTTTTCCACCGTAATGGTTTAATCTAGTTGTTGGATTTTCACCTGATGGTTTGTCAACTTGGAAGAGTGAATCCTAATTATACTAGTCACTCAAGTGCTTTTGATACAGCTTGACTAATCGGATGAACTACAGCCAAGTTCAGAGCATACACACTGGATTCTTGTCAATTTTGGTAAATTTTGAAATGGATGTTCTTGTTAAAAGCAAACCCTCCAGAAACCTCTTTCGGTCCAAGTGGATCTCAATCGGGGAATCAAGGAGGGGTTTATTTTATTATGGTTACTGAAACAAATGATGATAGCAAATGAAACATAAAAAAATAAGCAAACCACAATTTTCTAATTAGACTACCATGATCCTTTCTTCACCTTTCGGCTCAAAAGGGGGCTCGTGGGGTAAGTATTAAAGTTACTTTGAAAGAAATATAAATGGAATATGGAAATGATTTTAAATCAAAGTATACTACCCTGTATATTAGTACTACGCTAGATTGAAAAAAGATGAACGAAAAGCAAAAAATGACACGGACGCAAATCCCCCTAAGGGGGATGGGGAATGGGCTCGAAAGAGCCTATTCAGAATTATTTGTATTACAAGAGGCTACAATATCAGAAAAATAATATGATGCCTCTTTATTCTTATACATAATGAAACCAAGAGCTTACAAAGTGCAAAAATTAAAGATTTCAGTAAAAAGGGGAGACCCCTGGGGGGATTCAGAAGGCCCAAAAGTCACTTTCAAATAGAAAATCCTTCTCTTTTCTGTTATACCTGCTAAAAACCAGCAATCTTATTAGACTAAAATATTCCCAAAAGCACTCTGAAATTACCTTTGGGTCAACTTACTTTTAACCAAAAAAAGCTAAGTTAAAACTAGTTAAAAAAGGTAAAAAGGGAACTTTCCTTGGGATATTGGCTTGTCTTTTAGGCAGCCAATATGATGTGAACTGATTGCTAGATTTATCCTTTATAAAAGAAAACATAAATCTAATGCATGCAAGCTGCAAATTCTCTTTAAAATTCCATGCAAAAAGGACAATTTCCTAAAGCTAGATCTAGAATGCTTATGAAACCTTTTAATAACAAGATCTAGATTATGGGATTTGAGGAGATATATCTATGTTAAATTTAATTTAAGATAATAGATCTAAACAACATCAAATCTATGAACAGAGTAACCAGGTAAAAAAATTGATTTTGAAGGAGGAAAAGGAGAAGAGAAGTGCTTGTTGCTGAAGCAGATCTGGAATGGAAACTTGTTAGTGGAATATAGAGGGGCAATGTATTCACAAATATTTTGGATGTATAGTGGAGTCAAACTAGATCCACAACTCATCCAATCCTTTCTACCTGAAATCTAAACACACAATCCTACACGAAACCTCATAAGATCTGTATATATATATGAAAAAGAGACAAGAATTACATGCAAATAAACTTATTAAACATATATAATGTAGATATTCTAATCATATATGCTATGAGATATAAGAAAAACATGTAACCTTACTTTCCCAACTATACTCCTATTGATTCAGCTGAATCGTTCAAGCTAGACAGGGTTCAGATGCAGAATTTGAGAGAAAAGCTGGAAACATCAATAGCCATAAGACAATGCTTAATCCACACATATGAGAGAATTACACCATTTGGCCTCTAAAGCTTCTTTATTTCAACCATCAAAATATTACAATAGTATTACAATAACAAGCCCTTCAATCCAACTCTAACTAGCTTGGAAGATCCACCCAAGGGGGGGTGCAAATCCCAAGGAGATAGACCACTGTAGCTGAAGGAGAGTCCATTAATGCTTGATTTGTGTCTAGCTGAGCCAGATCTGAGTCTCACTAAGTGCAACTATCAATCAGGGGGATGATCTAACTGACACCTCAACCTGTTGACTGAAGCATCCACCAAAACTCATCCAAATGAGCCAAAACGTGTGGAGGAGAGAGGGAGGGTGAAATTCCCCATAAAGGATGTTGAAGATCAACTCTGGATTTGTCCGAATCACCTCCATCAGTCAAGGATTTGTCAGATCCAGTCAATCTGGTTTAGATCTGACTGATTTCAATCCAATCGACTGAGAATCCACTGATCTATGATTTTGGATGTGCTCCATTATTCATCAATTTATTAATTAAAATAATCAATAATTGATTTTTGGGGCTTTCTGACCCGAGTGATGGAAAATCACTCAAAACTAGGAAATAGTGGGTCCATGGGTTTACATGGTGCTCTTAGCTTGAAAATGAGCACCTACATGACTGAAACTGATTATTTGTCCCGCTTTTATTACAAAATCAAATTTTCCAATTAAACTATTAAAAAATAGCCTGAGTTTCGGAAAAATTAAATTTTAATAAAAAACACTAAAAAAATTAAAAAATAAAAAAAAATGAAAAAACCTAGGGGGACTTAGACATGTTCATATGACTCGACCATGATGTCTAGCATGTTTATAAATTGACACATAGAATCTAATAGCCTCAATAGGCCTAAATGCCAAGCCGACCACCCCAACTTTGGAGGTATTGAGTGAAAAACTCAGAAATTATCAGTCGTTTATTCAACAACCAATAATAACCAAGGGAAAAAACACCCTCGGCTGATCGGATTGACAAATAAAGTCTAAGAGACCGAGTCTTTTACAGACACTATCATGCTAGAACATTTATTACAACTCCCCCAAGGGGGTATGGACATGTGATATAGTACAACAAGAACTTCCCAAAAGCACTTCCGAAGGTCTTCTGAAGTCCGAACAAAAAATCTTTGTCCGGTTCACCAGGCTCACTTGATAAAAAACCACTAAGTACAACTTAGGTGGTAATAGGATGGAAGTGAATGAATGGATACCTGGCCACTATCACAGGTTTCAGTCAATATTGCTTGTGCACAATTTGTCTAAGCCTTTCTCCTTAGAGAAAGAATGCAAGATTTGTATCGGGCTTGCGCTTGTTGTCTTTGTGGTCCCAAAGGTTCTAGAATGACGTGCCAAGGAGCTCTACTAGGATATCTATGGGTTGATAATCTGGTGGAGGAGTCCATGTTGCAAATAAGATAAAAATTGAAAGCCATGAGAAGTTGAACTTCACCGTAGGAAGCTCCTGCGTGTCAATCGCGTCGTTCATCAGTTCGTTCAAGAGGAACTGGGACCAGTTAATGTGCACTCTTTGCGCACACTATTTTTCTATCTCTACTGTTGCAGCAGTGCATTCAGTAGGCTTCATCTTGAGTAGAACCTTACTGCACAAGATTTTTACCACAGCCCTTACAATACTGTCATCGATAGAACTAATGAGGAATCCCTTTCCGCCGCGGACAAGCTGGTACTTGCTCTTCATGTCGTTCTTGTCCAGGTTTTCCCTGCCTTGTGCAAGCATGGGGCTAGGTTGACTCCTTGCCTCGAGAGACCTGTGATGGTAGAGACCAAGTCCACTGTTACCTCATATGGCTTGTCCAGCAAGAGGTAGCCTCCATGGAAGCATACCAGAAGCTGTTCCACATACATCCCGACCGGGGAAGTGTGATCGAAATGTGGCATAAGGAGCAGGTTTAATATACCTGACTGCTCCAATCCACATGCCCACTACATTACAGAAATGACATCTGCATTTGGTACCTCACCAGGATCCATGGCCATGAATTGATTTCTGGCTAGCTCCTCTTGTTTCCTGGTGTTGTAGTCTTCAAACTTCAAGTCCTGAAGTTTGGGAATGATGGTATCCTGAGATCATATGACACCTTCTAGAATGGCAGGAACTTCTAGAAGTTCATGTGAATCCACTAGCACTCTTGCGGCCCCTGGCTTCCTTAGTGACACATATGGAGGCAGCAAGTTCTTTCCTTCATCAGTCAGCTCTACTTCTCGTGGTGGTGGTGGTGGCGGAATTGGGTCGGCTCTACGGGATTTCGGTATCTTCGCTAGGGGGCTAGAGAAAGTGGGGAAGTCTGCACTTGATGGAGCTTTGGCCACAAACACTTGTACCCCAGCCAGTTGTGTTGGTGGCCGAGTTGCAGGTACCTGCATCAACTGGCATCCTATCGGTGGCGGGTGTGGTGGCCTCTGCAGTGCCTTCAACTTCGAGGGTGCCTTCGGCTTAGCCTGCATATTCTTCATCTTATTGGTCGGCCTACTAGGTTCAGGGATGTATGGCACTTCCAATATTGGGCAAGGTGAGGCTGTTGAAATAGTGGATTCTTCACTATCACTGGATAACTCAATAATCATGGGATTCGGTGTTGAGTTAGGGTTTTGGTTCACTCTGAAGGTTTCTTGGCTCAGTTGGCTCAACTCTCTGGTCTCTTGGCTCAATAAGGTAATGTAAGGGTTACCATGACATAGGTGAATGATATTTATAGGTGATCGAGCATCCAGGAGGTGACTAAACACAATGATGGGACATTTGATGGAGCATATGGGGTTGTCCTTCGTCACCTTTACTCGCACACTTAGGTTCAGGTCTGTACTTGTCAAGGCAATTAAGGTTAATACACGGGATGGGACCAAAAATCACGCCGCCATTCTTCTCGTACTTTCCAAATTAATACTACCGAGCTGTCGCGAGCGCCAAATCTTGTTGAATCCTTGTTTCTTTAATGGTCCATCGGTGTCTTCCAGTTGTCTGGCACTGATTTCCAACTGTCTCTTAGTCAGATTGTCGTCTACGAACTGGAATGTGCAAGTGAAATTCTGCGCAACCTTTTCCCGTTCCCTTGTTTCTTGGCATAACTCCATAGATGCATACCAATCTCTGGCTACCATTTTGAAAGTATGAATGAAGTGGTGGACCCACTTCTGGCACAGGTAGTTTGAGATTGCTATGGAACACTGCTCCAAGTGTTCAACAGGGTCTGATAACCATGTATACCTTTGTGCCACAGTTGTGACCTCATCTCCGAACCTTACTTCTAGTTTCCATATGCACTATGGCCATTCAGTTATCGAGCTCTTGTGTGTACCCCACCATTGCGCGGGTGTAGCTTTTAGCACAAATTCCAGCGCAGATAGTCATTGTGGCTCCATTACTAGCTCCTCAAACTCCATCATGAACGTTGCCAAGTTAGGCAATCCTTCATATGTGGGAAACGGTCATGACTGAGTTCCCACTCTTTGAACAGACTTAGTTATCCTCGCACATTTCCTCCTAGAGACTTCATGTAATCAGTTCTGCCAGTTCTCAAGTGCCTCTCCTGAGCTTGATGTACATGAACTTGTGCATTTCCAGCTCAGGTTACCATCCACAGTAGGATTAATATAATCCTCCCTAAGGGAAGTGACATTATAGATGTTATCAAGGTGATTATCTTTCCCTTGGTTGAACACAGGTTCCATGTATCTATGTCCTTCCAGTGGGGGGCGCAACTACCATCATATCATCATATTCAAATGATAGGATCCTTCTTTTGAAGTTTATAATGGCTTGATTTCCTATCATCCAATCGATCCCCAGAAGCACAGGATATGGGTTAGTGTCATCTACTATATTGATGACCTTGAAGTCCGTAAAAGTGTGCAATCCTTCAATATCCACTTGGACCTAACTCAGTATACCAATGGGAAGGACCTTTTCCTTATTAACAAACCTTAATTGAATTAGGGACCATTCTAGGGGTGGCTTGCCCATTATTTGCTGCGTATGGCATGTTAAGATGTTAACATCGGATCCCAGGTCGAGGATGATATAGTCCATGTCATAATCACCAATTTGTGTAGAAATCCTGAGTTCACGTTTTGTTTTGAACTTTGTCTTGACATTGTTAACCTTCTTTGCTGGCCGGTCTTCCTCCAGAAGCATTTATATCAGTGCTTCCAACTCTGCAAGTGCATCCTTATCCTGGATTAGCGCCAAACAACTTGATAGGAATGGTTTGATCTTACTAACCTTATATGCACTCTTGCTTGCGGTTTGTTGCTCGAATATCTTCTGGAATCTCTCACGCATATCTTTCACTTGGCTTGAGGTGGATGGCTACTCTGTTCCAACGAATTCTCGGTGTATATCCATGAATATGTGCTTCTGATTTTGAACATCCAACGGTGATTTCTTTTGCATGGTGGGTCGCACCTATGGTTTTGTTTGCGGCATAGGCTCTGTCTGCATCGCTTGATCTGCACCCGTCGTGGCAACTCCCTTTGTTACCACAAATACACTCGGTTCTCGTGGTTCTACGACTATCATCTGTATATTGGCATTAACATTTGGGTTGGGAACATTCGGCGTAGGATTTGGTGTTGGGTTAGCTGCTACAAACGTCTTGGCTTTCCATCTAGCAATAAGTTACGAACATTGCTCCACATTGTGTTCTTGTCTGCAACATGAGCAAGTCTTCGCAGGTTCAGGGTAGTCTCTAGCATAGTGGCCTTGCACTCCACAATTGTAGCATACCACTAGTCCTCTTCCTTGGCCAAATCCTCCTCCTCCTCGACCCCTATAATTGTCGGCCCCCTCAACTGAGGGTGTGGCTATTGGGGCAGGTATTGTGGTTGCTCATATTGTTGTTGATACACATTATACGGGGCCGCATTATGAAACTGCGGTGCCATCTGAAACTGCTGCACATGCTGAAACTGAGGCACAACCTGGAACTGCTACGCAAGATTAAACTGAGGCACGAGCGGGAACTGAGCTTGAGCCTGTTCAATCTTTATTTTCTCCTCAGTCTTCATTAGATAGGAATCTACCATTTTCTCCTCATAAGTTGGTAGGCCCTACAATCTTTTTCATCATGGCGTATAGATCTACAAAAGTTACAATACAGACTAGATGGGGTACATACCATCTTCTGCAGGAACATGCATTCTACATCGTGGTGTCCCCTTGTCTGGGAGATGTTGCACTAGGACAGCCCCTAGGTACTCAATGGGTTTGGCGCACTTGACGAGATGTAGTTCATATAAGCTGGAAAATCATCTTTGGTATGTCCATTGGTCCAGCATTGTGTACATCAGAGGTCCTCCTGCACCTCTTTCCCTCTTTTTATGTCCTAGAGCTCAATAGTCAGATTATCCAATTGTGACTAAATCTGCATCATTCCTATAGCACCATCTCCAATAGGTGAAGCCTCTAGCTTCATTGCCAACTCCAATGCCTCTTTCTGCATTGCAATCTTTTGCTGCATTAGTGGCCCTCTAATGTGTGGTAGTAGCGCAACAATAAACCACTCTTTATGTTGCACATCTGACATTTGGAAGCTTACTTTGGCCATCAGCGTCTTGAATTGCTGATGAAAGTCCCATACTGTCTCTGCCGGAGCCTGCTTAATCTCCTTGATCTCGGTTATACATTGGGACTCATATTGTGGCTTTATGAATTCCAATATCATTGCAAGTCGAATCTCCTCAAGAGTCCTCTGTGGCTTCCCTAGTGGTACTACACAGTACTTCATATACCAATCTAATGCCCATCCCTGCAGAGTCATAATCATCTGCGCTTTTTGGATGTCATCAATGTTAATGAGGCGGACCGTCCATACCACCTCGCAAAGGAACCAGTTCCTTTTTGGATCCTCTGTTCCATTCCCATTGAATGTGGGTAGTATAACATTTGTCCCTGCCATTAGGATGGCACTGGGGTTGTTCACTGGGTTCTCTGGATTTGCTGGATTTACTGGGATAATTGATGGGATTCCTTGCGCACTAGTCTCGACACTAGGACTACTACTGTTCACATGCGGTTTAGGTGAGGAAATTCTAGGTCTCACTTCAGGTGATCTTCTTGGAATGTAATAGTCACATCCTGTCCTTGGCATGTCTACTGACTCTTCTGATTCTTCTCTCTTAGAAATCAGACTATAATCCTCCTCTTTGTCGCAAGGCCCTTCGTCTAGGTGTGACTCACATCCATATTCACCTTCCCTGGGTAAGATATAATCCCTCCTGCCTTCTGCTACCTTCCTCCTCTTTCTTGATTGGAACCTCCTTCCGCTTCTTAAGATTCCAGTGTCCATCTCGTCTCTTGATATTTCTGGGAACATTTCTTCTTACTAACTTCCATATTAATCCTAAATTTTACACAGCATATCCCCTTCACATTCTGCGCGACTTAATCACTGAGTTGTAAAATACACTTTTAATGAAGGAGCATTTTAATCCATAGGTTTATAGACATAAGGTACCTTTCCCGAGGTCCTTGGAAAAAATGTCTCTTCACCTTGCTATACAAGGTTATCGCTTCAACAACGAAATCGGTAACATATCCTTCTAATATGCTATCAATCCAAAAATCAACAGATCTTGAAATAGGGTTACTTACTTGCATTACTTCTTGTATCAACAGGTCGGTCCATTCAACTACTCCTCTTCATTGGAAGTTAGTCTACCGGGTTGCTAACTCTGACAACCACTCTGGCAATACAATGGGGAATTCTATGAAAAAAATTTCATGGATATCTGAATATAGATATCGCTGTAACCAGTTTTCAAGGCTCAACCGTGAACCCTCACTTTCCTTCTGCACAAATATCAACATCTTTGACTCTAGCCAATCCTCGATTTCACTCTTGTTCAGGTGCCACAACATTTCCCTCATTTTGATCAATAAGGTCCCGAAAATGGAACCATTTTTTGGCCACTTTTCCTAACTCGCGCGACCCAGGTTTTGCGCAACCCATCAACCCAACAAACACCCAAGATACCGGCTTGACATCGCAAGCCCCATCGGCAATGCCCGCAGAATAGGCATAGTGTCACTCGCGATATCTCTTTGATGGGTAACTGCTAGAACCATGTTTTCGCGATTGTCGAGGGATTATAGTCCCTTGGCACGCGGTGAAGGGTATTGAACAAGGTGCAAGGATGGAGTCATTTTTTCCGAACTGTAGTGCGCATCGTGCATATATTTCATTAACTACTAATGGCACGACACAGATTTGGCCTTAGTACTTCAACATAGCTGAATATAAAAGCAAGCCAGTAGACATGTGCAATATAAAAGATGCACAACGATGATTGTGCCATAAACATATACTAATATTCAACTACTACGCATAAGAACCTATTCATACATTCTTACTTCTATTGAGAGTGCGACATTCATTCAATCATGACAGGACTTGCGTCATAAACATAAGAATGAACACAAACAATAAACAACATACATAGGCAATCATCAACACACAGAAGAATTCACGTGGAAACCCATCTGGGAAAAACCACAAGGCACTTTTCATCTGGCATGAGAAATATATGGCGCCTTCAACCTACATTTGAGTGCAGAATGTCCTAGATATATCTTTCTGCTTCGACTCTCTTTTTCTCTCATGCTCTCTGTCTTATTTCTCCTAATATACTGCTACCATCTACTGATCTGCACACAGCTTGGATCGACCTCTCTAGCATCTGCACCTCTCTAGCAGAGATTCTATTTTACTGCACTACCCTACTGGCATCTTCCTTCCACGCAGTTCCCTTTTCCACGTGTTACAGATGATTTTACCACACATGGTAGATCACACATTTATGGCCTTCCTTGTCCCTCTGCAGACTCTTTGGACCCCATGGACCATTTTTGTACCTTTGATGTTTCCAAGATCATCCCTAAAAACACTCATTATTTGTTGTATGCAACTTTTAAACCCTTTCTTGCGTATACACACGGATAACCCTTAAACCCACGTACATTAGGAGGTGTGCAAAAGGCCAAATATTTTTGGAGTTTTCCTTGATGTGGATCTGAGTGACTTGTATCCTAGCCTTCCATATGCCTTGACATCGCTCGGATTTGACCTTCCATTACCCCAGTGAAGCACTATATAAGGAACCCTTTGGATACATTGAAGGAGGAGAATTGAAGAGCAAGAAAACTATAGTCCATTGTTGTCGTAGCTTGCTTATACTTGAGTCTACATCCCTTTGTCCCTTGGAGCACTTGGTGTTCTTCCCAAGCTTTCCTTTGCTTGTGAGCTTGCTATCGAGAGATGGAGGATTGACGTGGTGGAGGCCCAGGTGGAGGACTCAGTTTCTCCAGTTCACAGACGTGCCGATAGAGGTTTTCATTCATGTTATCTCTGATTTATGTTAATAGAAGTATCTTTTCCTAGTTAATGATGTGCATTTAAATGAATATTGAATCCATGGATGCTTTTAATTGCTTATATATGCTAGAGTAGGTATAACACCATTATATAGCATGTTTGTATTGCTTTCTATTGTTGAGAGAGCAAATTGTTAACAAAAGCAGGATTGGAAAAAGCTCAACGGGGATCTACATCAACCATCCGGAATAAGGTATGTTTCGAGATCCTTTAGTGTTAGATGTTTTATTTCTCTTGCATATTGGGAAGGGATTTATTTCTATGGTTTCTCTCTCTATTGTGGTACACCCCAAGCCATAGGAAGTTTTCTCCGTAACACCGCGGAAGTGACATCTTTTGTGCATCTTCCTTCTTCTACGCAGCTTTCCTCGTCCGTGCAGCTTCCTTTGTCCATGCAGTCCGCGCAGTTTCCTTCCATATGCTTGCACTGTGGACTAATTCTTGCATGTTTCTTCACTTGCACTTATTTCCTGTGCACTTTCCCTAGGCCCAATAGGCCCCCAACACTCACATGTGGCTCATCTCGAGCCACTAAGGAATGGACATAGTAGGTGGCGCAACCCGCGTGCCATTTTATTTGATTTTTATTTTTACTTTTTGGCGGTGTTTCTTGCACTGTGAGCTCATCCCATACTTAGAAAAAAATTATATGATGAAACTTGGAGTTATACAATTTCTTCTTCGGCCTCACCTGAAGAATCTATTTCCAGAGGTTTCTCTTTAGCTGCCTTCTCCTCTTCTGCTTCACTTCCCTTCTCCTCTTCAACTGCCTTCTCCTCGTCTTCTTCCTTTTCCTCTTCCTCAACATATCCTGGTGTAGATTTCCCTGCGATGCCAAGCCTCTATTGGAATTGGCCAAAAATGGGAGTAATCCTTTCTATCTCCCGGTGGGCTTCTTCTATTTGTTGCTCTAACTCTTGCACTTGGTTGGAGCTAGGGTGTTCTAACAATGCATTGGCCACTGCCTGCATCAACTCATTGGACATGCTGAATTATCCCTATCACCCATTCATCTTTGGCTTGTTTCTTAGTCATCTCTTGGTTGTGCTTGCTTTCCTTCTTGCGCAGGGTTTGTGCCTACTCTTGGAGCTGCTTGAGCTCAATGCCTTTGACAATATTCTCTTTTATTGGCAAATTCTTAATTTCTTCCTTTACTGCCACTACCTGTTGTTCTACTTGCCGCGCCTGCTCGACAAGTTGATCCACAGTCTCATCCTTGATGATTTGCTCCTATACTGTGACAATTGTTTCCATGGCCTCTGTGTATACCTCTTTGGCTTCCCTAAGCCGACCAATAGCTTGATGTTTTGATTTTTTCCTTTGCTGCACAACTTTGGGGGGTGTGCTCGACTGCTAGTTGGCCTTTAGCTCCTGAACCTACTTCGTTAGATCTGCGACCAATTTGGATATCCACCTCAACTTGTGGACAGGTTCTACCTCCTCTTCTTCCTCATCCTCTAACAATGCTATGACTACCTCCCTTATGTCTTCTTCCAGTGAATCCTGCTTCTACGCTTGTGCTACAAGGTCTTCTTGCCGCCACTTGATGACCTGCTTGCGCTTCTGTGCCTTCCTAGATGCCTGATATGCAACCGCGTTTTCTCGGATTCTCGCCTCTATAGCTACAGAATGCTGAATGGAATATATTTGCGGCAATGTCAGCTTAGAGAAATCCAAAGTTAATGTGTCCAAGCTATGGACACTTGCCTCTTTTTCTGCTTCTTCTATAGAAAATGCCTATGCAGGAATTTCTATTCTTAAGGGGGAGAGAAATACTGGTGTCACCAAAGTGTCTGATGGGTCTACACCATAGGTATCAGCCTGCATGGTGTCACACACTTCTATGATGGCCTCTGTCAGCTATTTAACTTTCGTAGTGAGAAAATCCATCCAGTTGGTTTTCCTCCTCATGATTTTACCCAAAGTTTTCTCGGCTACTTCGGCGACTGCCTCTCTAAGAAGAGTCAGATCCTCTTATGCTATGCTAAGGACTTGGGGTCAATTATCCCATTGATTTTTCCTGTGCAGGATGCCCAAATATTCCACATCTTCCTCCATGATCTCTTTTCCCTTTCTTTTTCTACTTCTTTCATTGCGCACCACCTCCTCAACAGGGATGTCTTCGTCACTATTGTGGATGGTTCTTGTGCTTGCTCATTGTCTTCTTCTTCTTCTTCTTCTTCTGCTTCTTCCTGGGAATCATCCCGATTCTCCTCGGCATTGACATTGGCGCGGTCCTGGGGAGGGTTTTGCTATGGAACCCCCTGCTACGCTTACTATTCCTCAAGTACCTCCACACGTTGGCCAATCCATTCTTTGGGCCAGTCTTTGATTTCCCTCTCGATATTTGTGTCTCTAAGGATGAAGAAAGTTGAGTGTGCCTGCTTCTTAGGGTCATTGCACGGATGCAGGATGATGTTGTGTGGCCCCTCCTAGAAGTGAATGAATGGATACCTAGCCACCTTCACAGGTTTCATTCGATATTGCTTGTGCACAATTTGTCTAAGCCTTTCTCCTTGGAGAAAGAATGTAAGCTTTGTACTGAGATTTCGCTTGCTGTCTTTGTGGTCCCAAAGGTTTTGGATTGGCATGGCAAGGAGCTCTACTGGGATATCCATGGGTTGATAATCTGGTGGAGGAGCCCATGTTACAAACGAGATCAGAATTAAAAGCCACGAGAAGTGGAAATTCACCATGGGAAGCTCCTGCGGGTCAACCGCATCGTCCATCAGTTCATTCAGGAGGAACTGGGACCAGTTAATGTGCACTCCTTACGCACACTGTTCTACTAGCTCTACTGTTACAACAGTGCATTTAGTAGGCCTCATCTTGTGTAGAACCTTATTGCACAAGATTTTTGCTACAGCCCTTATGACACTGTCATCGATAAAGCTAATGAGGAAGCCCTTTGCGCCACAGACAAGCTGGTACTTTCTCTTCATGTCGTTCTTTTCCAATTTTTCCCTGTCCTTGTGCATGCATGGGGCCGGGTCAACTCCTTGCCATGGGAGACCCATGATGGCCAAGACCAGGTCCACTGTTACCTCATACAGCTTTTCCAACTAGAGGTAGCCTCCATGGAAGCATACCAAAAGCTATTTGACATACATCCCGATCGGGGCAATGCGGCCGAAATGTGGCATAAGGAGCAGGCTTAAGATACCTGAATGCTCCAATATGCGTACCCACTCCATTGCATAAATGACATCTTCATTTGGCGCCTCACCAGGCTCCGTGACCATGAATTGATTTCTGGCCAGCTCCTCTTATTTCCTGGTGTCATAGTCTTCAAACTTCAAGTATTGAAGTTTGGGAATGATGGTATCCTGAGATCGTGGGACACCTTCTGGAATGGTGGGAATTTCTAGAAGTTCATGTGCATCCACTGGCACTCTTGTGACACCTGGATTCCTTGGTGACACATATGGAGGCAGCAAGTTCTTTTCTTCATTAATCAACTCTACTTCTGGTGGTGGCGGTGGTGGTGGAACTAGGTCGACTCTATGGGATTTGGGTATCTTCGCTGGGGGGCCAGAGAAAGCAAGGAGGTTTGCAGTCGATAGAGCTCTGGTCACAAACACTTATACCCCAGCCAGTTGTGATGGTGGCTGGGTTACGGGTACCTGCATCAACTGGCCTCCTGCTGGTGGCGGGCGCGGTGGCCTCTACGGTGCCTTCGGCTTATCCTTCATCTTCTTCATCTTCTTGGTTGACCTACTAGGTTCAGGGATGTATGGCACTTCCAATATTGGGTAGGGTGAGGCTAGTGAAATAGTGGAGTCTTCACTATCACTGGATAACTGAACAATCATGGGCTTCGACGCTGAGGTAGGTTTCTAGTTCACTCTGAAGGTTTCTTAGCTCAGTTGGCTCGGCTCTCTAGTCTCTTGGCTCAGTAAGGTAATGTAAGGGTTACCATGACAGAGGTGACTGGTATTTATAGGTGATTGAGCATCCAGGGGATGACTGGACACATCGATGGGCCATCTAATGGAGCATATGGGCTCGTTCTTTGTCACCTTTACTCGCACACTTAGGTTCAGATCTGTACTTGTCAAGGAAATTAAGGTTAATATAGTGAATGGGACCAAAAATCACACCTCCATTCTTCTTGAACTTTCCAAATTAATGCTACTGAGCTGTCACGAGCGCCAAATCTTGTTGAATCCTTGTGCCTTCAATGGTTTGTCGGTGTCTGGAACTGACCACCAGTTGTCTCTTATCCGGCTTGTCATCTGCAAACTGGAATGTGCAAGTGAAATTATGTGCAACCTTTTCTCATTCCCTTGTTTCTTGGCACAACTCCATAGATGCGTACCAACCTCTGGCTGTCATTTCAAGAGTATGAATGAAGTGGTGGACCCACTCCTAGTGTGGGTAGTTCCAGAATGTCGCGGAACACTGCTCTAAGTGTTCAACAGGGTCTGATAGCCATGTATACCTTTGTGCCGTAGTTGTGACCTCATCTTTGAACCTTACTTCCAGTTGCCATCTACACTATGGCCATTCAGTTATCAAGCTCTTGTGCATACCCCACCATCGCACGGGTGTATATTTTAGCACAAATTCCAGTGCAGATAGCCGTTTCGGCTTCATTACTATCTCCTCAAACTCCATCAAGAACGTTGCCAAGTTAGGCAGTCCTTCATATGTGGGCAGTGGTCATGACTAAGTTCCCACTCTTTAGACAAAATTAGTTATCCTCGCACATTTCCTCATAGAGACTTCATGTAATTGGTTCTTCGAGTTCTCAAGTGCCTCTCTTGAGTCTGATGTACATGAACTTGTACATTTCGAGCTCAGGTTACCATCCATAGTAGGATTAATATAATCCTCCCTAAGGGAAGTGACATTATAGATGTTATCAAGGTGATCATCTTGCTCTTGGTTGAACACAGGTTCCATGTATCTCTGTCCTTTCAGTGGGTCGAGGGGCGCAACTACCCTCATCTCATCATCTTCAAACGATAGGATCCTTCTTTTGAAGTTTATAATGGTTTTACTTCCTATCTCCCAATCGATCCCCAGCAGCGTGGGATATGGGTTAGTGTCATCTACTATATTGATGACCTTGAAGTCCGTAAAAGTGTGCAATCCTTCAATATCCACTTGGACCTAACTCAGTATACCAATGGGAATGACCTTTTCCTGATTAGCAAGCCTTAATTGAACTAGTAACCATTCTAGGGGTGGCTTGCCCATTATTTCCCACGTATGGTGTGTTAAGATGTTAACATCGGAGCCCAAGTTGAGGATGATATAGTCCATTTCATAACCACCAATTTGCGCAGAAATCCTGAGTTCACGTCTCGTCTTGAACTTTGTCTTGACACTGTTAACCTTCTATGCTGGCTGGTCTTCCTCCAGAAGCGTTTCTATCAGTGCTTCCAACTTTGCAAGTGCATCCTTATCCTGGATTAGCGCCAAACAACTTGATAGGAATGGTTTGAGCTTACTAACCTTATCTGCATTCTTGCTTGCGGTTTGTTGCTCGATTATATTTTGGAATATCTCACACATATATTTCACTTGGCCTGAGGTGGATGGCTTCTCTGTTCCAACAAACTCTGGGAATACATCCATGAATATGTGCTTCTAATTTTGAACATCCAATGGTGCTTTCTTTTGCGCGGTGGGTCGCGCCTATGTTTGTGTTTGCGCCGTAGGTGGTTGTTGATACTGTTGTTGAGACTGGTTATATGGGGCCGCATTCTGAAACTGCGGCACCATCTAAAACTGCTGCGCAGGATGAAACTAAGGCACAGCCTGGAACTGCTATGCAGTATGAAACTAAGGCGCAACCTGGAGCTGAGCTCATGCCTGTTCAATCTTTATTTGCTCCTCATTCTTCATTAGATAGGAATGTACTATTTTTTCTTTCATAAGTTGGTAGGACCTACAATCTTTTTCATCATGGCCTATAGATCTACAAAATTTATAATACAGACTAGCTGGGGTACATAATTTCTTCTGCAGGAACATGCATTATACATCATGGTGTCCCCTTGTCTGGAAGATGTTACACCAGGGAATCCCTTGGGTACTCAATGGGTTTAACGCACCAAACGAGATGTAGTTCATATAATGGACAATCATCTTTGGTATGTCCATTGGTCTGACATCGTGTACACCAGAGGTCTTCCTACACCTCTTTCCCTCTTTTTATGTCATGGAGCTGAATACTCAGATTATCCAATTGTGATTGAATCTGTATCATTCCTACGACACCATCTCCAATAGGTGAAGCCTCTAGATTCATTGCAAACTCCAATGCCTCTGTCTGTGTCACAATATTTTGCTGCATTAGTGGCCCTCTAATGTGTGGTAGTAATGCAACAATAAACCACTCTTTATGCTACATGTCCGACATTTGGAAGCTTACTTTGGCCATTGGCATCTTGAACCGCTGATCAAAGTCCCATACTGTCTCTGCCAGAGCCTACTTAATCTCCTTGATATCAGTTATACATTGGGACTCATATTGTGGCTTTATGAATTTCGAGATCATTGCAAGTCAAATCTCCTCAAGAGTCCTCTGCGGATTCCCTAGTGGTACTACGTAGTACTAGATATACCAATCTAATGCGCAGCCCCACAGAGTCGTAATCATCTGCGCTTTTTGGATGTCATCATTGTTAACAAGGCGAACCGTCCATACTGCCTCACAGAGGAACCAGTGTTGTTCTAAAATATGTCCCTGCCATTAGGATGGCGTTGGGGTTGTTCACTGGGTTCCTGAGATTTGCTGGATTTACTGGGATCACTGATGGGATTCCTTGCACACTAGTCCCAACAGTAGGACTAATAGTTTTCACATGCGGTTCAAGTGAGGAACTTCTAGGTCTCACTTCAGGTTATCTTCTAGGAATGTCATAGTCATGTCATGTCCTTGGCATCTCTGCCGATTCTTCTGATTCTTCTCTCTCAAAAATCAGACTATACTCCTCCTTTTCGTCGCGAGACCCTTCGTCTAGGTGTGAATCACATCCATATCCACCTTCCCTGGGTAAGCTATAAGCCCTCTTGCCTTCTGCTACCTTCCTCCTCTTTCCTAACCGAAACCTCCTTCCGCTTCTTAAGACTCCAATGTCCAACTCGTCTCCTGAGCTTTCTAGGAACATTTCTTCTTACTACCTTCCATATTACTCCTAAATTTTACACAGCATATCCCCTTCACATACAGCGTGACTTAATCGCTGAGTTGTAAAATACCCTTTACATAAAGGAGCATTTTAATCCATAGGTTTACAGACATAAGGTACCTTCCCTGAGGTCCTTGGAAAAAATGTCTTGTTGCCTCGCTATACGAGATTATAAGTTCAACAACGAACTTAGTAACATATCCTTCTAATATGCTGTCAATCCAAAAATCAACAACTCTTGAAATAGGGTTACTTACTTGCATTACTTCTTGAATCAACAGGTTGGTCCATTCAACTACTCCTCTTCGCTAGAAGTTAGTCTACCATGTCGCTAACTTCAACAACCACTCTTGCAATACAATGAATAATTCTATGAAAAAAATTTCATGGATATCCAAATATAGATATTGCTGTAATGGTAGTTTTCAGGGCTCAGCCGTGAACCCTCACTCTCCTTCTGCACGAATATCAATGTCTTTGACTCCAACCAATCCTTGACTTCACTCTTGGTCGGGTGCCACAACATTTCCCTCGTTTTGATCAATAAGGTCCCGACAATGGAACCATTTGTTGTCCACTTTTCCTAACTCATGTGACCCAGGTTCTGTGCAGCTCGTCAAGCCAACAAACACCCGAGATACCAGCCCATAGAGCAAACACTGTTGGCAACGACCGCAGAGTAGGCACAGTATCACCCGAGATGTCTCTTCGATGGGTAACCGCCGGAACCATGTTTCCGTGATTGTCAAGGGATTATAGACCCTTGGCATGCGTCCAAGGAGCTCGACTGAGGCGTGAGGATGGAGTCATTTCCGTCGAACTATAGCATGCACCGTGCATATATTTCATCAACTACTAATGACGTGACACAAAATTTGGCCTTAGTACTTCAACATAATTGAATATAAAATCAAGCTAGCAGATAGGCACAATATAACAGACGTGCAACAATGATTGCACCGTAAACATAAACTAATATTCAACTGCTATGCATAAGAACCTTTTCATACATTCAGACTTCTATTGAGAGTGTGACATTCATTCAATCATGACAGGACTTGTGTTGTAAACATAAGCATGAACACAAACAATAAACAACATACACATGCAATCATCAGCACACAAAATAATTCAAGTGGAAACCCATCCAGGAAAAAACCACAAGGCGCTCTTCATATGGCATGAGAAATATATGGTTCCTTCCACTTGCATTTGACTGCAAACTGTCCTAGATATAGCTTTATGCTGAGACTCTCTTTTGCTCTCATGCTTTCTGTCTTATTTCTCCTAATCTACTACTACCATCTACTGATCCACACACAACTTGGATCGACCTCTCTAGTATCTGTACCTCTCTAGAAGAGCTTCTCTTCTATTGCACTACCTCTGACTGCATCTTGCAGACTTCTGACTACTCTACCACTAAGATCTCACAACTTCCCTTGGCTCTCTCATAGATATTTCCTCTATTAACTCACTTAAAGAAACTAATAGTGATCGCTAAGCTATCACAGAGTAGCTAACATCAACTACTAATCTAAAAATCAACATTCTAACTATTGAATCCCTCCTATTAATACTATTTTACATGACAACGCAGGGTCGAATGCATACATGAAGTTTGCTAACTGTCACCATCAACCTCCCCTTAGGCTACAGCTATGGTGATCATGACTTGACATGAGGCACTAACGGCCTTACTTACAACATGCGTTCACTCGTGTGGCATCCGCCGACTTAAGCCGACTTCAACACCCACGATTGTCCTGTCGCTTTCTGTCGTTATTCTACACTTGTGTTACTGCTTTACCCTGCTAGCATCTTCCTTCCATGCAGTTCCCTTTTCCACGCAGGTGACATCTTTTGTGCATCTTCCTTCTTTTGCACAACTTTCCTCATCTGCGCAACTTCCCATTAGAGAGATTTTGAGGTAAAAAAATGGGCCTCAAAAGGACCAAAATGTACTATAAAAATCAACCAATTACATTCTAGTAGATGACATCATCCCCCATGGTTGAGGTGGCATTGTATGAGTTAAGAATGCTTATTTGTCACATTTTCTATGGTGGATGAAGACCCATAGTTAACCAAGGTAGTGTTACAAGTACTTTTAAGTCGTCAAGTAAATTACTCACAATAAAAATCATTTCACACTTTCTCATAAAATAATATTATTGTTATTTTCAAGTAAAGTACTCACAATTCACTTTCTCATAAAATAATATTATTGTCATTTTCAAGTAAAGTACTCATAATTCATAAAAATGTCTTTTCACATTTTTTTTATAAAATAATATATTGTCATTTTTCATGTTCTTTAATTTTAATTTTTTTATTCACTCAATTTTATTTGATATCATAATGTCAAACTAATGTATATATATAATTTTGTACTTTTAAAACAAATTAAATTCGTGAATGATATTTATATGAAAAAAAATGTTAGTTATGCATATAAACCAAATTCATGAATAATATTAATATGAAAGATGTATGTTAATTATGGATGAGTTATATATATATATATATATATATATATATATATATATCATACACATTCATTTATATCATGTTTGAATGTATAAAACAACATGTTGATATGATAAATGTTTATATGATTATAACTTTATTATGAATTTTTTTTGACAAAAAAATTATTATAATATTTTAATAGTTAATTTTATAGAATAATATGCAAATTATTTTGTTATAACTTGTTAAATATTAATTAATAATAATGTCATTATGATAATAATTATAATAAATATTATCATGTTAGTTTTAATAATAAAAATATTTTAAAATTTTAATGATTAAAAAAATAATAAAATTAATTAAATCTTTTATATTTAATTTGAAATTATAACATAATGTGTAAAACTGTATTATGACACATTTTTTTAAATAATTAGTAACATTTATTTTTTACATATATATTTTGTATTTATAATTTTTTTAGTTGCAAGGAGTGGAAATAATTTTCTTAGATAAGTATTTATATTATAAAAATATTTTTTTAATAATTTATTTTCGTGTATAAAAAAAATTAGAATAATTTATGCTTCAACTAATAAATTAAAATAATTTATGCACCACCATTCACTTATTAAGTTAATATGATATATTATTTATTCACAACTTTTTTATTGCTAAAAATTAACATACATTAAAATCAACTAATAAATTAAAAGAATTTATACACCAGTGTTGACTTATTTAGTTAATAGGATATATTATTTACTAGTAACTTTTTTATTGCTAAAAAACAATATACATAACTTTTTTATTGCTAAAAACAATATACATTAAAATCTTATATACTAATATGACATATTTTCATTTTCTCATAATTTATATGAAAGTGATTGTAATAAATTTTATTGTGAGAATAATAAATTATAGGAAAATAAATTTAAAAAATGTGATAATAAGTTATAAATTGTTTTAAAGCCAATTTTAATTATATTAATTAGAAATGTACATAGATAGGAAGTATCATATGGTTGATTTATCATTAGGAAAACTAGGCTAACCCTCCCCCCCAACCCCCACACACATATGGCTCTTTATTATGTATAAATAAGGTATAATTAAATGACATATAAATTGTAAACACACAATTTTCAAACTAAAATTGTGATTTTCCTTATTTCTCATCGGAGTCCAGGCTAATGGGGTGATATGTATCGGAGGCAATATCTTGCATTACATGCACTTCAACTCTCCAGATATCACAAATTTTTCAACATGATGGTAAGTAATGATATGGTTGAGAGGACCTCTAACACATTGCATATGTGATTTTTTTTAGGTTATGGCATGCAGTGATAATTTTTACTCCAAGTGTTATTTTTTTCCCACACAATCTAATCTTATTTGGTGGCTTTTACTACACACAAAGTGGAGATGATTTATTAGGTTTTTCTTGTACCATCATCTACCTCATGGTTTTGGTTTTTTTTTAATCCCAATGGGTGGTTGTGTACATCAACACGAGGGTGTCAAGGAGACAAACATTGCCTTTATTATACTCATATTTACTCTTCTTGGCATTAATGTAGAGTATTATAGGAATTGTGTTTGTGGATTTTTGAAGTTTGTGGGTATAATGATAATGATTTACACATTTTGTTAAGAATGGATTTACATGAGATTTATTTTCTTTCTCTCCTTCATCTCCCCTTTATTCGCCATAAACCTCCATGCTTGCAAAAAGAGAATTATCCCACAAGACCATAATAGTTGCAAGGGGTGAGATTGAATCATTAGGTCAACTGTTTACAACATTTGCACTATCATTTATTTTTTCTTTTGAAACAACTCGACATTTATAAATTGTGAAAATTGCTTCTCGCTTTGTGGTACCTAGTGCAATTGAAACTAATATTCCATAACAATGTCATCAATACCATTTTGATTATTTGCTAGGGAAGGCTTAGCTTTTGTTATAAAACTATTAAGATTGTTAGCATTTCTTTTATTCATAATGCAATAAACATTACGATTTGTTGAGGATCCTTCATTTGTATGGGCCTCTAAAAATCAATGAAATCATTGATAGTTTTTGCAAAACTCTTTGCGTGCCCTCAATTTTGGGGCAGGGAGCGACTACATGAGTGGCAACAAGATGTTGCATTAATGCTAAGGTTTTGTTTGTATAACTATTAGGGGGAATCATCCCTAAAGTTGTAACAATTAGATTTAGAGTTATTTGCAATGAGGAGATTTTATTTTTTATCTTCATTGGTTCGTGATAGGTTGCATGCAAGGTTTAGATATTGGTTTTTTTATGAGGGTCACAATGGAATCAAATGCGCTGAGACAGTTCCATTGTGAGTTTAGCCAGAGGTCTTGTATTATTTGAAATGTGCAAATACGTCTTAAATATAGAGTCAAAGTTGTGATATTCTATTTAGGATAGACTTTTAGTTTAAATAAACTATAACCAATCATGAATGGAATGGATGCTAGACTTGGAAAGAACCAACTCTGGCAACATTTGACCCGGTTTTAGACTCTTTGACTAGTTAGTCTCATGAAATCATGGCAAAATGATTCTAAAGAGTGCCAATACCAAGCCTCAATGAATACCAAGCAACCATCAATATTGGTTAGAATTTATTTCCAAGCCTATCTTACCCCATGGACCTGTTAGCACTAAATAGTGCTTTATGGCTATTAAAATGTGAAAACATATTTCGAATCCCATGTTTGATCGTATATTCGACTAGCTCAAATCCCTTCCAAACTCAAATAAATCATTTTACAATACTATCGAAACTCAAAAGTTTGTAAAGTTTGTAAATGGTGCCAAGGGTTTTCGAAAACTCAAATAAACCATTTTACAATTTTTATGCTGTTTATTATGCTTAACACATTTTATCACCCGCTTCCCAAGATTAACATGTGCTGACTCTTTCCTCTTCAAACCACCTTTTGCACCCTGTAGACCCTTAACTTCATTGGGGTTCTCTTTCGATACACCTTGCCCTTCTTTCAATGAATGAATTGATAAGCTTATCTCTATCCAAGTTGGTTATACCTAATAAGAAGTAGATCCCACTAGCGAGGGAGTAAAAGATTATAGTTATAAAGTAGGGGAAAAAGTGAAAAAGTGCTAAGCAACGTTCAAAATTGAACCCTTCCCAGCCCTTCCCAGAAGTGTAAAATTAAAATTGCCCTTCAAAAAAAATTTAAAATCTGAATTTTACCCTTCCAATTAAGAAGGGCATAATTTATATCAACCTTTCAAAGGAAGGGCACCCTTTGAAATTACCCATCCATATAAATTTCTCAATACATTGAAATTATTATGCTATAAAGTTCAACTCGTCATTCAAAATATTGGAAATATGATAAATTATAATAACTCACTCACTCATGTCATGCACTCACTGTTTAGTTGTGCAAGATGACCAGTAATCATTGATGACTACAAGGCACTAGCCATCGAGATGTGACTCTGACTCCCGAGTCACTTGGGGCTGCAATCTAAAGTGTGACAATGTGTCAACAACTATGACTATAACAAAAAAAGAATTACTAGTCTACTACTAGGCCCAAAATGAGCTCAAAACTTTGTGCCCACTACCTATGTGAACCTTGCTACTAATGTCCACTTTTTTTTCCTCAAAATGAAATTCAAAAGGTCGGTTTGATGAGTCCTCCTCTATACGACTTCATTTCTTGCATGAATATCATGGACTCATGACAACTATAAACAAAAATTGATGTCATGCAAATAAAAATAATGACATGTAGCTAGGATAAAAAACTGTGCAGAGGTTGATTTATGCATTGCTATAATTAAAAAAAAATTTGTTGGCTCAAGAATAGTCTTCAATTTGATGGGTGGCATGATTGTGATGTAATCTCCCTTCGTCCTTCCAAATATTGTGGTTTCTCACAACATTTGTCCTCAGCGCCACCAAAATACATATAAAAATTACTTGTCTTTACATCCTCTTCCCTTTAAATCCTCATCTCATAGTCATAACTAAGGATTGTTATGCATGCACATCCTCACCTTATAATACGAATTGGGTCAAGGCGTAGAGACAACCATAAAATATTAAATGTGCAAGACTCAAAGATTAAGAGACAACCATAAGTAAGTCTTATATTGAATTTACCATATAAGTGTTTAATTAAAACTCTCAACTAACATTTGACATGTTGGATTGTTGTGATCTTCTTATCACTTCTTTTTCTTTTTCTTTTTTGTAAATTATATAGGACTTTCTCTATTACTGCGTAAATAAAACAAGGAAAATTACATAAACCTACTCATGAAACATGGAGTCAGGAATTGTTGCTGCAACCATCTAAGAAAAGAAACAGAAGTGGCCAGAGAGTGAGGTGTGACAACATGAGAGCCGCCCAACCTTTGAGCGTGGGCGCTCGATCATGATTATAGAGAGACAACAGGAAATTGAAACTAGATAGCGGAAAGCTATATAACATTTCAAAATATGGATAACATAAGATTAGACAACGAGACAACTACCACCTACGTGAATAATCGGCCTCTTTCGAGGCCTCATTGGCTTCCCCCGCGCTCTTATTTGAGCCTGCTTGAATGGCTTTGACAGCTTCCACAATGTCCCTCCTTGGCTTGTGAATGAAGGGAGGTGCTGAGAGTCTTAGGACCTCATTCATATGGCGCAGGTTGTTCTCTACATCTTCCTTGAATATGCCCACGGTCACCCTAACCATCTCAGAGTAGCTGTCTTGCTCGTTCATAGAACGAGAAAGAATAAACTTAAGCCTCCAATAATTAGACATCACGATGTATCCTCCAAGTCTAAGCCGAAACTCACTATACACCTCCTCATCCATGACATTAATTGAATTCTGAATATGCTCCGGGGTCTCCTCCTGAAATAACCTCTCCTAGTCCTCCTCATTATTTCCTCTGTCAAAGGCTATCCCGCACCTCCAACGACGAGAACGACATCTTCTTTTCCTACACCTAGGCTTGCTGCTATTTTTCTTCCTTGTCCGTTCAGGGTGAAGTTCTTTGCTGGTGGCTCTGCGCATGCTATCCCAACGGTGTTTTTCCAAAACACATTGCACAACATTGAATGCAATCTATTCTCTCAAGTCCAAGCTTAAGTAATGACTCGGAACCCAGTAGGAGAGGTCAGATATGCAGACCTTGGTCCAATATCTCGCAGTTGGCTCACCTATGGATTTGCTCAGTTGCTTTTGCATCTACATATCCATGGCATGAGGTGAGTTCATGCTGCTCACGGACCATGATTTCTCATTCATATCATAACCAAGGGTGGTGGATCTCCCTTTCATTCTTTAGTACACCCTTTTCACTTGGTTCATGTGGGTGGAGTTGATAGGCATCGTTCCCCACATGTCGGCCAAGTTTCCTCCCTTGCTCTATACTCATGATCTTGTCCAACGTCCCTTGTGTAGTTATTAAGACCTCCTCTACCGTCATTTTCTCGGTGTTCGAAGCATCCTCACCGACTTCTACCGTATGGGTATACCTCCCATCACCCGCATTCAGGTTGTGCAGATCCTAAGAAGCCAAAATTCTCCAGTGATTGCAATCTTCAGAGGCATGTAGATCATGCCAATTGTGAGTAGGAAAGGTAGTATAGTCAAGACCCATTTGTTGCCAATGGAATCTATGAGTTTGTTCATTGTTCACTTCCCATGTTGAAAAATGATAGCTAGATGACCATCGAGGATGTCATTTAACGCTTTGAGCTTGCACTCTAGATGCCAATTATTGGATATTTTGCTTACTGTAGATCCTGCTTGTAACCTTCTGGCCATGTTGATGATGAGCAGGGAGTCCCCTTATAATATTAGTGGGAGCCATCTTTGTTTAACAGCTCAATCCATGCCAAGAAGCATACCCTCCAATTCATCCTCATTATTGGTGGAGGTTCCTATCCAGAAGCATACCCTCCTCCCACCTTGTGTAGACCAGGATGGCATGAAGACCCCAATCCTAGAGTATTTGCATTTCATTGATTTTGGTGGTTAAGTCTTGGTCCTTTCAGCAAATCAACTTTAGAGTTTCTTGAATGTGAGTCTTGAGAGTGTCCCAAACCTCCTTCTTAGTTCTGGATTTGTCTTTGAAAACCATGCCGTTCCTTTCGATCCACACTTCCCATACTACAAACCCTGGGAAGTGTTCCCAAATTTGACTAAGGATTTTACTAGAAAAAGGTTGATGTTTCCATTGGGCTATGGTGATATCAGGACGTCCATTTTGCTTCGCCTTTTTCGTAAATATACTTTCCCCTTCCTTCCATATCTTTCCAGGAAAGTTGCATTCATCTAGTAGATGGTTAGTTGTTTCTTCATGCATTTGGCACAGGCAGCACTAATGCGGGACTATGCTTCCTCTCTTCTTTTCATGTCAGCACTTGATTGCAGAGAAGGAGACATAAGAAGGTAGATACTTTTGGCCACAGGTTTGGTTGCTAGACCTTCCTCCATTTATTGTCTCGATCCTCTTCCATTGTAGCCAGAAGAGAGTTGGCGGCTACAATCAAGTTGTAGAGTCTCGACTGTGAAAAACCCCACCTGATATTGTCCTCACTCTTGCTGATTCTTATTTTTTGTGATTGGAGTCCATCCCCGAACGCTTCTAAATCCTCATTGGGGCTTATTTCCTGCCACCGGTCTTTGCTTTTCCAGGTCCTATAATGATCTTCTTGGTTTGTATCCTCACAGAATGTGCTGAACTTGCCAAAATTTCCATTGTGGAGTTTGTCCCTTTGAATCGAGATATGGTGGTGTTCTTTTAGCGGGATAAGCTGATTCCAAGAGTCTTGGAAGAAGTTTACAGAGTCACCATTTCATATTTCCCAAAAGCCGAAGGTCTAGACAATATTGAGATTGGAATTAGCTGAGTTCCATATGTGCGATCCTTTGGGATCGTTGCTGAATCTAATGAGATTGGGCTTGGAATAGTTCGGTGCATATTTTCTTTGGCAGACCAACGCCCAAGGTTCATTGCTGTGGGTAACCTAGCGCCACCATATTTTTGCATTACCAATTTTGTTGTTGATATGGGGGTCTCTGAGGCCTAGTCCACCATCCATATTGGGTATGCATAGCGTGTTCCAGTCCACCAGGGCCCATTTCTTCTATTCCACCGAGCCTCCCAAAAGAAAAGTATGCTGCAAGGTTTTTATTTTTTTTAGGATGGATTTGGGTGCAGCAAGGATGGAGAAGAGGTAAAGGGGCAAGGTCTGGAGGACCGATTTGAGGAGAGTTAGACAATTGGTTAGGTTAAGGGAGCGATAGGTCCATGAGGAGAGTCTGAGATTCAGACGATCGATGAGATCTTTCCAGGAGACATATTAGCAAGGAGTCTGAGAGAGGAGCCCCTAAATATTTTGAAGGGAGTGTGCCCTCAGAGAATCCTAGGATACGATAGATGTTTCTCTTCGTAATATGACATGTGTTAAAGAAGTAAATGTGAGATTTGATTTTTTTAATGTCCATGGCATTGGATACGAGGAAGGTGTTTATATTAATTAATGGATATGGCTTCCTCAACTGAGGATTTTCCCATGAGCATGGTGTCAGCCACAAATTACTAGTGAGACTGGGGATCGATTCCATGGGGGGTCAAACCTTTAAGATCCTGTGAGGTGATTTTGGCATTGATAAGTCGTCCAAGTCCTTCCATCATAAGAATGAAGATGAAAGGTGATAGAGGATCACCTTGGAGAATGCCTCTCATTGGCTTGAAGGTGGGTGAAGGTGTTCCATTGACAAGGATGGAGAAGAAAGTGGTGGAGGTGAGGGTGAGAATCCATTTGAACGAGAGCTGGTCTAAACCAAAGGGTAAGAGAATTTCTCCCATATACTTCCAATTGATCTTGTCAAATTCTTTGGATAGATCTAGCTTAATGAGCATTCCATATAACTTGGTGATTTTGAGGGAGTGGATAATTTCATTGTACAGGATAATGTTGTCTAGGATTTGGCGTCCTTCAACATACCCTAACTGCTCTTTGGAAACAAGGTCTGGGAGCAGAGGATCAAGTCTGTTTGTAATGGTTTTGGTAATGATTTTTAATATATCATTGCAAAGAGCGATGGGTATGAATTTACCTGTCAGGAAGAACCCTAAGCTTCCATACCCTTTGAAACCCTAAATTTTTCTCTACCTTTCCCTTTAGATTTGTTGTTGTTTTTATCTTCTCCATCGATCTTCTCATCACTCCTTACCAATGTGATTGAAAGGAATTATTTTGAAGGCGAAGTCCATAATTTTAGGTCTTCTTCCTCATTATCATGCCTTTTGATAAGACAATAAAGAGGGTAGTGGCCTACATCGCCATGGAAAACGGTTTTGACATAGAGGTATGCGCATTAGATGTTTTCATTAAATAAATTAAATTACTACTTGTGACTGTTGATTCACTGAATCGTGGACTGGTACAAAACACAACAAATTTTAGAGCCTCCAACCTGTAATTACTCACACTTAGAACTTTCTCAAATCTAGCCATTAATAAACTTCTTTTGGTATTTTGGTTCAATTTAAAAGGTGTATAGTTGAGAATCAGACATGTAGTGAGTTGCAAGGATTCAATTGACTTAGGATTGATTCCATTTCCCCTCCATCCCATACATGTATTCTTTCACAACAAATGTTGAACAAAAAAATTTGATGCCCTGACCCCGGTTATGCTAGCTTTGCTAACTTGCTTGGTATGTAGGAATTTTTTTTTAACGTTTTCTGATTTGTGTGTTATTTTTTCTTTGATTCCCAATCCTTATCATTCTTAGATCTCTCAAGCTTGAATTGAACTTGGATTCCCCAATATAATTATGACATAGTCTAAGTAGTTTTTTTGTATAATGAAGTGTGCTCCAACTTAAAAAAATACAATAGAATAGTTATTATATTACTGAACTGTAAAATTAATGATACACATATGACAACTTAATGTGTTCAAAATAATTTTTATTGAAAATATATCATTTTTTCATGTAAATATCAAGGAATACTCAATTATTAAAAATTATTAAAAATTGAAAGAACAATATTTAGTTTTCGCATTTTTTTATGAAGAGTTTAATTAATTTATATTTGTCAATTGAAATATAATTACTTATATTACCCTTTATTTTTGAAGGGCTCCAAAAATAAATTCCCTTCCATTTGAAATTAATACCCACCTTTCAAATTTGATCATGTGCGCCAAGGATTGTTGAAGTGGTTTTTTTAGGACATTTGATTATTGACCGATAGAGTATGATTACAATCATCTGAGATTTGCAGGGGCATGCTTTGGGAAGTTTGGATGGTTCAAAGGGCATATTACGGGTATGTGAAACTAGTAGTAGCGGATGCTTTCCTTCACCTATATCCCTAGGCCGCAACAGATCTCATATCAGCTGCACTTTGTCGATCTAGTTTCATGTCCATCATTGCTTCATCTTGCATTGAAAACTCCAGCATCAAACTTTATTTCTGATAGGTGTGTCCCAATACATTTCCCAACTCTTGCTGAACAGTTACCTTAGCGTCCATTATTTCTTTTGCAATTCATTTATGAAAAATATATTTTTCCTATACCTACATGCCTACTGGTGCTGCTTCTCTCTTCCTCTAATTCCTTCTTTTGTTTGTCTGCAACAAACCCCTATTGCTTTTCTGATTTATTCCTTTTGGATTTCCTTTCCTCTGTTATGGTCTCGGCCTTCTCTATTATCTTTCTAAAAACCCATGATTTACCTTTCTCTAGATGGTACTGGAATCTTCAACCACACCTCTGCTATGACACTCTCATCTCTAAATTCCTATGATCTCACAACCATGTATTGAAAAGTATCTCTATTTTTTATGCCTAAGACTGCAGCCTCTATTCTACTGTCAACTGAATAAATAATATGACGATATAGTCCATAAAATCACAAATTTTCATTCCTTTTATAGTACTTATAATCTCGTTTGCAATATAATTTGGTTCTAAATTCCATAGTCGACATCAATACAGTCATATGCTCAAAGCCTTGCATCATTCTGCAAAATATTACCATAAAATAGCCCATGGAAAATAACAATATAATATTAAACTCAATAGAACCATATCCCTAACATTTTCATTCAATCACCCACTCCCTTCGAGGAAGAACTTGCCCTTATTGGATTGACTCTACACACATTTAATAATTGCAGGAAATTTCTGTCACATAATAGAAGTTCTCTCACCACACTTGCTACTTCTCTTCATCCAGACTCAAGAGTCAAGATAGACCTATTATTGCAGGTTTCATATAATACCTAGCTATATTTGACATTTTGATGGAATCACAAACAAAAACTTAACACTCATAGAACTATTCTATTTCGAACATCATGATCGATTTCACATTACAGTGTTCCTAAAAAATGCATGGCAATATGTGCCAATTTCATTTGTAAAATATGGAACAAAATTTCTGCAAGGACTTGTGATGTTACAACTAGTATTTGGAACACTTCAACAGAACGACAAGCTTCTTTTGAAATAGGAATTAGGTTTCTTCAGGAAGAGTGCTCCCTTCAATTGTTTCAACTTTCCATTGTCACCAACTTTCCTTCTTGCAATATTAGAGCTTCTTTTGATAATTTGTGTGCTGTCTCATTTAGCTTTATGCACACATGCTGGAACAAGATGTCTTCAAACCTGCTTCTTACTTCTTTGATTTTTTCCATTATGGGATTTAGAATTAAATTTTCTATCATGTCAACACCATTTTCCTAGCCAATCACAAGCTTGAGTCTCCTAATATCTGTACTCTTATTATGCCTCTATTCACAACAAGTTTTAATAGCACCCATAAGGCACACATTCCAGCTCTTTTATTTGATCCTAGAACAAAGGCTCCTTTGAAGGAAATATGATGAATTGTAGACAAACAAAGAGAAGTGGCTAACCTAGATTTGCAATAATTCTTTTTTGTTGAAATATCATTTCATTTCTAGCTAACCAAATAGCCCATGTAACTTTCCAATGTAGAGTCTCATGCTCTGAAGACTAATACTGTTATATCCAAACATCACTTTTTGAAACTACTACAGATGGACTCTCCTTCCCATTTTCCCTTTTCATTTGTTATTGTGAGAACCTCTCCCCACACTTCTTTTGTAAAATTGAAGTGTAATAGATGATCCACTGACTCCTCGTTTTTTACAAAGCACACACCTTCCTGGACATACCCATGACCTCTTCTTGAAATTATCCCAAGTCAGTACTTTATTTTCTAGGGCTAGCAATAAGAATACTCTAGCTTCCAATGGGCAATTGAGATTTGAGAATACCTTCTACAACCATTTCCTTTCACCTTCCTCACTTTCTACAATACTTCATGTTAAATTTCTTGACATGATTTAGACAGTGATACTTTTTCACAATTTACTCACAATATTTCCCGAATATATATATCCTCTTTTACTTCAAGCATGTAGCAATATCACCATGTAGCATACATGTAAAACATATACATAAATATCTATGTCAAGATAAAAAAATCACAAGAGACACAAATATAACGTTGGGAAACCCTCAAGGGGAAGAAAAACCAACAAAATATTTCCTTAATGATGTGTTCAAACCAAGTACAAAGCTGATCCAAAAGAGCTATCCAAATCCTCAAGATGAAACCCTAGATATCTCTTCCTCCAAGATGAAGCACTTCAAGAGTGCTACCAAAATATTTATTCCACAAAATACATATGCCAAGATGTCACATACAATATCCAAAGGTATTCCTCAAACCCTAAGGTCAAGGTGAGAGGAAACCCTAACAAAAGATGAGTAAAAACCTGAGAAAAGTATCCCTCTATAAATTTCGACCCTCCTTCTCTTTTGCACACCTCTTTACCAAACCATGGCATAAGAGAAACACAAGTGATGAGAGTGTGTAAGAATGAGCTTGAAGCTCCCTCTATATATAGTAGTCCAAGCACTCCTCCAAAGAACCCCTTTTTCATGTGGGACCACATAAAACATAACATGACATGTCAACTCTGACTGGCCCGACCTTTCTTGAAAAATTCAAGTATATATATATATATATATATATATATATATATATATATATAATATATATCATCCGGTACCCGTATGGTACAATCATCTGTGGCTCCAAGCATATCTATGAAAGGTCCTCCATATCATCATCAAGCCACTGTAATGGTCTCTAGAACATCATCATACCTATAAGGAAATATTATCCACCATCAAGCCACCTATGGAAAGCAACCCCGTATGGGTTGTTCCTTGTACACAGGAGTCAGGACATCCTCTCAAGCCCATATGGAAAGAAATATAGTATGGATTGGTCCTCATAGAGGAAATACTATCAAGCCCATATGGCAATCAACCTTGTCAGGTTGGTCCTCATAGAGAACATCTTCTCAAGCCCATATGGCAAGAAACCCTGTAAGGGTTGGTCCTCATAGAGAAAATCCTCTCAACCCCATATGGAAAGCAACCCTATAAGGGTTGGCCCTCATAGGGAACATCCTCTCAAGCCCGCATGGAAAGAAACCCTATAAGGGTTGGTCCTCATAGAGAACATCCTCTCAAGCCCGCATGGAAAGAAACCTTGTAAGGGTTGGTCCTCATAGAGAACATCCTCTCAAGCTCGCATGGAAAGCAACCATGTAAGGGTTGGTCCTCATAGAGAACATCCTCTCAAGCCCGTATGGAAAGCAACCCTGTTAGAAAAAGATCATCTACATACAAAACCAAAATTAGAGGCTGATTTTCAACAAGTTTGAAATAAAGATTAGGATCGAAACTACTCTTATTGAATCCCAAGCTCCTCAGAAGGCCATCGATCTTGTCATACCAAACTTTGGGTGCCTACTTAAGATCATACAAGACATTTTTTAACTTGCAAACATGAGATTCATTGCAATGCACAACAAATCCATCAGGTTGCTCTACATAGACTTTATGTTCTACTTCTCCATTAAGGAAAGCAGTCTTTACATTCATCTGATGTAATTCCTAACCAAGTACTAAAGCAAGAGATGTCACTGATTGGATAGTAGTATACCTGGCTACTAGAGCAAAGAAGCCTTTGGCAATGAATCTTGATTTGTACTTCTCAATACTTTCATTAGCTGCATGCTGTATCTTGTACAACCATTTGGATGAGACAACTAACTTGCCTTTATCCTCTTTTCCATGAGACATGTGCATTTTTTGCTTCCCTAGGACCTCCTTACTATGGATTCATCTTGCATTGGAATGATCTAACTTAGAACTATGTCCTCTCCTACCACCAGCTGAATCTTCTCATTTCTTAACTTAAACACATTTATGTTTGTCTCTGGTAGGCATGTTTCTTGATCCCAGATGTCCAAAACCACTTCTAGACTGCCCAATAAGTTTGTGGATCCTCAAGTCTTCACAATCCTATGGTGTCTGCATTACATTCGATTTGACTGTGTTAATGGCATTTATCAGTTTTCCTTTTAAGACTAGTTTACTGATGCATAGAGATTGGCCATTTGAGCCTCACGTCTTACACCTTCACCATCTTGAATGTGTAGATGACAGAATGAATGCATCTCTAACTACTTTTGGACAATTTTCACATGGCTCAAGTATGTCGTATCTGCTTGAAGTAAAGGCTTTATCAGTGCTTAGACTCACAATGGGGTAGTTGCAGTAGTGTGTCAAGGAAACAAAGGATGTGATTATTCCTTAGGAGTTATTTGATAGACCCCCCAAAAACTAAAAATATAAATTAAATGCAAATCAAATCAGTTAGGTAGCTACAACAATGGACCAAAATAGCTAGTGATTAATTTTTTCCTTAGCAAGTGAAAACACATAAGTTAGGCAGTTACCTTAGAGAAACTTTGTTCGACCCCTCATGTGCTCAAATGGTATATAAATACAAAACAAACAATATAGAAGTTTACAACATGAAAGTAAGCACTTTGTTTTTCCTGTAGGACCTTTTTTTAACAAATGCACACTCCATATAGGCAGGATCATGAAACAAATCTAAGGTGAATGAGTTGTACCAGAGAAACAAGAGATGTGTTTTTCCCTTGGGGATACCTATGTAGAATTTTTCTTACTAGTGGGCTCATTTTCCCTGACACTTTCCCATACTCACCATGTGTCATCCTATAGAGTAGGAAGGAACCCAAAGATCCAGAGATATTTTTGTCGATGGAAACATTAATAAGTGATTTGGAGCAAGCACACACTTGTTGCAATTGATTTTTCCTCTAGAGACATCGATTTCACCTTGGGGAGTGAAGCACAATTCCTTGTGGGAACCAAGACCAGTCTGGGCATGATACTTCACTAACACTATTGGTATGGGTCCAAGGCTAAGTGTTTTTCATTATGTTGAGCCAAGATACTGGACTTTGGAAGCAATGTGCAAAACATGATGATCCCAGGAGAAAATCTGTGTTTAAAATATTATTCCCTATACTCATTTACCCCTGAAATGACTAGTAATACTAACTATTTCACTTCCAATCCATGGCTATAATAATTAACATGATTTATTAATTAATTGATAGGAATCATTAATGTAATTCTCTTTGTTTTATGAATTGTCTTATGGCACATGGTCTCATTATGCATAAAATAGAATTTAGAAGAGATCTCCTTGATGCATTTCTTTGTCATTCATTGTCATCTCATCCATTACATTATAACCCTAATCATTTTTAAGAATTTTCCATTTTTCAATCAAAACAAAGAAATCTTGAGCTGATATTTCTTTGACTTGCTTGGTTGCTAAATGCATATAAATTTAATATTATATGGAACTCACTCGGAGTGATGTGTTTACATGCTGATATGTGCCCAGATTTGAGAATAAGGTCCTTTAGCTACTCACCATTGCTGTTATAAGGGTGTAAAAGGTCCCAAAAATGCCCATAAATTAGCACAGAGTTGTTCCACACACAATAATGCCCAGGAATTACACCCAACATCAAATATTTATGGTTGTTTAGGGCTTGTTGACAACATGACAGTCCCAAAATGTGCCCAAAACTATTTATGGTTTCTATTTGATTCTTTTTTAGGACAGTCAAGGGTTGATGTATGCTCAGAAGAGCATTAGTTGTGCTCATATCTGATATATGACCCTCTTCATCGATGTTGTTTACAGATTGATCATGAATGATAACCTCAAATTCATCTACATTGCTGGTACACTCAAATCATGCCCAGGTATGAAAGACGAGGCTACTTGAGGGCTAAGAAGTGCCCAAAATTATTGTTGGGACTATTTCCATCGTTCTTACCTGCCCTAACTATGCCCAACATTGAATATCTTTTCCTTTTCTACAGTTCATTATTTTTTTGGTGTTGTGACATGCCCAGAAGACTATCGAAATTCAGGAACAAGGTCATTTGCACCCTCAAAACTTCTCAAAAAGTGGCCATACATGCTCAGAATGGTACAAATTTGCTCAAGACTCAAGCAGTTATTCTTTATGCTTGCTTATGACTATTGCTTGGAAGAATGGCCTCAAATCATGCCCGAGTATGAAAGAGGAGGTTTCTTGAGGGCTAATAAGTGCCCACAATTACTTTTGGGACTGTTTTCATCCTTCTTATCTACCCGGACTATGCCCAAAATTGAATATCTTGTCCTTTGATATTGTTCATTATTTTTTTAGTGCTATGACATGCCCAGAAGACTGTCCAAATTAAGGAACAAGGTCATTTCCACACTAAAAAATTCTCAAAAAGTGGCCAAACATGCTTAGAATGGTGACACTAACCCTTCCTCATGCTCAAACAATATAAGAATCAACCTAGGTTAGCTCAGTAAACCTCCAAGTAACCACCCATGCAAATAGGGAGGTAACAGAAGCTAGTAACTGATAAGACTGTTTACAGTCAAAATGTTGTATTTGGAGCAATGTTTTGTAACTCGGACTAGGAATTGATCAAGGGTAAACTCAAACTCAGACCACTTTGAATTTAATGACTTGATTTACTACAAAATACATAAAATATTATAATTTTAATGGATACAAATTATCTTAAAGATCCTGATAGGTATAACTCCCGATTCATATTATTCCCTTGCTAATGCATATATTTATACAATTCATATGATAGTTGTGTTTCATCCTCCGCCCAGCCTTTTTGGCTTCCTACATAACTATTCAGTTTTCTTTATTTATTTACAAAATATAATCCCGACGGATTATATTCCAACAATCCCCCTCTTAATCCGAAGGGGTGTTCGTAAGTACGAGCATGTTTCTAAATCTTTCAAACTTTTCTCGACCAAGCGCTTTGGTGAAGATGTCTGCAATTTGATCATTTGTGGACAATGTTGAAGATGGACTGTCTTGGCCTCTACATGATGTCGAATCAAATGATACTTTTTGTTGATGTGTTTGGTTCGATCATGGAATCTAGGATTCTTAGCCATCTTGATTGCAGAAGTATTGTCGATCAATAATGGAGTGGAGTTCTCTTGTTTTTCTTGCAAATCTTCAAGTATCTTCCTGAGCCATACTATTTCTTTCGTTGCTTCAGCTGCAGCCACATATTCTGCTTCTGTTGTTGAATCTGTTGGAACTGACTGTTTGCGTGATCTCCATGAGACAACTGCTGATCCAAGACTCATAGTGTATCCAAAAGTTGATACTCCTGTCTCCTTATCGCCATCAAAATCTGAGTTTGAGTACCCAATAAGTTTGAAGTCATCCACTTTAGAGTACTTGAGTCCAACGTCTTGAGTCCCCTTCAAGTATCTTAGAATTATTTTTGTAGCTGACCAGTGTCCTTCACAAGGTTTATGCATGAACCTTGAAAGTATGCCAACAACATAAGAAATATCTGGTCTAGTTGTTGTAAGGTAGATAAGGCTTCCTACAAGTTGTCAATACTTGGTCGCATCCTCAAATTCTTTTCCTTCGCTTGATGTGAGCTTCATTTTCTGTTCCATTGGAGTAGAGATAGGGTTGCATTCTGTCATGCAAAATTTGTTTAGTAGTTCTCCAACATATTTTTTCTGAGATAGGAATATAGTACTTAGGATGTTGAGTGACTTCAATTCCTAAGTAATAGTGGAGATGTCCCATATCTGTCATTTCAAAGATCTTTTTCAAATCTTTCTTTATGGATGCTATATAGCTCTCATTGTTCCCTGTCATCAAAAGATCATCTACGTACACCACAAGATACACAATTGATCTTCCTACTTTCTTTATAAACAGTGTTGCATCACCAAGATCAAAATGTTCGAAATTTAACTTCAAAAGATGCTCGGTTAACTTTTCATACCATGCGCGAGGTGCTTGTTTTAGGCCATACAAGGATTTGACAAGCTTGCATACCTTTTGTTCTTTTCCTTTCACAACAAATCCTTTTGGCTGGGATATGAAGACATTCTCTTTCAAGTCTCCATTCAAGAAAGCAGTCTTCATATCCATTTGATGAACTTTCCACCCTTTCTGAGCAGCTAAAGAGAGTAAGGTTCGGATGGTAGCCCCTTTTCTGTAGGAGAAAATGTTTCTTCATAGTCAATTCCTTCCTTCTGTGCATAGCCTTTTGCTACAAGCCTCGCTTTGTGCTTGTCAAGTGAGCCATCTGATTTGTATTTGTTCTTGTACACCCACTTGCAGCCAATTGGTTTGGTTCCAACTGGAGGGTCAACCAGCTTCCAAGTTCCATTCTTCATGAGTGCATCATACTCATTCTGCATAGCTTCTTTCCACTCAACTCGAGTAGAAGCTTCTTCAAAGGAAGTTGGTTCAAAGTTAGCAGATAAATTAAATTCACAATCAAATGATACATCCATGTCATCACCTGAATTATCTGCTCCTCCTCCATCTTCATGTATTTTCAAACTTCTCGTTCCCGTCTTTCTAACTTCATCTGGATGGACACTTTCAAGTGTCTTTGTGGCCCATTTAGGAATCTTCCGTGATGGTCCTAGTTGATCAGCTGGTGGTGATTCATCATTGATTGAGAGTCTTTCAATTCTCTCAATCACATCATCCAGTTGAATCTCTTGATTAGGTGAAGTAGCAGGAACTTCTTCATGCGGGGGAGTTGGTGCTTCATATGGAAATTACAAAGGTTGATCCAAAATAGGAATCCCCCCTTCAAGGTTTGGAATTTCATATTCATTTTCAGAATATGTCTTTGGATGAGGATATTTTTACAAATGATCAAGCTGTATCTCAATGGACTGGTCATTTTTATTAGTCTCAAGAAAAATGACATCTCTGGAAATAACAAACTTCTTGTTTACCTCATCATACATACGGTATGCCTTGGAGTATTCTTTGTACCCCAGGAAAATGCATTTTCTGCTTCGAGCACCAAGCTTGTTTCTTTGCTCCTTTGGAATCAAGGCATAACAGGTGGAACCAAAAACTCTGAGATGCCTGATTGAAGGGAGATGGCCAAACCACATTTCATGTGGAGTCTTGTTATCAAGAGCATTTGAGGGACTTCTGTTTCTCAAATAGGCTACACATTTTACTGCATCACCCCAAAACATTAGTTTTACATTCTTGAAAAACATCATTGAGCGAACCATATTCATTATGGTTCTGTTCATTCTTTCTGCTACACCATTTTGTTGAGGATTGTAGGGAATGCTAGTTTGATGTGCAATTCCATGTTGGCGAATATAATCTTCAAAAGCATTTGAAGTGTATTCTTTCCCATTATCAGTATGAAGTGTACCAATTTTTTATTGTGCTTGTTTTGCTATCAATTCATGAAAGTCTTTGAATGTTTGAAATGCTTCTGATTTTGTCTTTAAATAGTAAATCCAACACATTCTTGAGTAGTCATCAACAAATGTCATAAAATACTTATTCCCATTTGCAAAAGGAGTTGGCATTGGGCCACATAAATCAGAATGCACTAATTCTAATTTCCTACTTGCTCTAAAATTAGATTCATGGAATGGCAGCTTACTATGTTTCCCTAATATACATGCATCACATTTGTTCTTCTCTTTGGGAATGGTGGGAAAACCAAATACACCATTCTTTCTCAACAAACAAAGACTGTTATAATTTAGATGACCAAATCTTGCATGCCACAATGAACTAGATGACAAATTACCTTCTCCATGCTGAGAGAGGTAGGCATAGTTCTGAACTCTTGCAGATGGACCCTTTAGCTTCAGCAACTTCCTGTTAAATTTGAGCATATAGATCTGTAGACAAACACACAACTCACAAAGAAGATCTCACAATTTACTCAGCCATTGAATAATGAAACAGTGCAAAAGGCTTGCAGCTGTGAATGCTTTCATTAATAAAAAAAGTAATCCAGATAATAATTACAATGATGTAAAATGGCTTTAATAGCCACAAGCAATTCAAATCCACATGAGGAAGTTCGAATTGATGACTCTACTTGACTGTAGGTAACCAAGACTTGTCTAAATCACAATTGGAGTTCTAAAACACAACTAACTGTTACATTTAGTATTAAATAATGGTTAACTGACTATGGTAGGTGAGAAAAGTGCCCCACATGTGTGCAATTAATTAAACCATTATTTAACTGAATGTAACTAACTCCT